>JARQOC010000007.1:111341120-111761125 GCA_033576535.1 Allobates femoralis | reverse complement strand
TTCGGACCTCCAGTCATTACAGTATGAAAATATGTTTTTTCTGAAACTTTGCAGCTTTTCATAGAAAACATTTATAAAGGCTAGGGTTACATTTCCGTTTTTTTTTTAAAAACCTGATCCGGTTTTTGACTTTTAAAAAGCTCAAAACTGGATCAGGAAACGCTCCTCATAAGGAGCCTATTATAAAAACCGGATTGCTTCACAAGCAATCGGTTAACCGCCTCCGGCGTGAGGATGTGTAATCCTGAGCAATGCGGTTACCGCATATACTTTGCTTATCTGGCTGCCTCCGGGATGAGCAAAGTGTTCTCAGTGTTTTAAAACTTGTAATTTTATTTATAAATGTGTCTATAACTGTCTCTAGGGGGTGCCCACCCCCCCAGAGACCTACCACCCACTCAGGTGGGCATATAATGATGTTATATCTTATGTACAGTAGCTGGCTGCCCATAGATCTTACTGTATGAGCCTTCAGGACCCTGGACAGTGCACATACTATACGTACATTAGGCTATAGTATGAGCGCTGCACTCAGGGAAGCGGCGGCTTCATTCATAAAAAAGTACAGCAGCCGACAGAGGCGCTACTGTACATAAGATATAACATCATTATATGCCCACCTGAGTGGGTGGTAGGTCTCTAGGGGGGGTGGGCACCCCCTAGAGACAGTATAGACACATTTATTAATAAAATTACAAGTTTTAAAACAATGAGAACACTTTACTCACCCGGCGGCAGCTGGGATGAGCAAACTATCCGGGAACCGGATTGCTCTGCTTTACACATCCAGAGCAATCCGGTTACCAGACTGCGGCTTCAGCAATTCGGTTAATGGATTGCGGCTTGTCTGAAGCCAATTGCATTCACCGCATCCGGATCTGGATGCGGTGAACGCAATTCCTGTAATAACTGTGACCCTAGCCAAAGTCAATCAGGACCACGACACTTGGGTGACTATTCCAAGAGGCCGGTCCCCGGAGGCTTCCTTCCTCACCGCCTACACTTGTAGAGATGGATTGGACACTAGGATCAATGGCCGTTGTGGCCAGCCGCTTACACTATCACACCCCTCGCCTCGCACTTTGTCTCTCTGAGATATGACCACATACCTGACTGTAACACAGAGATGGACTCTGATTCCTACTGGCCGTGGCTTGAATCCGCTGTTAATTTACCTTTATTATTATCTAATTACAGAATAGAAGGAGCCGGAGCTGAGGCGGTGAGTGGTTATTAGCACTTGGTAGCAGCCGGAGATAATTACATCCGTTCATTTCTGCATTTCTTCAGTTCATGTTCCTGCATCTATAGCAGCACTTACCTCCAATAATAAAACCGTTTTTATAAATCCTGTAATATATTTCCATCTGCTGTGGATTATTGTGTACAGGGCACTTATTACGAGTGACAATCTCCTTGTGTCTTCTCTGTGGGAGCCGAAAACCGGCAGTGATTCCCCCTTCTGTCTTCAGGGCTGTAGATTTCCCATACAGCCGCAAACACTGCAGCGTCTAACGCCAGTGATGCACCCCAGGGCCGTGGGATACTCGGAACCGGGCTATACTGTCTCTGGGGGGTCACAGGGGTCGAGACCCGGCTTCCGTGACCCTGGGTTCAGTTGAAAAGGGAGATTTCTTGCTTGGTAGGGGGAAAGGGGATTATGAAAGGGAATTTATTTGTGACGCCACCTGTGGTATGTGACTGCAGATGGCTACAGCTGCTGCAGAACCTCCGGGCTGATGGACGAGCAGCTGAGATGGAGCGGCTTCCCATGGGCAAAGCGGATCCCCTGGCAGTAGATGTAGTAAGGAGTTGGGGTGCAGGACGGCGGGCATAAATAACAGGCAGACCCACTGTTTTGTAGTTACTCAGTCTTTTACTGGAGTGTGGAGCCCACTGGGCGGGTACCGTGCGACGGCAATGCTGGGGATATCACGGCGGTCTTGGTCTGGACCGTGTCCCGGGTTCCGCAATAAATGGGGGGATATTTACAGGGGAGTTTGTCGTGACGCCACCCACGAGTTGTGGTCAGTGAGGGACCACCCTGCTGCAGAATCTCCGGGGATGATGTTTAGCAGCTGGAGCTGTAATGGCTCTCCATGGGTAGAGCTTCATTCCCCGGGGCAGTGGTAGTAATAGTCTATAGATGGTTCTATGGATGTTGTAGGATAGGGGTAGTAGTAGAGATGATGGCAGTTGGTGAGGGAGAGTAGGACTTGAGTGCAAAGATCACACAGACTCACGGTTTTGTAGTTTTCCAAGGCTTTACTGCAGATGATATTTGGCAGAGTTCTGTCCACGGAGTCTGTACCGGGGCCTGGGTTGCTCCCACCCTGTCCGGGTCCTCAGCTTCCCTCTGCTGCGCTGTGTGTGTGACCCTGCTGCTGTTTAGCTGAACTGCTGGCCCTGTTTCTCCTCACAGGTACCCCCTTGATAGGCAACTTGAGTCTTTCCTCTGTATTTCTGACCCCGCCGTGTTGCTTTGCTGAGGTACGGTGTAGGTATGTAACCTCCACTGTCCCGGTGTTTTCTGTGCTGTGTATTTCAGTCACAGATTCGGATCCGGTATCTGACTTCTGCGGTCCTCTGGGCCGAATTATGAGGTAACTCAGTCTCCCAGATATGTTCCTCTGTTTCTTGCACTCCTTCCCTCAGACCCTGGCTAGGCCTGGAAGTGGGTAGCAGGCTGTGGAGAGGCCTAAGGCAGCCCCTTTACACCAGCAGTCTTTCTTCCTCGCTCCTCCCAGGAACTGAACTAACTCCACCTCTAACTCCAACTGACTAAGGCCCCTTTCACATCAGCGTTTTTTTCAAATCGCGGCAGATGCGTTGAAAAAACCGCATCTGCTGCGATTACCGCATACCGGCTGCACTTGCGGCGCGGTTGCGGTTTTTGCCATGCAAAGTATAGGCGGACTTGCGGCAGGTGCGGCAAGTGCGGTTTTGCACTTGCGGCAGGTGCGGCCGCGAAAAAAACCGCGGCTGACCGCGGGCCCTAACTGTCACTCCTACTCTGAGGTAAACATTAGCTCTAGGGATGAGCGAGTATGCTCTGCGCTGCTCGGTACTCGCACGAGTATCCCGGTACTCGGGGTGCTCGGCGAGCACAGAGTACCGTCGAGATGCTCGGATTGCTTGGTAATAATAAGCGATCTGACACGTACACAGCTCCCTTCAGTGCACACAGTGATCTGCACCTCACAGAGAGCAGATTCATTGTTAGGATCCCTCTGGGGGCCACAGCAAGGTGTTGTATGTTGCAGCGATTTCAAAAAGCCCCCACTTCCGCGCTTTCCCAGCAATACTCGTTTTATAACCGGAAGTCTGTGGGCGGAGCCTGTCACTCATTGACTTACATTGGGCTCGGTGCTCGGCCGAGTACACGAGTATCTTGAGATGCTCGACCAGAGCACCTAGCACCCGAGCATTTTAGTGCTCGCTCATCACTAATTAGCTCCTCCCACTCTTGCAAGTGCCACTTAAGCTCCACCCATCACTCTGCTCTTCCCCACTTCCTCTTGACACCAGAATATATAAGGGAGCTGCTTGAGCTCCCCCTTCTGGCCTAGAGGTGCCAGTGTAGTGTCCAGTGATGTGTGGGGAGTGAACCCGTGTTGATGTTTCTGTGGCACTTTAACCCCTGGGGTGCCACAGGAGCATCTGCATTCTGGGCAGTTGTCAGCGGAGTCCTTGCTTGAGAGCAGCTCAGGGTTCTGCTCACCCGGGCGGTCGCTGGCCTCCTTATTGCACTCTGTGTTTGTGCTCCTGCCACTGCATTAGCTAAGTTTCCGGCCCTGTCTCTCCTGCGAGGTGCTGGAATGACAGGCAACTCGAGTCCTTTCTTAACCCACGAAAGGCAGTAATTCTGGTATTATTTAGGAGCGCTGAGTAAAGAGAAGCTGTTTATTCTGGCTTGTCCACTACGCGTTTCACCAGTGGCCTGCTGTCTTCCTCAGGTGGGGGAGAACTAAAGAACCTGCCCTGATGTCAGAGAAATCCCTGGTCAGCTGACCTAGGCGCAACATGTGACCGGAGGAGGCGGCTGGGAGCGGCGACGCTTGGAGCGATACATTGGAATCAGCAGCTACACGCTGACACCGTGGTGGTGCACGGACAGCACAACCAGTCCAGGTGAGTGGCGATCACCGCCACTAACAATATATCCCCATTAGACCACCGGGTATTAGTCAAGATTGCGGCTCTTATTTTTTGTAATTTCATCTTTCTTAACCCTCGTCACAGGTGACAGTTCCTGAACTCTCTGTGGTGCCTTGCCTCCGGGTACAGTGTGGCTGGAGAACCTGGAATCCCTCACCTTCCCATATTGACTGCTGGGACATTAGGCCCTGCACAGTGTCGGACTCCAGTGTCTGTTCTCTGCACTTTCCTAGGAACTGTACTGTTGTACCCAGGAAGAGCTCAGCACTAATCCAACAGGTCCTCTTCATAGTCCTCACAGGAGCTAGACTCACTAGCTCTGCCCCAGACTAGAATTTATAGGGGAGCTCACCCTAAACCCAGGTTTTGTCTCCCCTTTCTTGCCTGAAGGCAGAAGGTGTTGTGTGTGTGTACCTGCCTGGTATATATGCCTTTCTGTTGTCTTCTGTATGTTGGTAGGTTTCTACGTGCCTTTGAGCTGTTATGTACTCCCTCCTTAACTAATGTGGATTACTTGCTGCCAGGCTTGCAATGTGAGCTCTATAATTAGTTGTACCTTCCAACAGTTCTCTAGCCCTTTGTATTGCTGATACACCGGAAGGCTCCACTTATTGTCTGGTGAGCATGGTACTCACTATCTCCAGCTTCTGCCACCAGGCTGTTTAATCCCTGAGTAGCCAGGAGTTGGTACCCTACTGGGCAGCGTGTTTCTTGAGAGGCGACTCCTGCTGCCTTTCCCCAAAACCTTGTTCCTTCCCTCTCACAAGCTTAATAAAACACTGAACTGAAACTAACTAGTTCTTTTTCCCAACCAGAGACTGAGCTACAGCCAGAAGTAGGTCCTAGGCGGGGTCACACTTGTGTTTTTTTTTTTTAAAATCTAATCCGGTTTTGAGCTTTTAAAAAGCTCAAAACCGGATCAGGAAACGCTCCCATAGGAGCCTATTATAAAAACCGGATTGCTTCACAAGCCATCTGGTTACCGCCTCCGGCTCTGCAGCCTGCGTGAAAAATCATGCAGGCTGCAGTTTTCAGAGCGGTTCTCTGACCCCAATGCGGTAACTGGATTGCTCTGGATATGAATCCTGAGCAATGCGGTTACCACATGTACTTTGCTTATCCCGGCTGCCACCGGGATAAGCAAAGTGTTATCAATGTTTTAAAAGATGAAATTTTATTAATAAATGTGTCTATACTGTCTCTAGGGGGTGCCCACCCCCCAGAGACCTATCACCCACTCAGGTGGGCATATAATAATGTTATATCTTATGTACAGTAGCCGGCTTCTGTCGGCTGCTGTACTTTTTTATGAATGAAGCCGCCGGCTTCCCTGAGTGCAGCGCTCATACTATACCTAATGTACGTATAGTATGTGCGCTGTCCAGGTCCTGCAGGCTTATACAGTAAGATCTATGGGCAGCACTGCCATAGACTTACTGTTTAAGCTTTCAGGACCTTGGAGAGCAGCAGATACAGTACACATTGTATGCACTGTATCTGCTTCACCGACAGGAGCCCCCCGAACATTTAGTTTAGTTAAAAGCCGGCAATAGCCACCGCCTGTAAAATAAATGTGATTAACCCTTCCTATGCCAACCTATGTGGTCAGCATGTCTGTAGGAAGGCTAGGCACCCCCTAGAGACATGTTGCCCACATTCATTAATCATATTTATTCCACCCCCCTAGAGACATGCTGTCCATTCAGGACTGCATGTCAGGGGTTAACTTAGCTGTTAACCCCTGAGCTGCTATTGTCGGCTTTCATTCATTCATTATTACAAGCCGCCCGACTCCTTCATCAGGACCACTATGCTAAAAAACTTTGCTTATGCATTTTACAGTACTGCATCCTCATTGAGGGTGCTGTACTGTAAAATGCTAATGCAAAGTTTGTAGCATAGTGGTCCTGATGCTGGGAGCCGGCAGCTTGTAATAATGAATGAATGAAAGCCGACAATAGCAGCTCAGAGGTTAACAGCTAAGTTAACCCCTGACATGCAGTCCTGAATGGTCAGCATGTCTCTAGGGGAGGTGAACACCCCCTAGAGACATGTTGCCCACATGCATTCTTATTATTTAACCCTTTGTTCATCCCTGCTGCAGCAGGGATGAACAAAGCCACCGGCTGCCGCAGGCATTCACATACGCCTTGCGGCAGCCGCATGGGCTCCCATAGGAGTCCATTATAAAAAAATCTGCTGCGGCAGGGATACCGCTCCGGAAACTGCAGCCTGCATGATTTTTCACGCAGGCAGCAGAGCTGGAGGCGGTAACTGGATTGCTTGTGAAGCAATCCGGTTTTGATAATGGGCTCCTATGAGGAGCGTTTCCTGATCCGGTTTTGAGCTGTTTAAAAGCTCAAAGCCGAATCAGGTTTTAAAAAAAAAACGGAAGTGTGACTCCAGCCTAACAGTCTGTATTTTCTGTATATCCAGGAGATTAGATCCATCGTTGTTGTAGGGCATCCGCTATCTGTACCGGGCGTCCCTGCTGAGCCTCATATAAAGGGATTGATAGTGATAGATAGAAGATGTAGGATTAAAGTTCTGCAAATGAGAATTACCATATTGTAAGAAGAAGAAATGCACATTAATGAGAAAACATGTGAGACTAAGTCCAGGAGATTGATGACAAATCAGAGTGAAATGGATCCGGATTCTGTTATTCTTCCCGGTGGGAAAGAGATTTCATCAATAACTTGATATTTGGCCATAGGGAATATTCGGAACGCCGTTCGCTGCCCCCCTAAGTGTTGCCATGACAACGAAGACTTACACAAATTCACATTTGCATTTTAATGGTTGTAGAATTAGGATAAAAATGATAGAAACCTCGGCCTGAGGATGAGATTCATAGCACAAAGTGGAGCTGAGCCAAAGCAACAAGCGGTGCACCGCCGTCTACACACAACTAGGGGGGAATCGGGCTTGATTGACAGGTAGCTCCTCCATGATATAATGACCAGAGAGTAGGGCGGAGACACTGTGGTCAACGACGAGACATTTACCCAACCACAATCCCATAAAGGCTAGGGTCACATTTATTACAGAAATTGTGTTCACCGCATCCAGATCCGGATGCGGTGACCGCAATTGGCTTCAGACAAGCCGCAATCGTAACCGGATTGCTGAACCGCAATCTGTAGCGATTGTCTGGATGTGTAATCCGGAGCAATCCGGTTACCGTACAGTTTGCTCATCTCCCAAAACTGTTATCAGTGTTCTAAAAGATGAAATTTTATTAATAAATGTGGCTATTCTGTCTCTAGGGGGTGCCCACCCCCTCTAGAGACATACCACCCACTCAGGTAGGCATATAATGATGTAATTCCTGATGTTACAGTAGCCGGCTCCTGTCAGCTACTGTACATTTTTATGAATGAAGCCGCCGGCTCCTCTGTGCACAGCGCTCATACTATACCTAATGTATGTATAGTATGTGCACTGTCCAGGGTCCTGCAGGCATTTACAGTACATCTATGGAGCTGCGCAGCCCATAGATCTACTGTATAAGCCTGCTGGACTTCACACAGCGCACATACTACACATATGTGGAGCCCACTGGGACGGGTACTCGGTACCGCACCGAGTTGCTGCTGGGGGGGATGTCACGGAGGTCCTGGTCCGGACCGTGTCCCGGGCCCACACAAGTAAAAGGGGATATTTACAAGGGATGAATGTTTGTTGTGACGCCACCCACGGTTTGTGGTCAGTAATGGGACCACCGCTGCAGCTCTTCTTCTGCCAGGAGGATGGATGGAAGGGCTGCAGCCCGATGGATGAGCCCGCCGGGGTCGGGCTGCTCTGACAGAATGAAAAGGTAATTAAACAGTTCTTTATCCCTGGAATCAAACACGGACACGTATGCAGGGTTCACGGGTTTACTTGTAAGCTCCTTCCAAGTCCAAACACTTCACAGCAGTTCACAGTGCAGTTTACAACACAAGTACAGTCACTTTGCTCCAGTTTTGTTCAACCCACTGACAGCCAGGTTGTCACTCTGAGACCCCTCACTCCTTCTAGATCCCTTTCCAGGCTGTGGTTTCTCTCTTGGTGTGTCTCCGGACAGTGATAACGGTAGCTCGGACCCCTGTGGGTCCTCGTGGTTGCTACTGAGCTTTCTGTCCTTGGTGTGGGAACCCAACTTAGAATTGGAGCTCCCGTCGGTGAATCTGGGGATACCGGGTAAATCTTCGGTTTCCCCGTCAGAGCCGACACTCTGCACTCAGCCTAGCCTCCAATAGTCGTCTCCCGCAAGGCTACTATCAGGCTCCCTCTGACCCGTGTGACTCTGGCTTCAATAGGGAAGGCTACTCTGCCTGTAGTTGGTCGATGCTGCGTGTTCCTCGGACCCAGTGCTGCTGATCCGTCTCTTTCCTCACACTCCCGGGGTGTCTGGCTATGGACGGCTTTCTCTCCATGGTTTCTCTGACTCTGTGGATTCTGCCTCTCCATCATCCCCCCTCCTCCAGGACGTGTGTCTCTGTCTTTGCTTCTCAGCCTACTCACTCCTTCCTCCTCCTCTTCCTCTATTTCTACCTTCTGTCACCTGACCTACATGCTGTCCCACCCACTGTCCTCTAAACCCACCACCCCTTGCCCGCCTAGAGTTACATTGTACATCACAATTCATTATGATCAGTGTAGACAATTACTTTTGTCATTGACTTATAAAATCATCAATAGATCTGATGGCGGTGTGACGCGGTGGTGGCGGTGTGACGCGGGTGGCGGTGTGGGTGTGCGGTGTGACGCGGTGGTGGCGGTGCTGCTCCATCACTTCATTTCACCGCCTTTTTATAGTCTCAGAGACACAATTGTACGACTTTCTTTACTCTGAACAGTAAAGGATTCACAGCCTTCGGTCTCGTATTCATCCTCCTCCCGCACAATTCAGCTTCAACAAGGTCATGCAAGAATCAGAGACAGAGATCACCGAGGACATGGACAGATCTCCATAAACAATGTGCTAGATCCCAGGACACCTGTGTGTGACCAGAGAAGTGATCCTGTGATTTATGTCCTCATCAATCTGCAAGTAAATGATCTACAGACTCCAACTGCAGCATGAAATACTCACCGCCCTGATGTACAACACGTCATACCAGATCCGGGGTCAATAAGACTTGGTAAATCAACATTTAAAAATACAAATTCAGAACTGCAAAATAAAATAGATTAAATCGGGCAATAATCCGTCATCACTATGACTCGTGTTATATTTGAATGATATTGTGTATTCCAGTGTGTAGAAAGCTATTACATCAGTGGAGTCTAGAGTGGAGCAAATGATCCTCTGAGAACTAGGGAAATACACTGGCCATCACATGTGAGCCCGTAACAAACGTCAAGGTGTCCCATCCTATGGCTCCTAACTTTCTGCCTCTCTCTCAGCGTCCATTGCATGTATGGGTATATGTGAACCAAAACTGCTGGTAGGGGTTTGTCTAGGACCTAGGTTACATTGGGATGTGGAGTTTTAACATGGCTACAGGGCGGGGGAGGGTGCACAGTCAGAATATATTCACATTAATACCAATATCTGTGTGCAGCAGATATTTTTTTCATTGGTGCGGTGCAACAACGACTACTTGTAAAGATAGGTCACCCATACCTGGTGGGGTGCAACAGCTCACTCCTCCACCGATCAACTGTTGTAAAGACAGGTCATCCATGCCTGGTGGGGTGCAACAGCTCACTCCTCCACCGATCAACTGATTGTAAAGACAGGTCATCATGCCTGGTGGGGTGCAACAGCTCACTCCTCCACCGATCAACTGATGTAAAGATAGGTCACCCTATACCTGGTGGGGTGCAACAGCTCACTCCTCCACCGATCAACTGTTGTAAAGATAGGTCACCCATACCTGGTGGGGTGCAACAGCTCACTCCTCCACGATCAACTGTTGTAAAGATAGGTCACCCATACCTGGTGGGGTGCAACAGCTCACTCCTCCACCGATCAACTGTTGTAAAGATAGGTCACCCATACCTGGTGCGGTGCAACAGCTCACTCCTCCACCGATCAACTGTGTAAAGATAGGTCACCCATACCTGGTGGGGTGCAACAGCTCACTCCTCCACCGATCAACTGTTGTAAAGATAGGTCACCCATACCTGGTGCGGTGCAACAGCTCACTCCTCCACCGATCAACTGTTGTAAAGATAGGTCACCCATACCTGGTGGGGTGCAACAGCTCACTCCTCCACCGATCAACTGTTGTAAAGACAGGTCATCCATGCCTGGTAGGGGTGCGACAGTCTGCACCTTCACCAGTGAATTCTTTTGAAGATAGGTCATCCATGATTGGTGGGGGTGTGACAGCCGGCTCCTCCGCCGATCAACTGTTGTAAAGATAGGTCACCCATACTGGTGGGGTGCAACAGCTCACTCCTCCACCGATCAACTGTTGTAAAGACAGGTCATCCATGTTAAACTCCGGACACCTTCAATGATGAGGCTTCAGGTACTGTAAATCTATTTGTGCCATTTCTCATTGAGTTCTATAGAACGTTTGTCCTTAATGCTGCGCCGTTTTCCTGATTATTCCCCCAATGTCCTGAGCCGTCATCACTTATACATAATCTGGACAATCATTGATCGTGAATGGGATTCATGTGTTTATCTGTTACATGACAGCTTGGTCCCTCGTGAAGGTGACTGCGGAGCGAGACGTCTGTTAGACAGCGGGATCTCCACTCTCACATACAGAGACAGCTGTTCTGACCACTGGATCTCATCGCCAATCACATGGATTTGGAGAAATGATCCACAATGATCCCAGCTGTCCGGACTCCACAATGTATCTGTGAAGGACAAGACTTTATGTTTCTACAATGGTTCAGGCTGATATTATGGCGTCAATTTACCAGACTGTGAGAGGAGAAGGAGCCTAATGAGAGAGAGCAAAGCCTCATCCCTCCCTGCAACAGATGAGTTTCTTCTTGCAGCTGGGTCCTGTCCACCTGCCGCCGCCCTGCGCCCATCAGCCCCATGATCACATCTGACAGCCTGTCACTCCCAGGCTTTCTCCTGCTGTGCTGAGTGTGTTCAGGCAGTGCAGGGTCAGGCAGGTATGAAAGACACAGGTCAACATGGAGCTGATAGGTGGGGAGTGTGGAGAGACCGAGCTGGAGGCACAAACAAGAAAAACTCCGGGAAAGGAGCAAAACCAGCGAAAGCTGAAACGTATCAGTGTGCAAAACACGTAAAACAAGACGAAGAAAGACAAATTATAGAAAAAGAACAAAGGGTTTCCAGCTACCATGTGTATGCCATGAGGCCCACTGGTCCCAGAATCCAGGGGTGAGGAGCAGATAGAAGATTAGAGAAACTCCAGCACCTTCTCCAGATCATCACAGAGAAATATGACATTAAACGTCCATTTTATTAGTTCCACAAAACCCGTGTGTACGGTGAACCCTCCGCGCTAGAACCTTGCAGGATCCAATCATTGATGATATGGAGATGGTGCAGGAGGTTCTCTGATTTACCTGCAGTCACTCATCCCTTACATTTAACCTCTTCCTGCACTTTCTTTTTTTCTTCCCTTTCTTTGCAGATTTCTTTTTCCAGCAATGTTGCAATGTTGTTGCCGTCTGAGGACGGGATTTTGCAGGATAAGTTGCTCATTTTACCATCATTTCCCTAAAGTCTGGATTGTGTCATTTGTAGGTTATTATAGGAGAATGGTTTCGTGTTCTGTATTGGTGCTGATGGCGCCGGGGTGTACTGATTTATCCTTTCATTGCCAGGATCTCACTTCCATACAATGTTGTTGCCCTTGTTGGGAGGTGCGATGACATTATATCAGTTCTAGGCTTCACACTTCACCATCAGACGTTTGGTGACACCAATTATGTTCATTTATTTATTTTAGTTACTTTATTTCTGTATTGAGGAAATGATTCGAGTTTTATTTAATCACCTTTTGCTTCTTCTTTTTGTCTCTTTAGTGAATCTGCGATTCCTCGATCACTTGTTCTGTAAGTTGCAATATTCCAGCATATACTGATGCTTAGCCATAGACTGGAATGATGGGAGTACGATATAAGGATGGTAATGACATTGGCCCTCAGTCTGCCATGGGAACTCATAGGCACCGGTGACCGTCATTGCTTCATAAATCGACGTCCCCCTGGGATCACACCACATACATGTCAGAGATTGGCAGCACCGTCTAAAGGGAACCAACCACCAGGATTTAAAGTGTAAATGTCATTTCATTGAAGAAAAAAAGCAAACCCCAATCCTGCCCTGGTTGTTAATGATGGGTCACATTGCAGCTAAGATAATGCTTTTTTGGGCCATGTGACTTATTTTCTCACATTTTTGTGCTCTTTTAAAATCTTCATTTTATGACTGTGTGGGCGTGGCCAGCAGCTGATAGGGAGCAGTGCAATGTGACAGCAGAGAAGGGGTTAACAAAAATCGTGACTGGGCTGTGTGGAGCCAGATGACAGATCAGAAGCTTGTGCCAAGGAAAGAGGAGTTGACACTGATCCTGACATTGCTCAGCACTGTGCTGTAGTCTGAGCTAATCTGATACATTGTCACCTCACCAGCTGCAGTCAGCAGTGTAGGCCATGCCCCCTTTTCCCTTATATGGTTACATGCCCCGTATTCAGTGTGAAGACAGATCTGACTGATAATGAACATATGTCTGCTTCACACACAGTGTAGTGAGGACACCTTGTGGAAGGTCTATGAATGATTTTCTACTAGAATTCTCTGCTAAAGTATATTTGAAAGTTTATTAAAATCACTTGCTCTACAGTATTATTAAATAAAAATTTTAATGGCAGTTATGCTTTAACCACCTGTAATTCAGTGCAGCAGCTCATTGATGTGTGCAGCATGACATCACTATTTGTTTTTTTGTTTATTACTCCCCTGTGGGCTTGTCTTTTGGCTGTAAGCAAACTCCCCCCATCATCCAGACTTTCATTTAACTTTTACTATCAAGTTGCTGGAAGTTAATGAAAATAAAACAAAAGGCGGGATGGGAGGGAGGGGAAGGGGGTTCGGCTTACAACCGAAAGAGAAGCCCACAGGGAGGAATACACAAAAAAACATAGTGATGTCATGTAAACCATGGATGAGGCAGAAGTCAGCAGCCATATCACTGAAGAACCGCTACCGGGCTCTCATGCAGGACAGCTACAAAGATGTACATAAAAACACTCACAAAAAACACCCCAGTAAGCAACCAGAAGCCTCCTATAGGAAGAAAAAGAAGAGTTGTGGGGGACTCCATACTGAGAGGAGCAGAAGCCGCTATCTGCCTACAGGACATACCCTCATGAGAAGTGGGATGTGTTCCAGGTGCCAAAATCAAAGATGTGTCTGACGGGATATCAGGACTCTTCAGACCTACAGACAACTGCCCACTCCTGCTAATACACATAGGAATAAGTGACACCACAAGAAAGGACCTGAAAACACCGGCAGCGACTGTGAAGACTTAGCAAGAAAGTGACAGGACTGGGAGTGCCGGAGTCTCCTCATCATCCTCCCAGTGGACGGACAAAGGACGAGGTGGTGGAACAAGATCCTACAGGTGAACGACTGACGATGGCGCTGTCAGCAGCAACATTTTGGTTATCTTGACTATGAGAGAATTACCCGTATGATGGGCGCCATGCTGGAGATGGGTTACATCTTATGGAAACAGGAGAACACATATTCGGTGAACACCTTGCTATAATCAGGAGATTTTAAATGAGAGTAATATGGGATAGAAAATATACGGCCAGGAGAAAGTATCCAGCCGGGTGCACTGATTTTCCTCTCCCCCCTAAAAGGGAGGCCCTGTGTCTCCTCTCCCCCACTACCTCTTACTGGTTACTTTCCTTCCTGTGCATTCAGTGTTGTGTGCAGCGTCTCTCCCTCCCATCCGACTTCTGGTGGCTTCTAGTGATAGGCTGACAGCAGGCCTAGATAGATCCACCAGGGTCTTCTCCAAACCTTGATATGTCCACCAGGGTGTTCTCCAAACTTCATAGATTCAACAGGGTCTTCTCCATGCCTAGATAGATCCACGGGGTCTTCTCCATGCCTAGATAGGTCCACCGGGTCTTCTCCAAGCTTAGATAGCTCCACTAGGCTCTTCTCCAAACTTCATAGATTCAACAGGGTCTTCTCCAAACTTCATAAATTCAACAGGGTCTTCTCCATGCCTAGATAGGTCCACCGGGTCTTCTCCAAGCCTAGATAGATCCACCAGGCTCTTCCTCAAACCTTGATAGGTCTTCCAGGGTCTTCCCCAAGCCAAGTAGGTCCAGCAGGGTCTTCTCCACATTTATCTTGATTGTATCAAGCCATTGGGCTGCTCGTCTTCCTCTTTGCCTTGTTCCTTCTATTCTTCCGACCACGATGTCCTTCTCTTCTGTATTCTTGACTACAGTCGGTGAACTTGATTAACCTTCAGCTCGGTGGCTTTGGCCAATTCTATCGGTTTTCATTCATTCTCTTACTATATAATAATAATATAATATTCATTCATTAATTCCATAGCACTTTCCATACATCAGTAACGCTGTCCCCATTGAGGCTCACAATCTAACCATCGATCAGTGTGTAGTGTGAAGGGCTCCTCCTGTCTATACATTTCTTCAGTCCTTTGATCATCTCCGTTGTATCGCTGTTGTATGAAGTATTTCTTGGAACAATGGAATCTGCATATAACGACGTCTCCATTATTTAATCAGCCTGAACCCTTGAGGAGGAGGGTGGTCAGAGATTACAATGATGTCCCTCACATCACGCTGAACAATAATGATTCATTAATCACTTTCATTAATAACTGTAATGATAATAAGAGAGAAGATAAAACAATGTCATCTAATGATGCACAGAGGTCTCCCTTCTCCGGCATCAGACGGTGATGGATGTCGATGTCTAGGTGCCATGTTTATCTCGGGGACCCGTCAAGGTCATTTCTATGGGATCATTTATTAATATATAAATCACCTGTTCATTAATCCTAATCATACAATCCAAACACGTTCCTTATGGGGAATCATATTAATGGCAGATTAAAAATAACTAATTCCCTTCACCTGTATCCAGATTGTATCACATAATAATAAAGGGGCTCATTCCTGAGCTGACAACATCCACCCGGTGAACCAACCTGTACCGTGTTCCGTGTTACCATCTGCCGGTACTCAGTAAAGTGGAGTCAAACCTGAACTGGGCTCGGTTGTCTTTCCCGCCGGTGCCCGGAGGACTCAACACTATCACCAGCAGCTCTCCGGAGGGGTAAGAACTATCACTACAACTCCCCTCATCCTCATCCATCCCCGCTGCCCTGAGGTGATAGCTCCACCTGTGAGGAGCTGTACCACACTCTGCTGCACCCACCATCACCTCAGCGGCCGGCCTCCAGCACCGGTAACATTTTACTGGGCACTACAGGTGGCGTCACGTTCCCTTGTAAATACTCCTCCCCCACCATCTAACAAATGATAACCTGGGCATGGAACCGGGATCCCGACCACCCGTGATCTCCCATCCACGAAGCCATCAGTCCCGGTGTCCGAGTCCCCCTATCCCAGGCCACATCATGTTCATGTTAATGTTGATGATGTCCCTGGGTGACAGGATCTATCACATGAGAACGGCTTTATTTAATAATGTTGGCCTCGTTCCGCCAGTCTTTTTTACGGACTCTATGCAAATGAATGACAGCGGCATCAATCATCAATCCTGCAAACACTGGAGCGGAGGAGCACCGGAGAGGATGACAAGTGCTGTACGGGGGAGAGAGGATGGCGGCCATTGGTCCTGGACCAAGAATTATTCCTGAACTGGAGAAGAAGGTCCTGAATTATGGGCTCTCATAGATCAATAGGAAATTGAGTCACGTTCCCATGACACTTCCCTGCTGTAGGGTGACTGCACTGGGTGTATTGAGATATAAGATACTTTGAGGTGAAGTTCTGTCCTTATGATGGATATTTAATATCTGTGTTTCCATTATACAGTAATAGTATTAATGATATCGGAATCTTGTATCTGTATAATGCTCCATACAAAGGGGAACGTGGCTTCTCTCAGGGCAGAAATTCAGTCTTTGCTCCCTATATACGTAATTGGATGGAGATGTCGTCATGTGATCATAGTCCCAGTTATGTCCTAATGATTCCTTCAATGTTCAGTAAGAAAAGGAACGTTTATACCGTGTTAGATAGAAAATATTACAATCCTCAGGGGTTCATACCTTGACATAATAAAGATGCAGGTAAGATGAGAATATTAATAATAGATCGTGGCAATGAGGGGCTTCTCACCGCTTAGGTCCCCGTATTAACAGGGAAACATTTTTGATCTACATATTGGGTGCACTGAGCCCAGAAGGCCATAATGTGATAGGACCACGTTACACACACCAACTTCTGATCAGATCTCTGGCTGCAGTGAAATCATGGACACATTGTTACATTTGTACTTAGCCACAAGATAGAACAATGTGTCCATGATTTCACTGTAACCAGAGATTTGTGAACAATCTCTGCCCAGATATCTGTGTGTGACGTGGGCCTATCCCATAGCTAATATCTATATATCTCATGTCTGTTTATCTATATATATCTCTTATCAATTTATCCATCAATCTATGGTATGGTGTCCATTTATCTATCTATGGGCCGCTTTACACACACCAACTTCTGAACAGATCTCTGGTTGCAGTGAAATCATGGACACATTGTTCTATTTTGTGGCTGTGTACAACATGGAGCAATGTATCCATGATTTCACTGCAACCAGAGATCTGTTCAGATGTTGGTGTGTAAAGCGGTCCTTATTGGAAAATGAAAATAATCAAAATACACACAGATACATCAATGCTGGGGTACAGGTGACCTTTATTTATGTCTCAACCTGAACGTAACAGTGTTATTTCTCCAGAGGACAGAGGGTTATAGCACATGGACTTCTATGGATCATACTTAGAATGAATATATTCACAGCATTTTATGATGGGATTCTTCTGATTGAATCTTTATGAGGGTATTGTAAGATTGAAGCCTTTGGGATGGTTTTTTTATATGAATTATTTCTATGAATTCTTACTCATGCGATAATGTCACATATTCATATAATAATGTATCTTAGGTATTTTAGAGGAATAATTGCAAGAAATTCAGCAAATGTATTTTAAACTTGTTTTATTTTGTATTATTATTCATTTCTAGTGTAGTTTTAGATTTTGCAAGAGTAAGTGCATCACCATACCATTGTAAGGGAGAAATGCAATGGGAATGGGAATTTGGTAAAGAGAGGGTTAATGGTTTGTAACTCCCACCAATCAGGTTATACTGATCCCTATAAATGTATTTTGCCCTATCCACCTCCTACAACCTCCTGATGAAGACGCCCCTATGTACTGTGGAAACACGTTGTGGAGTTGCAGGAGGATTAATAATAAAGGTTTGATCATTTTCCCTCTATATATTGTATAGTGTCTTCCTTAGCGCTCCTCCTGAGCAGACATCTACATTTTTCCCCTCAGTATATTGTATAGTGTCTTCCTTAGCGCTCCTCCTGAGTAGAGTTCTACATCTTTTCCCTCAGTATATTGTATAGTGTCTTCCTTAGCGCTCCTCCTGAGTAGAGTTCTACACCTTTTCCCTCTATATATTGTATACTGTCTTCCTTAGCGCTCCTCCTGAGTAGAGTTCTACATCTTTTCCCTCTATATATTGCATACTGTCTTCCTTAGCGCTCCTCCTGAGTAGAGTTCTACATCTTTTCCCTCAATATATTGTATAGTGTCTTCCTTAGCGCTCCTCCTGATCAGACTTCTACATCTTTTCCCTCTATATATTGTATAGTGTCTTCCTTAGCGCTCCTCCTGGGCAGACTTCTCCAATTTTTCCCTCTATATATTGTATAGTGTCTTCCTTAGCGCTCCTCCTGAGCAGACTTCTACATCTTTTCCCTCTATATATTGTATAGTGTCTTCCTTAGCGCTCCTCCTGAGCAGACTTCTACATCTTTTCCCTCTATATATTGTATAGTGTCTTCCTTAGCGCTCCTCCTGGGCAGACTTCTCCAATTTTTCCCTCTATATATTGTATAGTGTCTTCCTTAGCGCTCCTCCTGAGCAGACTTCTACATCTTTTCCCTCTATATATTGTATAGTGTCTTCCTTAGCGCTCCTCCTGAGCAGACTTCTACATCTTTTCCCTCTATATATTGTATAGTGTCTTCCTTAGCGCTCCTCCTGAGTAGAGTTCTACATCTTTTCCCTCTATATATTGTATACTGTCTTCCTTAGCGCTCCTCCTGAGCACACTTCTACATTTTTCCCCTCAGTATATTGTATAGTGTCTTCCTTAGCGCTCCTCCTGATCAGACTTCTACATTTTTTTCCCTTCAGTGGTTTATACCTTGTAATGACGAACTGAAGAGATGGTAAATAATAGCAGCTTTCCAGACTCTTCATCAGGCTTAATGACACAAATTCTGAACACACACATATATACACAGATGGTTGGATAATGCAGTATATAGGACAGGTGACGTGAAACAGAACATAGATTGGTCAGTGTTAGGAGGAGGTAACACAGCGGGGCAGTAAATATCAGCATTCATAGATAAGACGCACCCAATAGTTTTATTGTCCTTTGATTGGTGGTCTGGTCCTGGATTTGAAGATTATCTAATTAATGTAAAAAGACATAAATCCATGTGAAACTTTCATTACTGCTCTGAGTGTGTCTGAGTGGGTCAGCATCAGTTTTATTTCCAGACTCTCTTGTCTCTTTGTCTAGGGTCAGATTAACATTTTTAGCCCCGCCCCGGGGGATTGCGCTAAAAACATATGATTTTTCGGCAATACCGTGGTGCTAATGCCATGTTAGCACTGTGATAACGCTGCTAATGTTAATCTATGGGGAGGCGGGCCTTACTGCGGCTCCAACGCCGGCATCTGAATGAAATCTCATGTTATTTCTTAACGTGATCAAACACGCTTCCGAAAGCAAACATGTTAGCACCGTGTTATTGCTGGCAAATACTATGTTATTAGCACAATCCCCCGGGGCGAGGGTAAAAACGTTAATCTGATCCTATTCTTAGGGATGTGAAATGACCTTTCAATACCACTAACTTCATATCCAGTATGGTGCGATCAGGGCTGCAGAAAGGATCGGCCACAGGTAGATCTGATCTATGATGGTACCTTTACACGCCGCTACAACAGGATGCATACAACCCGCCACAGGCTACAAATGTGGCTTGTCGCGCCAATATAGCCCGTAGTAGCGGCGTCTGAAGACGGGACGACACAGCCGGCTACAGATACATCTGTATCCGTGCACTGCCCATAAACAGATGGCTACATCGCCGATTGTAGCGAGTTGTCTCGGCGTGTAAAGAACCCACAGAAGGGAACTCTGGACACCAGGCTATGTAGCTGCAATGTAGCTAAGGCGTCACCCAGGCTCCGTGTTACCGTGCCCCATCTGCGATCATTGGTGGAAGCTCCTGCATGACGATTGGTAGTCGCTGCACAGGGCGGCATATTTAAGGAGCTGACCAGTCACACTACACAATTGCTCGAGCGTCAAGTATTAATCAGCCTCCTGCGATGCCTGCCCAATCATGATGTTATTGCTTTGTCCTATCAGCGTACGGACGGCTCGTAATCCACAATTGTGGCACGCCTATGAGCTGTCCCTGCTGGACCAGGTACGCCCATAGTAGCTGGTTATAGTGGTGTGTAAATGAGCTACAGACGGCTACTTGCGATACCCGGCGATGTAGCTAGCTGTAGATGTGGCGTAGCGTAGCGCACCTTGTGGCGGCATGTAAAGAGGGTGCGTTTCCAGTTGGTAACCGTTCGGGCGTGCTCGTGCACGTGAAGTAGCCGTTGGTATCCATCCTGCAGTGGCGGCGTGTAAAGGTACCATGAAGGTACCTTTACACGCCGCTACTGGCGGGTGGATACAACCAGCTTGTAGCTTGTAGCGGCAAAATACCCCGTAGTAGCGGCGTGTAAAGACGGTAGGAGGCAGCCGGCAGCAGATACATCTGTTTCTGAGCACTGCCCTGAAACAGGTGGTTACACAGGCGATTGTAGCGACCTGTATCGGCGTGTAAAGAAGCAACAGAAGGGATGTTTCTACACCATGCGATGTACCTGGTCTGTACCTGGGCGTGACACAGCCTCCGGGTTACCGCGCCCCATCAGCAATCATTGGTGGAAGATACTGCGTACCGATTGGCTTTTCCTTCACACTCCGCCATCTTGGCTGAGCTGTCCCTTCAGCACTACAGATACGCGCCGTATGCACGATCACATATATTAGTACAATTTACGCCGCGACACACTTGCGGAACAGCAAAGTATCAATGCGGCAGTGATCCTTATATAGTGTGCACATTCTCTACACATAATAAGGAATCATGCAGTACACAACGCACGAGTTTGTTGTACGCACCGGCTTAGCTTATTGTACTGAAGATGCCGTAGAAGTGCTTCTGCCGCTGTCACAAGCGCTTATCGTACGTGACAAGGCAAACATTTCTACTACGCACACATAGTCCAGAAATGCTATTTTAATACACACGAAGTATGTGACTGTAAACCGCTCCAGCGTGACGCATAACCATCCCGTTAGCTGAATACGCCACACTCCGCCATGTCACAAGTGCTTATTCCGTGCCACAGTCCGATCACTACTACGTCACGTGTCCGCCATCCGCCCTTTGCGTCGTGCCCAATCAGAACTCTGTTGTGTTGGCCCATGGTTGTGGTTTGGGCGCGGCGTGATGGACTGTGGCACGTCTATATGTTTTACCTGCTGCCTTTGTTCCGCCCAGATTACCCTGTGGTGGCGGCGTGTGAAGATGGTAGGATAAGGTACAGATGGCTACTTGTGGCACCGGCGGTGTATCCGGGGATAGATGTCACGTAGTGTAGCGCACCTTGTGGCGGCGTGTAAAGATGGTGCGTTTACCGTTTGTAACCATTTGTGCGTGCTCGTGCACGTGAAGTAGCTGGTTGTATCCACCCGCCAGTAGCGGCGTGTAAAGGTACCCTTATTGTGTAGCGATGAGAGTTCATTCTTGTTCTTTGTGCCCGGTCTCTCCTACATACAGACCCCCTCACACATTATCTACATCTGATTAAATACACCCCATTGCTTGTGGTGCGGCTGAAGTTACCTGGGATCTTGTACTCCTGATCTGTCCCAGGAATCCTTATCTTGTCCGTTCTCATTATAGATGGAGGTTTTGCACTTTCTCTGGTTGCAGGGAAGGTTCCTGTAGCTGCTGGAGAGGACGGGGCGCTTCTGACAATGATGTTTTAGATTCGGGGGTTCTCTAAGACACAAGAGTGGGGGATCCGGAAATATTGATTATAGTCTCATCTTTTTGTAGTTGTGGTTGTAGTTTCCTCCTCACTCCTCCAGACTCGGATTGTAGGTGACCACGAGAGGAAATCTGCTGTTCTCTTCTCTAGTTTTGTAATGTAGGAGATGATTCCTTCAATGTCCAGTGAAATTCTTCAGCTCATCCTTCCTTGAGAGAAGCTGGAGAACAAACTCATCAGCACATGACCACAAGTATGAGGAGTAATGAGATGAGCGCTGGGAGCAGAGCTGAATCCTGACAGTGAGGATGGTACAGATCGCTAGGATTTGGTGACAATATTCACACCGAGCTGCAGGTGAACAAAACATCAGATTCCTCAGCAGCAACAATCCGCTGTCATCATGGGGAGTCAATGAGCTGTTATGTGCGAGCAACAGCAACTGCAACATCTCTATGTCACTGTAATATCTAACTGCACCACAGTGAATCATGTGTTTGTGTATGAGAAGTATCGCTGATGACTGACCCTCCGCCGTGACCTCAGATGGTAATATCTAACTGCACCACAGTTATTCACATGTGTTTGTGCATCTCCACTCATTACCCCCCAGGAATCAATCATCTTGGTTCAGTTCCTGTATGATTTTGTTAGTTCCTACTCTCTTATTTCTGACCAGCAGATGGCGATATTTGTTCACAGTGTACTTCTGCTGGGTCACTCACTGGCATAGATTGAATTGTAGCCAGTTTGGAAGAGAAGCCATAGACATGTCTAGTAGGGGTAGCTGGAAGGACACAGATAGAAAGGGCCCCTGTGCAAGGACGGTATACGGGCCTTTACAGCCCATTAGTTCTGTCTATGCTGCTTTATAGGTGGAGGGTCAGCCCCTCACTTTTTCGGCCTTTGGTGCTACATTTTCCAAACAAGAAATATGTATATAAATACAAAGCAGAGAAGAAACAAGTGAATGGAAATCTATGTGCAAGAGTGTGTTAGAGGCGGCATCTCCTGCCTAATCCTCCTGGTGCATGCACCACTTTATGCTGATACTTTCGGCTGTCTCTCTTGACTCATGGCTTTGCAACAAAATAAATGATACCATTATATCAGAGAACGGCAGGACACAAGTGGCTCTCAGTGCTCGAACAGACATAACAAGAGCTGAGGCGTCTGCGAGGAGAGATAATTAAGAGCTTCTGTATCTCTCTCTTTTTTCTTGCATCAAATATTTCATTCAATTAATATAGAATTCACAGTTATTAACTGGCAGAGAGTTGTTATGCACCTAAACTTAAACACAGAGAATGGGGACACAAGGTGTATAACACAGCTGCACCCACACCCTGCGGGCTCCTGTACAGACTATGACACCCCTAGCCACAACAACTAAAAGCAACAACTCGGACCTGGCTCCCTGTAAGGCCATTGAGCTGTTTCTTGTTCTTCCTGAGGAACCAAAGGGGAGGCTGCTACCTACAACAAAACGAGAGGAATAAAAGGAGAATAATGAATTAAAACAAAGGTAACTTCCCACCAATCTAACTGAGGACCAAGGAAAGGTGTTGTGAAGGTAAATGAGCAAGCACAGAGCAGTATCCAACCGCTCTCTGCCTAGCATGTAAACTCCCTTAGTTACAGCTAAAATCCTTAGCAGAAATCTACCTAGAAATATAGCCAGCAAAGACGACTAGTGCAAGGTGAGTATAAATAGCCACAGCCAAGCTGTGATAGGACAAAGACAAAGTAAGGAAGGGAAAAACACCTGTCTAGCAGAAAAGGAAGAAAGCAATGATAAAAGAACCAACAGCAGTTGGAGGAAGACAGACTGAGATATGGCTCAATATGGAAGGAAACTGACAACACAGCAGGAGTGCTTTGCGCCACGTGCTGCCAACACATGCCCCCTGCGACCCGGCAGTGAGAGGAAGCAAAGGAGACGCGACAGGAGGTCGCAGCAGCTTGGAGGAGCATCACAGGAGTGTGAACCGGGTGAGTAAGAGTGCGGGGAACAGGGGGATGCCTGCAGCAAGACGGGGCCCCATCCCCCTGTCCGCTGTGTACAGATCCCGCTGGCAGGGACATTACAGTACTGTTCAGAGGCACCGAATTCTTTGTGGAGGCAGAACCTCCTGCTTCTGGAGCTCAATAGCCGCAACGTCCAGGGACAATGACTGGAGCTGGTAAATGCACAATGCGCTGCGGGGAGGAGCTCGTGGAATAGCGTATTGTAGAGAAATAAAAGCAGCACACAATCTGAAATAGCAGCATTTTGGACGCAGCGTATCACGGTAGCAGTGGATGATTTCTATAAATCCCATCCTCACTATGGTTCTCCCCTCTGCAGCGTGTTTTCACCTCCGGTGCGGGATACAGCGCTCCCGCAGCTCTGCAGTGGGTGATGGCAGGGAGATGCTGCCCTGCACCCACCGCAGATTGTGGGGACAGGGTGGCTGCGTTCTCCCTGCATTCAGGTCCGGAGGCACTGCGTCCAACACATACTGCCTCCGGATCGTGTGCACATACCCTAAGTGATACATCATTGGAATCAGCGTCTATTTGCCTTTATAATTTAGGTCTCAAATATGGTAAAGAATCCTGCTGACAAATTCCCTTTAATCAGCTCACTATATAGGAGAAATGGTTGTAAGGTTTATAGGACAACAAGCCGGCAGCCGACAAAGCCTCCTCACGAAGGTATTGCACCGTGGAAGTGGCCTGAATCTAAAGCCATGGGTGACAACAAGCCATTGTTTCTTCACTTTCAGAACACCTTCCCTGTTTCTGCTTCCAGGAAAAAGAAATCATTTTTGGACGTTTGATGAAAATCTTTTGTGATTGTTTAGTGCAGGGGTGGGAACCCCAGGCCTCGAGGGCCGCCAACAGGGCGGGTTTTCAGGATTAGGGTTAGTATTACACAGAGGTTGGAATTATATTATCACCTGTGCAATGCTAAAGAAATCCTGAAAACCTGCCCTGTTAGTTGCCCTAGAGACCTGAAGTTCCCCACCCCTGGTTTTGAGGATAGCAAACCTGTTGCAAATCCCAAAAAGGAAATTTTTTTACTACTAGTTTATTTGCTTTAACTGTTACATTTTCAATAGTCCTGAACGCCTGTTTTTGCTTCCTGAGTGACGGTGGAATATGTTTATTCCTTGTTATAAAAAAACTTATACTTCTTCTTTTAGCAAAAAAAAGAACCGAAAAGAAAAAGTCTTTTGAAACTCCTGCACCAACCTGTGTGAAATGTTCATTATCAGTCAGATCCGTCTTCACGCTGAATACGAGGCATGTTTACATATATGGTGAAGGGGCGTGGCCTACACTCCTGACTGCAGCTGGTGAGGAAACAATGTATCAGATCACCTCAGGCTACAGCACAGTTGCTGAGCAATGTCAGAATGTGAGGATCAATGTAAACTCCTCTTTCCTTGGCACAAGCTTCTGATCTGTCATCTGGCTCCACACAGCTCAGTCACAATCCCTGTTAACCCCTTCTCTGCTGTCACATCACCATGCTCACAATCAGCCTGCTCACAGAAGCTATGGAAATACCCACACAGTGCTGGCAGATGCTAGCCATGCCCACACAGCACTGTCAGGCACTGGCCACAACCACACAGCCATAAAATGCAGATTTAAAAAAAACACAGAAAAATGTGAGAAAATAAGTCACATGGAACAAAAAAGCATCATCTTAGCTGCTCTGTGACCCATCATTAACAACCAGTGCGGGATTGTTTTTTTTTTTTTTTTTCAATAAAATGACATTTACACTTCAAGGGTGAGGTGGCCCCATGGTTCATATGTCCTATATATCCTATATGTCCCATATGTGCTGCTTTCTGTTGTTCGCAGGTGTGAGATCTCGGTGTGAGTATTCAGGCATCTGAAGTCTTTGTCCTTAAGAAGTTAATACTAGATCATTTTTTGAATATAGATCTGATGGACCTTGAAATGAGCCTTCACAAACAATAAGATCTGGTTGGATGCATTGGAACAGAGATAGCAAGAAGAGAACAGACATCGATCGACCTTGTGAACTCGGTCAATGAATTGTAACCAGTTTCTGCTTTCACCTTCGTCTTTTATTTCTGGGAGACGACGCTGGTGATCTACAATGCAGATCCTGCAGTCCGGTCATGGGGTGAAGGATAAATACAAATATGCAATAAGATCGGGTCACACCCGGGCTCCAAAGACAATCAGGACTGGACAGAGCCGCACTTAACTCTTTAAAAGTAATGAGGTTATTAAAGGTTTAATGCAAATTAGGAATGATATGAGAAGTGACGTCTGTCAATAATCTTCTCTCATCCACTTGCAGTAATTGATTTTTCTGTCTTCTCTCATTTTGCATTTATTGGTGGCATGGAGGGTCATCGTCCGGAAGCTTCGTCCTCCTGGGGTATCTGCTAACAAGGCTACATATAGGAAAAGCCACATAAGAGGTTGTACAGACACGACTTCTGTAAGTAACGAGACACCATTGAGCAATTGTTTTCATTTTGGCAATTGACCATTCATATGTTCTTTGACATTTATCGGAATGATGACTGTTAGGCTCCGCTCCCACGTTTCCATGTTACTGCTGCTTGTGTCTTGCGTGTTTTATCGATACCACACTGAACACAAATAGTAGAGAGAGGCAAAATAGGCCACATGTCAGCACCTGGATCTTCTACTGACCTTTTTGTGCATCCTAGCCCGTTTCCAAGATGGCATCCGCTGCTTCACTCCTGTTCATATGATCCTCCTTTCTGCCTTAATAAACTCCAGCCTACCATCTAGCCATGCTTGAGTATTCAGTTTCAATTCCTTGCTCCCTGTTACTTTTCCTGTTTGCTCCATCTCCTGCTAATCCGCTCTGGTTTTTCCAGCATCTGCAGCTTGAACTCTAGCAACCTCACCTGCTTTCAGCTTCTCTTCTGCTACAAGCTGCCTGTGCTGTGTGTTCCTGACTCTGTCACTGTTCTGCCAATTGGGCGTTGATCCAGGGAATTAGTCTGATTGCCGTATCTGGAGTCAGGAAGGATTTTTTTCCCCCAATGTGGAGCTTAGTGTTGCCACGTTTTTTTTTTTTGCCTTCCTCTGGATCAACATGTTAGGCTATGGGTTGAACTAGATGGACTTAAAGTCTTCCTTCAACCTTAAAAACTATGTTACTATGTTACTAACTCTGTATCTGTAAGCCTTGTATGCTCTGCTATACTTGCAGCTCCTAATATTGTTTATTGTGCAGTAGCAGCCTTCTGGACTTTGGGACTTTCTTACAGCTGCACTGCACTGCAAAGTTCAGGACTTGTTTTTCTTAGGGTTTCCGTTCCCAGACCCTCCTGGGTGTGGTGCTCATAGACTGCATTTTTATTAGCTTGTCGCTGTGTGAACTATTTCTAGAGACTTCCTTATTGGTATCATCGTGCAAGAAATATTTCTGGAGACTGATCAATTTGCAGCGTGTTTTGATGAACTTGCAGCATGTCATAAATCTGTGTATTGATTATTAATATCTCTAGCGCTTGCCTTCACACTTACTTAAGGTAGGGAAGACTCTAAACTAAAAGTATAATTTCTTAAAACTATTTATTACAAATATCAAAAACATGATTTAAAAATGAGTACATAAAAGTATATTAGATTCTGAGAATAAAATCTGTAATAGCAGTTTGTGTTCAGATTTGCTGTGTAGCGTCCTGGCCTTATACAGTGCCTTCTCCTAGTGCTTCTGAACAGTTGATGCAATAGATGATTGTCGCTAGTTCCACTGAAATCTGAACGAACTCCTCATTTGCTGTGGAAAATAGAGGAACTGTGTTACTGGACTGTACCGGTCCACCTCACTAAAACTAGTACTAATTGCAGAATTGCTCTCACCGGTTGCTGTGTGTATGATATACGTTTTCCAGCTTGTTTGTTCCTCCTTCCTGATTCCCTTCTCCCCTGGAGGTGTGATTCCCTCTATATGACGGTGGTATATAGTCTGAGGGGGTCATATAAACAAAATTATCAATAATCTCCCATTTAATATTAATCTTGCTTAAAGATGAAGATGCTCACCCAATAACTTTATATGGTAGGTAGGTCTTCTTAAAATTGGTGGCTACTGGTGTGTGAAGCAGTAAGCAGGGATCAGTACTCACAGCAGCCGGTGGTTATATCCCATCCTCGTCGCCAGTTGTAATGTCCACACGATATGAGGCATTCACAAAGGTAAACTTTAACTGCACTTTATTCTTTTCCTCCATCTTTCTCCATCATATAACAGAGCAGTCTTTCAGCAGCATGCTTCAAATTGATACTAAAACTTAAAGGGGTTGTCCGGGTTCGTCACATAATCTGAGTGCATATCCAGGCTGCCTAATGCTGACAATGTGTAATGTACTATGTGTCAGCTTTCTGCAGGGTTTCCTAGATAACACTTGTTTTGTGTCTGAACAGAACGACCAGGGGGGGTGTTCTGGCATGATAATGAACACTGGTCGTTTCCACCTACTCTACCCCATCCCCTCCCCCATAGCAACATCCCCGCCCTCCCCATCTCCATGACTCAGCCTCTCCACAGGAAGAAAATGATCCTCGGCTGCAGCCATTGCTGTGATCAGAGCTGCCCGGATTAGCTGCTCCTCCCCCGGCCACACACAGTGATGTATGTAAAGTCTGCAGAGAGAAGAGACAATGTGCTGCACTCAGGGGGGGGCCGCTCTGTGATTACAATGAACAGCTCCGGCCTCTTATCAGTGATTCTTCCCTCACTGTCCCAGGCTGTCATCAGGAGAATGTACAGTGTGCAGACACCAGTGATGTCTGCAAAGTCTGCAGAGAAGGGACAATCGTGCTGTATTCAGGGCTGCTCCGTGATTACAGTGACTAGCTCCCTCATATCAGTGATTCCCTTCCCTCACTGTCCGGGCTGTGATCAGGAGAATGTACAGTGTGAGCCCAGTGATGGGGGGCTGCAGCTTCTGTGACACACTGTAACAAACCCCTGCTGTGTGAATGAGACAGCTGTGTCACTGATGTCTGTACACAGCAGGAGATATGGTACAGTGTGAAGGATGGTCAGCACTGTGTCTCCAATGACACAAATACTGATTGAAGCAGCCTCTGTCCACTCAGTAACTGCAGCAGTGTGAAGTGTTGGAGGTATATGTATGGAGATATTGATGATACTAAGGATTTTGATATTGTTGAGGAGTCCTTCCTTCCGTCACCCCATCAGTCCGCCCGTCCTTCCTTCTTTCCTTCCATCCATCCTTCCTTCCGTTCATCCTTCCGTCCTTCTTTCAGTCCGTCTTTCGTCCTTTCTTTCCGTCCATCTGACCGTCCTTCCTTCTTTCCATCCATCCGTCCTTCCCTCCTTCCTTTTTTCCGTCCGTCCTTCTTTCCATCCTTCCATCTGTCCTTCTTTCCGTCGTCCTTTCTTTCCATCTGTCCTTCTTTCTTTCCATCCATCTATCCGTCTGTCCTTTCCGTACCTCCTTTTTTCCGTCCTTCCTTCTTTCCATCTGTCCTTCCTTCTTTCCGTCCTTCCTTCCGTCCATCTATCCGTCCGTCCTTCTTTCTGTCCCTCCTTCTTTCCGTCCATCCGTCCTTCCTTCTTTCCGTCCTTCCTTCCATCCGTCCGTCGCCCCATCAGTTTATCTGTCCTTCCTTTCATCCTTCTTTCCATCCTTCCTTCTGTCCATCCATCCATCCCTCCTTCCTTCCGTTGGTCCTTGCGTCCTTCTTTCTGTCCATCCTTCCTTCTTTCCATCCTTCCTTATTTCCGACCGTCCTTCCTTCTTTCCGACCGTCCGTGCCGTTCTTCCTTCTTTCTGTCCTTCCTTCTTTCCGTCTGTCCATCAGTCGTTCCTACTTTCCGTCCGTCCTTCATCCCGTCCGTCCTTCATCCCGTCCGTCCTTCATCCCGTCCGTCCTTCATCCCGTCCGTCCTTCATCCCGTCCGTCCTTCATCCCGTCCGTCCTTCATCCCGTCCGTCCTTCATCCCGTCCGTCCTTCATCCGTCCGTCCTTCATCCCGTCCGTCCTTCATCCCGTCCGTCCTTCATTCTTTCCGTCCGTCCTTCATTCTTTCCGTCCGTCCTTCATTCTTTCCGTCCATTCGTCCCTCCTTCATTCTTTCCGTCCATCCGTCCCTCCTTCATTCTTTCCGTCCATCCGTCCCTCCTTCATTCTTTCCGTCCATCCGTCCCTCCTTCATTCTTTCCGTCCATCCGTCCCTCCTTCATTCTTTCCGTCCATCCGTCCCTCCTTCATTCTTTCCGTCCATCCGTCCCTCCTTCATTCTTTCCGTCCATCCTTCAGTCTTTCCATCCGTCCATCCGTTCTTCCCCTCAAGCCTGTATTTTCCCTTCACCCCTGGGTGATTTCCTGTTTTCCTTCCTCTTCTTCCATAACTTTTCTATTTTTCCGTCAATACAGACATATGAAGCTTCTTGTTGTTTTTTGCAGGACGAGTTGAACTTTTGAATGACGACATTTATTTAAAAATTGCAAAAAAATAGTGCAATTATACATTTGTTTTTTGGGTTTTTTATTCACCATGTTTACTATATGGTAACACTGAGGTGTCGGTATGATGTCTGGGGTCAGTACTATATGGTAACACTGAGGTGTCAGTATGATGTCTGGGGTCAGTACTATATGGTAACACTGAGGTGTCGGTATGATGTCTGGGGTCAGTACTATATGGTAACACTGAGGTGTCGGTATGATGTCTGGGGTCAGTACTATATGGTAACACTGAGGTGTCGGTATGATGTCTGAGATCAGTACTATATGGTAACACTGAGGTGTCGGTATGATGTCTGGGGTCAGTACTATATGGTAACACTGAGGTGTCGGTATGATGTCTGGGGTCAGCACTATATGGTAACACTGAGGTGTCGGTATGATGTCTGGGGTCAGTACTATATGGTAACACTGAGGTGTCGGTATGATGTCTGGGGTCAGTACTATATGGTAACACTGAGGTGTCGGTATGATGTCTGGGGTCAGTACTATATGGTAACACTGAGGTGTCGGTATGATGTCTGGGGTCAGTACTATATGGTGACACTGAGGTGTCGGTATGATGTCTGGGGTCAGTACTATATGGTAACACTGAGGTGTCGGTGTGATGTCTGGGGTCAGTACTATATGGTAACACTGAGGTGTCGGTATGATGTCTGGGGTCAGTACTATATGGTAACACTGAGGTGTCGGTATGATGTCTGGGGTCAGTACTATATGGTAACACTGAGGTGTCGGTATGATGTCTGGGGTCAGTACTATATGGTAACACTGAGGTGTCGGTATGATATCTGGGGTCAGTACTATATGGTAACACTGAGGTGTCGGTATGATGTCTGGGGTCAGTACTATATGGTAACACTGAGGTGTCGGTATGATGTCTGGGGTCAGTACTATATGGTAACACTGAGGTGTCGGTATGATGTCTGGGGTCAGTACTATATGGTAACACTGAGGTGTCGGTATGATGTCTGGTGTCAGTACTATATGGTAACACTGAGGTGTCGGTATGATGTCTGGGGTCAGTACTATATGGTAACACTGAGGTGTCGGTATGATGTCTGGGGTCAGTACTATATGGTAACACTGAGGTGTCGGTATGATGTCTGGGGTCAGTACTATATGGTAACACTGAGGTGTCGGTATGATGTCTGGGGTCAGTACTATATGGTAACACTGAGGTGTCGGTATGATGTCTGGGGTCAGTACTATATGGTAACACTGAGGTGTCGGTATGATGTCTGGGGTCAGTACTATATGGTAACACTGAGGTGTCGGTATGATGTCTGGGGTCAGTACTATATGGTAACACTGAGGTGTCGGTATGATGTCTGGGGTCAGTACTATATGGTAACACTGAGGTGTCGGTATGATGTCTGGGGTCAGTACTATATGGTAACACTGAGGTGTCAGTATGATGTCTGGGGTCAGTACTATATGGTAACACTGAGGTGTCTGTATGATGTCTGGGGTCAGTACTATATGGTAACACTGAGGTGTTGGTATGATGTCTGGGGTCAGTACTATATGGTATCAATGACGTGTTGGTATGAATAATTGAAGAATTAAAGAAACAAAAAAAGAATTGCGCTCTTGCCCAATTTTCCACGATCCGCAGTTACAGTCAAACATTTATTCTGACAATCAAAATCTATATCCATTTTTATTTTAAAGAGAACCGTCAACCCATTTTTGTGTATTAAAATAAAAGCTCCCTTTTTTATCAGGGACTATCCTGCATTCTAAGGCTGGGTTCACATTAGCGTTCCCCTCCGCAGCGTTCTGCGTAGGGGATCCGCAATGTGTCCGCAGCGGCCGTCAGCTCCTATCTTTATAATGGGAGCGCACGGTGCTGCGCTTAACAGCGCATGACCGTGTGCACCCATTCACTCCTATATGTGATCTGTGAGCAGGCGGACGCCTGCGCACAAATCACACAGTCTCTTCCGCACCAGAGACGCGACATGTTGCATTCCTGGTGCGGACGAGACTGTGTGATTTGTGCGCAGGCATCCGCCTGCGCACAGATCACATATAGGAGTGAATGGGTGCACACGGTCATGCGCTGTTAAGCGCAGCACCGTGCGCTCCCATTATAAAGATAGGAGCTGACGGCCGCTGCGGACACATTGCGGATCCCCTACGCAGAACGCTGCGGAGGGGAACGCTAATGTGAACCCAGCCTTAGAATGCAGGATAGTCCCTGATAAAAAAGGGAGCTTTTATTTTAATACACAAAAATGGGGTGACGGTTCTCTTTAAAATAAAAATGGATATAGATTTTGATTGTCAGAATAAATGTTTGACTGTAACTGCGGATCGTGGAAAATTGGGCAAGAGCGCAATTCTTTTTTTGTTTCTTTAATTCTTCAATTATTCATACCAACACCTCAGTGTTACCATATAGTACTGACCCCAGACATCATACCGACACCTCAGTGTTACCATATAGTACTGACCCCAGACATCATACTGACACCTCAGTGTTGCCATATAGTACTGACCCCAGACATCATACCGACACCTCAGTGTTACCATATAGTACTGACCCCAGACATCATACCGACACCTCAGTGTTACCATATAGTACTGACCCCAGACATCATACCGACACCTCAGTGTTACCATATAGTACTGACCCCAGACATCATACCGACACCTCAGTGTTACCATATAGTACTGACCCCAGACTTCATACCGGCACCTCAGTGTTACCATATAGTACTGACCCCAGACATCATACCGACACCTCAGTGTTACCATATAGTACTGACCCCAGACATCATACCGACACCTCAGTGTTACCATATAGTACTGACCCCAGACATCATACCGACACCTCAGTGTTACCATATAGTACTGACCCCAGACTTCATACCGGCACCTCAGTGTTACCATATAGTACTGACCCCAGACATCATACCGACACCTCAGTGTTACCATATAGTACTGACCCCAGACATCACACCGACACCTCAGTGTTACCATATAGTACTGACCCCAGACATCATACCGACACCTCAGTGTTACCATATAGTACTGACCCCAGACCTCATACCGACACCTCAGTGTTACCATATAGTACTGACCCCAGACATCATACCGACACCTCAGTGTTACCATATAGTACTGACCCCAGACATCATACCGACACCTCAGTGTTACCATATAGTACTGACCCCAGACATCATACTGACACCTCAGTGTTACCATATAGTACTGACCCCAGACATCATACCGACACCTCAGTGTTACCATATAGTAAACATGGTGAATAAAAAACCCAAAAAACAAATGTATAATTGCACTATTTTTTTTGCAATTTTTAAATAAATGTCGTCATTCAAAAGTTCAACTCGTCCTGCAAAAAACAACAAGAAGCTTCATATGTCTGTATTGACGGAAAAATAGAAAAGTTATGGAAGAAGAGGAAGGAAAACAGGAAATCACCCAGGGGTGAAGGGAAAATACAGGCTTGAGGGGAAGAACGGATGGACGGATGGAAAGACTGAAGGATGGACGGAAAGAATGAAGGAGGGACGGATGGACGGAAAGAATGAAGGAGGGACGGATGGACGGAAAGAATGAAGGAGGGACGGATGGACGGAAAGAATGAAGGAGGGACGGATGGACGGAAAGAATGAAGGAGGGACGGATGGACGGAAAGAATGAAGGAGGGACGGATGGACGGAAAGAATGAAGGAGGGACGAATGGACGGAAAGAATGAAGGACGGACGGAAAGAATGAAGGACGGACGGAAAGAATGAAGGACGGAAAGAATGAAGGACGGACGGAAAGAATGAAGGACGGACGGAAAGAATGAAGGACGGACGGAAAGAATGAAGGACGGACGGGATGAAGGACGGACGGGATGAAGGACGGACGGGATGAAGGACGGACGGGATGAAGGACGGACGGGATGAAGGACGGACGGGATGAAGGACGGACGGGATGAAGGACGGACGGGATGAAGGACGGACGGAATGAAGGACGGACGGAATGAAGGACGGAAAGAAGGACGGACGGACGGAAAGAAGGACGGACGGAAAGTAGGAACGACTGATGGACAGACGGAAAGAAGGAAGGACAGAAAGAAGGAAGAACGGCACGGACGGTCGGAAAGAAGGAAGGACGGTCGGAAATAAGGAAGGATGGAAAGAAGGAAGGATGGACAGAAAGAAGGACGCAAGGACCAACGGAAGGAAGGAGGGATGGATGGATGGACAGAAGGAAGGATGGAAAGAAGGATGAAAGGAAGGACAGATAAACTGATGGGGCGACGGACGGATGGAAGGAAGGACGGAAAGAAGGAAGGACGGATAGATGGACGGAAGGAAGGACGGAAAGAAGGAAGGACAGATGGAAAGAAGGAAGGACGGAAAAAAGGAGGTACGGAAAGGACAGACGGATAGATGGACGGAAAGAAAGAAGGACAGATGGAAAGAAAGGACGACGGAAAGAAGGACAGATGGAAGGATGGAAAGAAGGACGGACGGAAAAAAGGAAGGAGGGAAGGACGGATGGATGGAAAGAAGGAAGGACGGTCAGATGGACGGAAAGAAAGGACGAAAGACGGACTGAAAGAAGGACGGAAGGATGAACGGAAGGAAGGATGGATGGAAGGAAAGAAGGAAGGACGGGCGGACTGATGGGGTGACGGAAGGAAGGACTCCTCAACAATATCAAAATCCTTAGTATCATCAATATCTCCATACATATACCTCCAACACTTCACACTGCTGCAGTTACTGAGTGGACAGAGGCTGCTTCAATCAGTATTTGTGTCATTGGAGACACAGTGCTGACCATCCTTCACACTGTACCATATCTCCTGCTGTGTACAGACATCAGTGACACAGCTGTCTCATTCACACAGCAGGGGTTTGTTACAGTGTGTCACAGAAGCTGCAGCCCCCCATCACTGGGCTCACACTGTACATTCTCCTGATCACAGCCCGGACAGTGAGGGAAGGGAATCACTGATATGAGGGAGCTAGTCACTGTAATCACGGAGCAGCCCTGAATACAGCACGATTGTCCCTTCTCTGCAGACTTTGCAGACATCACTGGTGTCTGCACACTGTACATTCTCCTGATGACAGCCTGGGACAGTGAGGGAAGAATCACTGATAAGAGGCCGGAGCTATTCATTGTAATCACAGAGCGGCCCTGAATACAGCACGATTGTCCCTTCTCTGCAGACTTTGCAGACATCACTGGTGTCTGCACACTGTACATTCTCCTGATGACAGCCTGGGACAGTGAGGGAAGAATCACTGATAAGAGGCCGGAGCTGTTCATTGTAATCACAGAGCGGCCCCCCCCTGAGTGCAGCACATTGTCTCTTCTCTCTGCAGACTTTACATACATCACTGTGTGTGGCCGGGGGAGGAGCAGCTAATCCGGGCAGCTCTGATCACAGCAATGGCTGCAGCCGAGGATCATTTTCTTCCTGTGGAGAGGCTGAGTCATGGAGATGGGGAGGGCGGGGATGTTGCTATGGGGGAGGGGATGGGGTAGAGTAGGTGGAAACGACCAGTGTTCATTATCATGCCAGAACACCCCCCCTGGTCGTTCTGTTCAGACACAAAACAAGTGTTATCTAGGAAACCCTGCAGAAAGCTGACACTAAGTACATTACACATTGTCAGCATTAGGCAGCCTGGATATGCACTCAGATTATGTGACGAACCCGGACAACCCCTTTAACTTAACTTCCCACCTCCTTCATCTCATTACCCATGATACACCAGACCTAGTTTTCTTAAAGAGACAGATCTAATTATTGTACATTACAACCGGGTGTACATGTCCCAGCTTCAGAGAGGTGCACTGCACAGGACCAGATATACACGTCCCAGCTTCAGAGAGGTGCACTGCACAGGACCAGATATACACGTCCCAGCTTCAGAGAGGTGCACTGCACATGACCAGGTGTACACATCCCAGCTTCAGAGAGGTGCACTGCACATGACTGGGTGTACACATCCTAGATTCAGAGAGGTGCACTGCACATGACCAGATGTACACGTCCCAGCTTCAGAGAGGTGCACTGCACATAACCGGGTGTACACGTCCCAGCTTCAGAGAGGTGCACTGCACATGACTGGGTGTGCACATCCTAGATTCAGAGAGGTGCACTGCACATGACCAGATGTACACGTCCCAGCTTCAGAGAGGTGCACTGCCCATGACCAGGTGTACACGTCCCAGCTTCAGAGAGGTGCACTGCACATGATCGGGTGTACACATCTCAGCTTCAGAGAGGTGCACTGCACATGATCGGGTGTACACATCTCAGCTTCAGAGAGGTGCACTGCAAATGACCAGATGTACACGTCCCAGCTTCAGAGAGGTGCAGTGCACATGACAAGATGTACACGTCCTAGCTTCAGAGAGGTGCACTGCACATGACCAGATGTACACGTCCCAGCTTCAGAGAGGTGCACGTCACATGATCGGGTGTACACGTCCCAGCTTCAGAGAGGTGCACTGCACATGACCAGGTGTACACGTCCCACCTTCAGAGATGTGCACTGCACATGATCGGGTGTACACGTCCCAGCTTCAGAGACATGCACTGCACATGACCGGGTGTACACGTCCCAGCTTCAGAGAGGTGCACGGCACATGACCAGGTGGACACATCCCAGCTTCAGAGAGGTGCACTGCACATGACCGGGTGTACACATCCAGCTTCAGAGAGGTGCACTGCACATGACCAGATGTACACGTCCCAGCTTCAGAGAGGTGCACAGCATATGACCGGGTGTATACATCTCAGCTTCAGAGAAGTGCACTGCACATGACCGGTTGTATACGTCCCAGCTTCAGAGAGGTGCACTGCACAGGACCAGATGTACACGTCCCAGCTTCAGAGAAGTGCACTGCACATGATCGGGTGTACACGTCCCAGCTTCAGAGATGTGCACTGCACATGACCGGGTGTACACATCCCAGCTTCAGAGAGGTGCACTGCACATGACCAGGTGTACACATCCCAGCTTCAGAGATGTGCACGGCACATGACCAGGTGTACACGTCCCAGCTTCAGAGAGGTGCACTGCACATGACCACGTGTACACATCCCATCTTCAGAGATGTGCACTGCACATGATCAAGTGTACACATCTCAGCTTCAGAGAGGTGCATTGCACATGACCAGATGTACACGTCCCAGCTTCAGAGAGGTGCAGTGCACATGACAAGATGTACACGTCCCAGCATCAGAGATGTGCACTGCACATGATCGGGTTTACATGTCCCAGCTTCAGAGAGATATACTGCACATGATCAGGTGTACACGTCCCAGCTTCAGAGAGGTGCACAGCACATGACCAGGTGTACACATCCCAGCTTCAGAGATGTGCACGGCACATGACCAGGTGTATACGTCCCAGCATCAGAGAGGTACACTGCAGATGATCAGGTGTACACGTCCCAGCTTCAGAGAGGTGCACTGCACATGACCGGGTGTACACGTCCCAGCTTCAGAGATGTGCATTGCACATGACCGGGTGTACACATCCCAGCTTCAGAAAGGTGTATGGCACATAACCAGGTGTACAAGTCTCAGCTTCAGAGAGGTGCACGGCACATGACTGGGTGTACACGTCCCAGCTTCAGAAAGGTGTATGGCACATAACCAGGTGTACAAGTCTCAGCTTCAGAGAGGTGCACGGCACATGACTGGGTGTACACGTCCCAGCTTCAGAAAGATGCACTGTGCATGACTGGGTGTACACGCCCCAGCATCAGAGATGTGCACGGCACATGACCAGGTGTACACGTCCCAGCTTCAGAGAGTCACACTGTGCATGACTAGGTGTACACGTCCCAGCATCAGAGATGTGCACTGCCCATGACCGGGTGTACAAGTCCCAGCTTCAGAGAGGTGCACTGCACATGATCAGGTGTACACATCCCAGCTTCAGAGAGACGCACTGTGCATGACTGGGTGTACACGTCCCAGCTTCAGAGAGGTTGCACTGCACATGACTGGGTGTACATGTCCCAGCTTCAGAGAGGTGCATTGCACATGACTGGGTGTACACGTCCCAGCTTCAGAGAGGTGCACTGCACATAACCGGGTGTACACATCCCAGCTTCAGAGAGGTGCACAGCACATGACGGGTGTACACGTCCCAGCTTCAGAGAGATGCACAGCACATGACCAGGTGTACACGTCCCAGCTTCAGAGAGATGCACTGTGCATGACTGGGTGTACACGTCCCAGCTTCAGAGAGATGCACTGTGCATGACTGGGTGTACACATCCCAGCTTCAGAGAGGTGCACTGCACATGACTGGGTGTACACGTCCCAGCTTCAGAGAGATGCACTGTGCATGACTGGGTGTACACGTCCCAGCATCAGAGATGTGCACGGCACATCAACAGGTGTACACGTCCCAGCATAAGAGAGGTGCACTGTGCATGACTAGGTGTACATGTCCCAGCATCAGAGAGGTGCACTGCCCATGACCGGGTGTACATGTCCCAGCTTCAGAGAGGTGCATTGCACATGACCAGATGTACACGTCCCAGCTTCAGAGAGGTGCACTGCACATGATCGGGTTACATGTCCCAGCTTCAGAGAGATATACTGCACATGATCAGGTGTACACGTCCCAGCTTCAGAGAGGTGCACAGCACATGACCAGGTGTACACATCCCAGCTTCAGAGATGTGCACGGCACATGACCAGGTGTACACGTCCCAGCATCAGAGAGGTACACTGCAGATGATCAGGTGTACACGTCCCAGCTTCAGAGAGGTGCACTGCACATGACCGGGTGTACACGTCCCAGCTTCAGAGATGTGCATTGCACATGACCGGGTGTACACATCCCAGCTTCAGAAAGGTGTATGGCACATAACCAGGTGTACAAGTCTCAGCTTCAGAGAGGTGCACGGCACATGACTGGGTGTACACGTCCCAGCTTCAGAAAGGTGTATGGCACATAACCAGGTGTACAAGTCTCAGCTTCAGAGAGGTGCACGGCACATGACTGGGTGTACACGTCCCAGCTTCAGAGAGATGCACTGTGCATGACTGGGTGTACACGCCCCAGCATCAGAGATGTGCACGGCACATGACCAGGTGTACACGTCCCAGCTTCAGAGAGTCACACTGTGCATGACTAGGTGTACACGTCCCAGCATCAGAGATGTGCACAGCACATGACCAGGTGTACACATCCCAGCTTCAGAGATGTGCACGGCACATGACCAGGTGTACACGTCCCAGCATCAGAGAGGTACACTGCAGATGATCAGGTGTACACGTCCCAGCTTCAGAGAGGTGCACTGCACATGACCGGGTGTACACGTCCCAGCTTCAGAGATGTGCATTGCACATGACCGGGTGTACACATCCCAGCTTCAGAAAGGTGTATGGCACATAACCAGGTGTACAAGTCTCAGCTTCAGAGAGGTGCACGGCACATGACTGGGTGTACACGTCCCAGCTTCAGAAAGGTGTATGGCACATAACCAGGTGTACAAGTCTCAGCTTCAGAGAGGTGCACAGCACATGACTGGGTGTACACGTCCCAGCTTCAGAGAGATGCACTGTGCATGACTGGGTGTACACGCCCCAGCATCAGAGATGTGAACGGCACATGACCAGGTGTACACGTCCCAGCTTCAGAGAGTCACACTGTGCATGACTAGGTGTACACGTCCCAGCATCAGAGATGTGCACTGCCCATGACCGGGTGTACAAGTCCCAGCTTCAGAGAGGTGCACTGCACATGATCAGGTGTACACATCCCAGCTTCAGAGAGACGCACTGTGCATGACTGGGTGTACACGTCCCAGCTTCAGAGAGGTGCACTGCACATGACTGGGTGTACATGTCCCAGCTTCAGAGAGGTGCATTGCACATGACTGGGTGTACACGTCCCAGCTTCAGAGAGGTGCACTGCACATAACCGGGTGTACACATCCCAGCTTCAGAGAGGTGCACAGCACATGACCGGGTGTACACGTCCCAGCTTCAGAGAGATGCACAGCACATAACCGGGTGTACACATCCCAGCTTCAGAGAGGTGCACAGCACATGACCGGGTGTACACGTCCCAGCTTCAGAGAGGTGCACAGCACATGACCAGGTGTACACGTCCCAGCTTCAGAGAGATGCACTGTGCATGACTGGGTGTACACGTCCCAGCTTCAGAGAGATGCACTGTGCATGACTGGGTGTACACATCCCAGCTTCAGAGAGGTGCACTGCACATGACTGGGTGTACACGTCCCAGCTTCAGAGAGATGCACTGTGCATGACTGGGTGTACACGTCCCAGCATCAGAGATGTGCACGGCACATCAACAGGTGTACACGTCCCAGCATCAGAGTGGTGCACTGTGCATGACCGGGTGTACACGTCCCAGCTTCAGAGAGGTGCACTGGACATGACCGGGTGTACACGTCCCAGCTTCAGAGAGGTGCACTGGACATGACCGGGTGTACACGTCCCAGCTTCAGAGAGGTGCACTGCACATGACCAGGTGTACACGTCCCAGCTTCAGAGAGGTGCACTGCACATGATCAGGTGTACACGTCCCAGCTTCAGAGAAAAACAGTGAATTTCATGATGTTTGGTGCGAATTCGATCAGCTGCAGATCGTTTCGCTCTTCTCTAATCTATACGAGCTCCAGTACAGAGATATATGATTGCTAAAATAAGAGATTCCCATAAAGATACTGTGAAAAATACTGGATGAAAATGAGAAGAATATTACTGTACATCCATGAAAACACAACGACACAACAGAGGATCCCCAGAGGATCCCCCTCCATCTGCTTCTTGTCTGATCAGATAACTGTTGCATTTTGGAGGCACAGATGCGCTGCGTTGTGTTGTCATCTTTCCAGTTAGTAATTTCTCAGGGTGAGTCGTGGCTTCACATTGTGGCCTGGTCCTGCCGTGGTCTCCACATTGGTACTGAACGATGATTCCACATTGTAGGAAAAAGCTGACACTCTCCATCCCCCAGGATAAGCCGATAATAAATGTATCAGTGTAATATGTGTTGTCCTTATAGGAGCTGGAGCACATAAGGGTTCCGGTTCTCTAAGATTAAAAAGCTTTGACACCCACAACATGTTTCAGCGACGGTCCGTCGTGCTCCTCAGGTGATTTCAGGTTGATTCTCATTCGCTGTTGGTTGTATTGGAGCTGCGGAGCCGATCGGTAATATGGTTACAGGAGCGAGGAGGAAGTGAAGGACCTGCCGTGACGCCACGGTCACACGACCGCTCGCACCACGTGATTGAGGAGACGCAGGAGCGGATCCGGCGGTGAAACAGAGCGGAGCTGGAGAGCGTACACTCTGATTAGGTGAGAGTCCATCTATATACCCCCACCCTAGTAGTCCTGTAGAATATCCATCAGGTTTTTCCCAGGGAGCGCTTGCTGTTTTTATCTTTCTAACAGGGAAGTAACTACCGTCATAGCAGACGTAGTGGTCGCTTTGGGGCCCGGCGCTTATGGGGGGCCCGGACCCAGCGCCGCTACGCTGCTATGCCGGTCAGCTACCTTGTGTGACCATCAGGTGGGGGGCTGAGAGGTCACCTGGGGGGGCCCTGAGCTCCCCAGAGGGCCCTGCTGCCTGTTTCTCCAGCCTCCCCTACCGCGACCGCCAGGAGGCAGAGCAGGTAATCATGCGGCCGGCATAACTCCACCCCCCCCCCCCCCCCGGTCCTCACCTAGGGCCCCCTGAGCGAATCTTGCTCCGGGGCCCGCAAGACAGTAGTTACGCCACTGCTTTCTAATAATAAATGTATGACCAAACCTAACTCCAACGTGTCGGGAAACAAACACTAATAAAAGTCAAGAGTACAACATTTGTAATGAATCTGATGAAAAAATGAGTTTTAGCTTCACTCATGTAAGTGACAAAAAATTGCCCAAACTCCTTAAAGAGAAGCTGTCAGCAGTGGCATAACTAGAGTCCGAAGGGCCCCGATGTTAAATTTGGACATGGGCCCCCCCACATTGGTCAGATGTACAGGCCCCATGTAATGTTCTACATCCTATAAAGACTCATGAATTGACCTCTCTCCCCTTCATTATGTATTAATGTCCCTTATCCTGCTATATATGGTCCTCCTCCTGGAATATGCCCTTATCATGGTATATTTGGTCATTATAGTATAATGCAGCCTCATAGCCCTCCATATAACATAATGCAGCATCATAGCCCTCCATATAGTATAATGCAGCATCATAGCTCTCCAGATAATATAATGCAGCCTCATAGCTCTCCAGATAATATAATGCATCCTCATAGCCCTCCAGATAATATAATGCATCGTCAAAGCCTCTCATATAACATAATGCAGCATCATAGCCCTCCATATAACATAATGCAGCATCATAGTCCTCCAGATAATATAATGCAGCCTCATAGCTCTCCAGATAATATAATGCATCCTCACAGCTCTCCAGATAATATAATGCAGCCTCATAGCTCTCCAGATAATATAATGCATCCTCACAGCTCTCCAGATAATATAATGCAGCCTCATAGCTCTTCAGATAATATAATGCAGTCTCACAGCCCTCCAGATAATATAATGCATCGTCAAAGCCCTCCAAATAATATAATGCAGCCTCATAGCAATCCATATAACATAATGCAGCATCATAGCCCTCCATATAACATAATGCAGCATCATAGTCCTCCAGATAATATAATGCAGCCTCATAGCTCTCCAGATAATATAATACATCCTCATAGCTCTCCAGATAATATAATGAGGCCTCATAGCTCTTCAGATAATATAATGCAGTCTCACAGCCCTCCACATAATATAATGGATCGTCAAAGCCCTCCAAATAATATAATGCAGTGTCCCAGCCCTCCAGATAATATACTGCAGCCTCACAGCCCTCCATATAATATAATGCAGCCTCACAGCCCTCCATATAGTATAATGCAGCATCACAGCCCTCCAGAGAATATAATGCAGCGTCACAGCCCTTCATATAATATAATGCAGCGCCACAGCCCTTCATATCATATAATGCAGCGTAACAGCCCTTCATGTACTATAACACAACAATGCAGCCTCATAGCCCTCCATATAGCATACATCCTCCCCATACAGACACACTGCCCCTGTACAACCAGCCCCACTCACCCAGTCACACTGCCCTCTGTACAGCCCTCCCTCCCACACACAGACACACTGCCCACTGTACAGCCCCCCCACATACACACTGCCCCCTGTACAGCCCCCCACACCCAGTCACACTGCCCCTGTACAGCACACACACACAGGGTCGAACACACGCAGTCACGTGCACACAGTCACACACACACACAGTCACGTGCACACAGTCACACACAATCATGCACACACACACAGCCACATACACACACGGTCAAACACACACAAACACACACAGTTACACACAGTCACACACGCAATCACGCGCACAGACACACACAGTTACACACACACGGTAAAACACACATGGTCAAACACACACGATCACACATACACAGTGAAATACACACAGTCAAACACACAGTCACGCACACACAGTCACACACACAATCACGCACACAAACAGAAACACACAGTCACACACACATGGTCACACACACACATGGTCACACACACATGGTCAAACACACACAGTCACACACAGTGACACACAGTCACACACAGTCAGACACACGCACAATGACACACAGACACACTGTCCACTGTACAGCCCCCCCACACACACGCACCCAGTCACACTGCCCCCTATTCAGCCCACACACACACACGGTCAAACACACAGTCATACACACACAATCATGGACACAGACACACACAGTCACACACACGGTCAAACACACACAGTCAAACACACACATGGTCAAACACACAGTCACACACAATCACACACACACAGTCACACACACACGGTCTGATACAAATGGTCAAATACACACAGTCACACACAGATATGTTGAGCCCCAGGCTGTGGGGTACTCGGGTATCAGGCTCCAAGGGGTTAACGGTGTCACGGGGAGTGGTGGCCGCGCCTGATCCCGTGTCCTGGGGGACTTCTTTGAAAAGGGAATATTTACAGGGGATGCTATATACAAGATGTCGTGATGCCACCTGTAGTTTCTGGTGATGTGTCACCAGCGCCGCCACAGTCCGCCAGAGGTAGATGTTGATGCGGCAAGTTGGCAAAGTCCTCCACACGTAGGGCTGTTTCTCCGGGGCAGCGTTCCTGTATGGGGAACAAGTTCATTCAAAGGAAACACAGGCAGAGGCAGAGTCACTTTTCCTCCGGGTACTTTACTGTTACTTGCATTGGCATCATACAAAGTTACAGTTCAGCACTTTTGATGTTATGAGGACAGGTAGCTTATCGGGTGGCTGCAGGTGGATCCCAGGTGGTTGGTGGATCCCTTGGTGTGCCCTCTTTCTCTAACCCCGTCTGTTCCTTCCTGCTTTTCAGTTTTGGTGTGAAGACCGGTGACTTGGAATCAGCCTGACCTCCTTCTCTTTCTCTCTCACCTTCGCTGCCGTCGGGTATCCCTCTACTGGCTGACCGCTTGTTCCTTTGGAGGTGCCTGGTACCCTCTTGTAGATTGCTCTGGTGCCCGGGAGAATTGAAGACTCCACGGGAATCCGGATTCTCTGTCGTGCTTGGAGCTACGGCAGTCTGCGGGCTCCGGTGCCCGGTAAGCTGTCTGGGAGAACCTAACAACGGCCCCTCTTCCCTGACCGGCTGCTCTCCTGAAAAGTTCCTTCTCCTTAGACCCTCTCCTCCTCTTCCAAAAGAGGACCAAAAAGGCCCAAAACTTAGAGGCAAAGATGAAAGACCTCTCCTGTGCCCCCTAGAGGTGTTTTTATTCCCTCCCGGGTAACCTCCCACCGTGTATGCTAGTGTGGGAGTCCTGGGGAATGGTTCCCACCCACCATCCTAGGTTCCACCTGCAGCTGGAGTAACTGCACCTCTTTTACGGGTGCATTACCCCTCTGTGATGCCTGCTTGGCGGGGCGCCAAAGTCACACACACACAGTGACACACACAGTCACACACAGACACACAACACCAACACCTCCAAGAGCTGAAGCCTCACCGCTCCCGATGGGCCCTGTCTTACTTGCGACCCCTGCGACTGTAGATGGTATGCACTGGCTGTCAGCACGATGCTGTAATATAAGGTAAAGAACTGGCTGCAATGATGAAGAAATACAGAATGAATATACATGTTGAAAAAATCCCCCTTATACAGTAGTTCTTCTACAATCAGCATTTGAAGTTGTCTGCTAGTTAGATTTGAATGCATGGGGGCGCGACTTTACACAGGGTCTTCTCCTCCCTGTCTGTGATTCCCAAACCCTCTGCTGCCTCCGGTCTGTGGTTCCCTGTCCCCTCTGCTTAGGTCTGTGATTCCCCGGCCCCTCCATTGCCTCCAGCCTGTGATTCCCCGGTCCCTCCGCATCCTCCGGTCTTGTGATTCCCGCGGTCCCTCCGCTGGCTGCACTTCATTTTATTTTGCAGTTATATTTGATTCACAATAGTTTATATTATTTCTTATACTTCTAAACTTCTTGAACAGCCACACTGTCCTCTCATCCCACCTCTGTTTCAACTCTCTCTTTGACGACCTTCAATCTGGCCTCCACCCCCACCGCTCCACTGAGACCGCCCTGACCAAAATTACTAATGACTCACAGGCCAAAGCTACAGACAGTTCTCCGTCCTCCTCCCTCTAGACCTGTCCTCTGAATCCACAAGTCCACCACTGCTCCTATTACAGATCCTCTCTTCCATTGGTATCACTGACCTTGTCCTCTCCTGATCTCCTCCTACCTTTCCAACTGCACATTTAGTGTCTCCCACTCCCACACACCTCCTCGCCCCATCCTCTTGTGTTGGGGTCCCTCAAGGCTTTGTCCTGGGGCTCCTCATTTTTTCAATCTTTACCCTTGTTGTGGGACAACTCAACAGCCCCATGGCTTCCAGTATCACCTGTACTTGATGACCCTCAGATCTACCTCTCTGGCCCAGACTCACCTCTCTGCTGTCCAGAATCCCAGAGTGTCTATCAGCCATATTCCTCCTCCTCTCTGCTGTCCAGAATCCCGGAGTGTCTATCAGCCATATCCTCCTCCTTCTCCTCTCTGCTGTCCAGAATCCCGGAGTGTCTATCAGCCATATCCTCCTCCTTCCACCTCTCTGCTGTCCAAATCCCGGAGTGTCTATCAGCCATATCCTCCTTTCCTTCTCTCTCTACTGTCCACAATCCCGGAGTGTCTATCAGCCATATCCTCCTCCTTCACCTCTCTGCTGTCCAGAATCCCAGAGTGTCTATCAGCCATATCCTCCTCCTCTCTGCTGTCCAGAATCCCGGAGTGTCTATCAGCCATATCTCCTCCTCTCCTCTCTGCTGTCCAGAATCCCAGAGTGTCTATCAGCCATATCCTCCTCCTCCTCTCTGCTGTCCAGAATCCCGGAGTGTCTATCAGCCATATCCTCCTTCTCCTCCTCTACTGTCCACAATCCCGGAGTGTCTATCAGCCATATTCCTCCTTCTCCTCTCTGCTGTCCAGAATCCCGGAGTGTCTATCAGCCATATCCTCCTCCTTCTCCTCTCTGCTGTCCAGAATCCCGGAGTGTCTATCAGCCATATCCTCTCTTCTCCTCTCTGCTGTCCAGAATCCCAGAGTGTCTATCAGCCATATCCTCCTTCTTCTCCTCTCTGCTGTCCAGAATCCCGGAGTGTCTATCAGCCATATCCTCCTTCTCCTTCTCTCTACTGTCCACAATCCCAGAGTGTCTATCAGCCATATCCTCCTCCTTCTCCTCTCTGCTGTCCAGAATCCCGGAGTGTCTATCAGCCATATCCTCCTTCTCCTTCTCTCTACTGTCCACAATCCCGGAGTGTCTATCAGCCATATCCTCCTTCTACTCCTCTCTGCTGTCCAGAATCCCGGAGTGTCTATCAGCCATATCCTCCTCCTTCTCCTCTCTGCTGTCCAGAATCCCAGAGTGTCTATCAGCCATATCCTCCTCCTCCTCCTCTCTGCTGTCCAGAATCCCGGAGTGTCTATCAGCCATATCCTCCTCCTTCTCCTCTCTGCTGTCCAGAATCCCGGAGTGTCTATCAGCCATATCCTCCTTCTCCTTCTCTCTACTGTCCACAATCCCGGAGTGTCTATCAGCCATATCCTCCTTCTACTCCTCTCTGCTGTCCAGAATCCCGGAGTGTCTATCAGCCATATCCTCCTCCTTCTCCCCTCTGCTGTCCAGAATCCCGGAGTGTCTATCAGCCATATCCTCCTTCTTCTCCTGTCGCTACCTAAAACTCAATGTAGACAAAACTGAACTCATCCTCTTTCCTCCATCTCACACACCTCCCTCACCTGATCTATCACAATAAATGACACCACACCTTGCCCTGTACCTGACGTCCGCTGCCTCTGAGTAACCTTTGACTCTGCCCTGTCCTTCAAACCGCACATCTAAGCTCTCGCCACCTCCTGCCCCCTCCAACTCAAAAATATTTCCAGAATCCGTCCCTTCCTCAACCCTTAATCTACTAAACTACTAGTGCATGCCCTCATCATCTCCCGTCTCAACTACTGCAACCTCCTCCTCTGTGGCCTCCCTGCTAACACTCTTCCACCTCTCCAATCTGTCCTTAACTCTGCTGCCCGACTAATCCACCTCTCTCCTCACTATTCCTCCACTTCTCCCCTCTGAGAAATTGGGAGCCAGTGGAGGGATCTACAGAGAATCCAATTCAAACTACTAACATTGACTTACAAACCCGTCCACAATCTGTCCCTCTCATATCTCTGAACTAATCTCCCGGTATCATCCAACTCGTAATCTTCGATCCTCCCAAGAGCAGCTTCTTTCTCTTGTACATTCCTCATCTAACCGCCTGCAAGACTTCACCCGAGCATATATAATATTAATAATTGTTATGCCTTTTAATTGATTGCACACCTTTTAATTAATACTATTAGCTTTGTATCGATCCAGGGAGTAGTTTCTCTGTTAGTTCACCCTAATGTCAATGTTAGAAAACGCCAATGAACATAAACCAACAGCTCCAGTATAAGTATAGAAGATCTGTGCTCGTCTGATGATGTCATTGAAGGACTCATTGTGCGTTTTACTAAGGATTGTGTAAATGAGGTATTAAAGGATTTGTTACATATATTCATGTGCATAATTAAGCTTGACACAATCCATGCATTAAGCAGAAACGTGTTCTGAATCCCCAGAATTGTCCAACACAAATCAAGATAAAGACATTAAAAATGTTCATTGTGTAGGGAGGAATCCAGCGCTGCTCACCATTATTAACCCCGTCATTGTCTGCACAGACTGTACAATATCTCCAGGAATAAATACTTCTGTCCTCAGGATTGTGTAATCAGTGTCCACAGTAACACAACAATAAAGCATTGTTTGTCATCTTACATGTTACAATTTCAAAGAAGAAACAGAATAATCATCCCGTGCATCAATAAAGGCCCCTGATTAACACTTAGTCGCCCCTTTGCTTTGATGAAGCCTCCAGACGTTTCTTGTTGTTGGTATATGTAACAGCTGTGGGCTTGGTTTGTGTGAAGGAGGACTTTATGCTGATCTGACAATAGATGGCGATGTTATATAAAGCTTTCATTGTCTTCCTGGTGCAGTACTGAGTGACTGTACATTTTTCCTTTACCTCATGTTCTGAGAAGTAAAAGCTTGTTATCCCATATAATCTGCTCTGTGAAGTTTCTACTGCAACTGTGTATATCCAGAAGCCGTGCAACAGGTTATGGGCCCAGGTACCGAAGAGCCCAGGCACTGAAGATCCCAGGCACCGAGGACACTGGAACTCTCAGCAAGACCCTGGCAAATGCAGAAGAATTCTTCAGAACAATTCTCCGCAAACAAGTCAGACAAGATTTTTGCCTTCCTCTGGATCAACATGTTAGGCTATGGGTTGAACTAGATGGATTTAAAGTCTTCCTTCAACCTTAAAAACTATGTAAGTTAAAGATGATGAATAGCACAGACCTAAAACTCACAGTAGCTAAGCTGACTAATGAGAACTATCAGTTATGGAAGTTCAAAGTAGAGATGTTATTGTCTAAAGCTGATTTATGGGAAGTAATCACTACAGATAGACCTGATGAAGATAGACGGGATAAGAAAAATAGACAAGTAAGAGCTACCGTCAGCCTATTAGTGGATGATGCTCAATTAATATACATAACAAATGAGGATACAGCAAAGGGAATGTGGGAAGCAGTAAGAAAGTTACATGAAAGACCCAGCTTAAATCACAAGTTATTTCTGCTAAGAAAGCTTTACAGTATGAGACTAAGTTCAGACAATGACATGCAGAAGCATACATTCTCTATGATGGAAGTGATATCACAGCTGAGATGAATTGGTGAAGAGATTAAGGAAAGCCATGTAGCAGCAATATTATTGTGCAGTTTACTGGATTCATATACTGCTATGATAAATGCACTAGAGACAAGACCAGAAACAGACATTATATTAGAGTTTGTGAAGACTAGACTCATAGATGAATATCAAAGAAGGAAAGAACAAACAAATGATTCTTGTACTGAAAAAGATAATGGAAATGCTCTTAAAGCTACAGACTCAAACATACCCTCCAATAAAGAGACAAGAGAAGGTTTCAGATGTAAGAAAAAAGACATTTAAAGAAAGACTGTACTATGTGAAAAGCAGAACAACAGAAATTACACCATAAAGCGAATACACAGGAGCTGAAAAACACAATTTCTGATTCATGTGAAAATGATTTAAATGGCACATTTAAAGTAACTGATAAGAAATCATCATTGGGTGGGTTTATAGACTCAGGAGCAACAAGTCACATGACACGTAATAAAAATTTCTTTACTGAACTTGATTTAAATAAGAAGGAAGTGTATGAAAACCAACCTGACGTCATAGGGTGTATAATATATAATGGGGAAAAAATGCATAGGCCTCCGCTGTATTTTTCAGTCTCAGCACAGATAAAGCGGACAGCTGCGAGCTGCACCCTCAGCTGCCTGTTTTTACCTTGGCTGGCAAAAAAAAAATGCTTACGGCTCTGTCCTATGTTTATTTGCCAGTCAAGGTAAAAATAGGCAGCCAAGGGCTGGTATTCTCAGTGAGGTGAGAGCCCATTGTTTTACGCCCCCCCACACTTAGAATAGCAGCCCGCAGCCGCCCCTGAAAATGGCACATTCATTGTAGCTCCATTTTGAGGTGCTTTACCCAGCTCATCCGGCTGCCCTGGTGGCATGCTGGGTAAAAAGAGGTTAATACCAGTTTTGTGTTACCAGCTGGCATTAAGCCAGAAATTCTTAATCTCGGGCCAAGTTAGTTAAGAATTTGAAGTAAGGCTACTTTCACATCAGCCATTTTCATGAATCACTGCTGATCCGGCAGTTTTGCCGCATCGGCTGCGTAACGGCTCACTTGCGGCAAGCCTGCTTTCAGCCCAATTTACTCCTATGGGACTTGCTGTCATGTGCGGCACTTGCAATTTTGCTGGATCCGGCACTTGCGGCAAGTCAAAGAACTGCTGCCAGCAGCATTTTTTTTTTACTTGCCGCAAGTGCTGGATTTGCTAGATCCGGCAAACCGCAAGTGCCGCACATGACCACAAGTCCCATAGGGAATGTATTGGGCTGAAAGCAGGCTTGCCGCAAGTGAGCCGTTATGTAGCCGATGCGGCAAAACTGCCGGATCTGCAGCGATTCATGAAGATGGCTGATGTGAAAGTAGCCAAAGTAGTAGAGAAGAGTTAAAGAAGAAGTAGTAAAAAAACCACAAAGACATTTAGTGCCCCTCACCCTCATACCCTCCACGATCCTCTACGATGTCTTGTTGAATGGATGGAGGCAGTGCAGCTGAGGGTGGCAGCTCGCAGCTGTCTGCTTTATCTGTGCTGAGACTGAAATATACATTGGAGGACTGTGCATTGTGTCCCCATTACTTATTTATTGTACACCCTATGGCATCAGGTTGGTCGCTGTACACTAATGTGTATGACACCCAGCACAGACACCATCCAGATTGGCTGCTGCAATCAGACAGCATTTTCACAATCACAAGTGTTCTCACAGAGTATGAGCATCTGTGATTGGCTGTTGCACGATCAGTAAAGTGTATATGCAGGAAATTAATAGGCGGGACGGGAAGTGAGCGAGACGAAGCGCGGGAGAGCGGACATGGAAGCAAGTAAGCACAGGTACGATGATCTGTGTGTGTCTGTGTGTCTGTCTGTCTGTGTGTGTCTGTCTGTCTGTGTGTGTCTGTGTGTGTGTGTCTGTCTGTGTGTGTCTGTGTGTGTGTCTGTCTGTGTGTGTCTGTCTGTGTGTCTTCCTGTGTGTCTGTGTGTGTGTCTGTGTGTGTGTGTCTGTCTGTGTCTGTCTGTGTGTCTGTCTGTCTGTGTGTGTCTGTGTGTGTCTGTCTGTCTGTGTGTGTGTGTCTGTGTGTGTATGTCTGTCTGTGTGTGTGTCTGTCTGTCTGTGTGTGTCTGTCTGTCTGTGTGTGTCTGTCTGTCTGTGTGTGTCTGTGTGTGTGTCTGTCTGTGTGTGTCTGTCTGTCTGTGTGTGTCTGTGTGTGTGTGTCTGTCTGTCTGTGTGTGTCTGTGTGTGTGTGTGTGTCTGTCTGTGTGTGTCTGTCTGTCTGTGTGTGTCTGTGTGTGTGTGTCTGTCTGTGTGTGTGTCTGTCTGTGTGTGTCTGTCTGTGTGTCTTCCTGTGTGTCTGTGTGTGTGTCTGTGTCTGTCTGTGTCTGTCTGTGTGTGTCTGTCTGTCTGTGTGTGTCTGTGTGTGTCTGTCTGTCTGTGTGTGTGTGTCTGTGTGTCTGTCTGTGTGTGTGTCTGTCTGTCTGTGTGTGTCTGTCTGTGTGTGTCTGTCTGTCTGTGTGTGTCTGTCTGTGTGTGTCTGTGTGTGTGTCTGTCTGTGTGTGTCTGTCTGTCTGTGTGTGTCTGTGTGTGTGTGTCTGTCTGTGTGTGTCTGTGTGTGTGTCTGTCTGTGTGTGTCTGTCTGTGTGTCTTCCTGTGTGTCTGTGTGTGTGTCTGTGTGTGTGTGTCTGTCTGTGTCTGTCTGTGTGTGTCTGTCTGTCTGTGTGTGTCTGTGTGTGTCTGTCTGTCTGTGTGTGTGTGTCTGTGTGTGTATGTCTGTCTGTGTGTGTGTCTGTCTGTCTGTGTGTGTCTGTCTGTGTGTGTCTGTCTGTCTGTGTGTGTCTGTGTGTGTGTCTGTCTGTGTGTGTCTGTCTGTCTGTGTGTGTCTGTGTGTGTGTGTCTGTCTGTCTGTGTGTGTCTGTGTGTGTGTGTGTGTCTGTCTGTGTGTGTCTGTCTGTGTGTGTCTGTCTGTGTGTGTCTGTGTGTGTGTGTCTGTCTGTGTGTGTGTCTGTCTGTGTGTGTCTGTCTGTGTGTCTTCCTGTGTGTCTGTGTGTGTGTCTGTGTCTGTCTGTGTCTGTCTGTGTGTGTCTGTCTGTCTGTGTGTGTCTGTGTGTGTCTGTCTGTCTGTGTGTGTGTGTCTGTGTGTCTGTCTGTGTGTGTGTCTGTCTGTCTGTGTGTGTCTGTCTGTGTGTGTCTGTCTGTCTGTGTGTGTCTGTCTGTGTGTGTCTGTGTGTGTGTCTGTCTGTGTGTGTCTGTCTGTCTGTGTGTGTCTGTGTGTGTGTGTCTGTCTGTGTGTGTCTGTGTGTGTGTCTGTCTGTGTGTGTCTGTCTGTGTGTCTTCCTGTGTGTCTGTGTGTGTGTCTGTGTGTGTGTGTCTGTCTGTGTCTGTCTGTGTGTGTCTGTCTGTCTGTGTGTGTCTGTGTGTGTCTGTCTGTCTGTGTGTGTGTGTCTGTGTGTGTATGTCTGTCTGTGTGTGTGTCTGTCTGTCTGTGTGTGTCTGTCTGTCTGTGTGTGTCTGTCTGTCTGTGTGTGTCTGTGTGTGTGTCTGTCTGTGTGTGTCTGTCTGTCTGTGTGTGTCTGTGTGTGTGTGTGTGTCTGTCTGTGTGTGTCTGTCTGTGTGTGTCTGTCTGTCTGTGTGTGTCTGTGTGTGTGTGTCTGTCTGTGTGTGTGTCTGTCTGTGTGTGTCTGTCTGTGTGTCTTCCTGTGTGTCTGTGTGTGTGTCTGTCTGTGTCTGTCTGTGTGTGTCTGTCTGTCTGTGTGTGTCTGTGTGTGTCTGTCTGTCTGTGTGTGTGTGTCTGTGTGTCTGTCTGTGTGTGTGTCTGTCTGTCTGTGTGTGTCTGTCTGTGTGTGTCTGTCTGTCTGTTTGTGTCTGTCTGTGTGTGTCTGTGTGTGTGTCTGTCTGTGTGTGTCTGTCTGTGTGTGTCTGTGTGTGTGTGTGTGTCTGTCTGTGTGTGTCTGTCTGTGTGTCTGTCTGTGTGTGTCTGTCTGTGTGTGTCTGTCTGTGTGTGTCTGTCTGTGTGTCTGTGTGTAGCAGAACGTGCCTTTACACTCATGTTTCTGTCCTTGTTAATCTGCACAAACATCCAAACAATTACTGAACAAAACCCAAATTTCCGACTTTTCAGGAAAACGTTCGAGTTCGAGGTGATGAATGAACATTGACAAATTCAGTCTGGACTTGAGATCGGTGAAGTGTTCGAGCAAAGATCGCTCATCTCTAGTTGTGACTGCCGATGTCATACTGATGGACAGCCGGCTCCTCGCTCCCGAAATGTAGGTAACCATCTGTCAATCTGCACAATGTCTACAGTGACGCCCCATAACAAAGCAGCCTCAGAAAAGAAGAAGAAGAAGAACTGCTCTGTAGACGTGAAGCCACAGAATCACCTGCATGACCGGACCATGACCCTCCGAGCCGGCGCTGGGTAGAGCAGGTCGGTAGGTATTAACCACCTGCCTTTAATTTCTTCAGCCCATAGTTAAAGAATAAAGTTGTCCTGGACGACCTCTTTAATGGCATGAAGTCTTCATTCCAATATTCCTGATTGTCCAATAATTTATAGTGGAAAATGGTTTGTGTGGGGTGAAATGCAATGGAGGAGTGTAACATCGGAGGAGGAAGCATCGGGCTCCGTCTCGTAGATAAACCCTCAGATAACTCTATTTAGGAGTCGTTATTTCTCCACAATCTATTCCACCTCCTGAGATAAGCCGCTTTCTCCTATTTTATTTCTGGCTATTCTCAAAAGGATTAATAGGAATTTATTTCTCTTCGCAGGAAATATTGGTCGGATGAGGGTAGAATACCAATTTTGCCGCCTATCACCATCGCGGCAGAACAGGTTGGTTTAGGTTCGCCCTTGATAATTTTCACAGCGCGGTCCCTGGATATCATCAGTCAGAAGGTTAATGGTCTCACACTACATCATCTTACCCTAATCCACTATAGGAGTCAGGAGGTCACGGCATATTACACACAATATTAGGGAGACTCAGCTCAGACCACGTCAGGGCAGAAGGTTATGGTGCATTACAGCCGCGCTCATTGTTATTGCACCTAATACAGTAAAGCCTGAGCCAGAGTGAACCTGTGTGTGAACAGGCCTGTGTGGGATGTTCACATTAAACAGCAAATTGTATGAAACAGCTAGAAAAAAGTATGTGCATGTTATGACCTTGCAATAAATAAATAAAAGCTAGTGCTGTTAAAACACAGGGTGCTTGTACATAACTTTTATGCAAAAATGCATTTAAGCCACCCTACCTCATCAAGGTGACCCACTTCAGGACGGTCCCTACACTAACTGTATGATGACCTGTTACTGTGCCATGAAGGGGAGGAACATGATATGGAGAATCTCCTGAGGACGATGAATCCAGTGAAGCAGCGTTTTGTAAGAGACTCGTGTTAGATACAAAAGAGCAAATAATCAATAACAACAAACAACAAGAGACAATGGAGGGAAAATGGAAACACCTAGGACACGAAGGACCTTCTAAATAATCTCTCTACAATAGGGCCCCTCCCCGAGAATAACATCATAGCCACCATGGATGTGGAGTCCTTATATACTAACATCCCACACGAGGATGGACTTAATTGTTTCTTGAAGCCAATGGGATCCCTTCTGGATCAGTACTAAATCTCACCAGATTTATCCTCACACACACACATTTTCTCGAAGAACTGTATTTACAACACACCGAAACCGCTATGGGAAGCAAAATGCCCCCCAGTATGCCAACCTCTTCATGGCTAAACTAGAGAATGACTTCTACCTCCTCCCATCAAACCTGCGCACTTCGTTTAATTGCCCCATCAAACCCTTGGCGCACTTCCGTTTCATTGATGACGTCTTAATAATCTGGACTGAGACTGAACATCAACTTATAAAATTCCATGACAAGTTCAACCAATTTCATCCCACCATAACCCTGACACTGGAGCACTGAAAAACACAAATCACCGTCCTGGACACCTCCATAAAATCCTAAATGGTTCATTCCAGACATCAGTATATTGGAAACCGATTGACCGTCCCACATACCTCAGATGGGACAGTTTCCACCCGACAAATCCTCCGGACAAAGTACTTAAGGTCCGCGCTGCTGCCAAAGAGATGTTGAAACACCAAAGACACGGGATCAAAGAAATGATGGGAGTGCTGGTGTCTCACGGTCCGCGCTGCTTCAGGGTTAAATAAACTCACCAAAGAGCCAAATCGATTTCCATCCTTTCTCTCCTACGCGTTTCGGCACCTATCCTGGCACCTTACCTGATAATATCCTGATGAAGGTGCCAGGATAGGCGCCGAAACGCGTGAGGAGAGAAAGGATGGAAATCGATTTGGCTCTTTGGTGAGTTTATTTAACCCTGAAGCAGCGCGGACCGTGAGACACCAGCACTCCCATCATTTCTTTGATACATACCACTATCCAGTGGTTGGTGGAGGTCCTGCAGCAGCTGGAACATTGTTTCCAAAAACGCCTTGAAACCAGTTGTGGGGATCACAACTGGACCAGGTGAGCAGCTTCACAGCACCACCACTGTATATAAGTGTCACTAGTGATAGGGCACTATTGCGCCTCTTGTTCCCCCTCCCTATTTTATCTTTAAAGACACGGGATGTCTGGGAACGGTGATAACACGTTTATTCCGACGCGTTTCAGAGCCACATACCGAGCTCCTTCCTCAGGAAACTGGCTCTGAAACGCACAAAAATTGTACGAGCCGCCAGGAGCCGGCTAACTGTACAGGAGTAATTAACCCATTAATGCCCACCTGAGTAGGCAGCATGTCTCTAGGGGGGTGGGCACCCCCTACAGGCAAGATGGGCACAATATTATTAATATTTAAGCTTTTATTACAGTTTAAACACTTTGCTTATGCCTGCGGCAGCAGGGTTCAGCAAACTGTATGGTTACCGGATTGTGGCTTCTGCCACACGTTTTGCTTGCAAAATATGTGGGAAGCCAATTGCATTCACCACATCGGATCTGGATGCAGTGAACACAATTCTATTAGCAAATGTGACCCCAGCCTAAGAGTTTATTTATTAACATCGTGTCAACAGACAACCAGGACCAGGTTCAAATCATTTACAAACAGAGAGAAACAAACGTTCTCCAATTGGTAACAAGGTAAATCACATAAGGGCAAATATAGTAAGTCAGATACAGGTATATACAGTGCTTTTTTTGCGGCGGTACATACTGGTACGCTGTACCTGGAAAATCTAAAGCGCGCTGAGGGCTACCGCCACCTACGCCCATGTGTAGGTAACAGTTTCCCTCAGCGCTGGAGGACCTGCGATGATGTCACGTACATGTGACTCGGGTGGGCGGAGTTTTTCCCAGTGGGAAAGAAGCTGGAGAAGATGGAGGAGGACTAGTGCAGGGTATGTGACAGTGACTGTGACGAGTGCAGAGGGCGGCAGGCTGTGCAGGGGGAGAAAGATACAGAGGGGATAGAGATCAGGCAGGCAGGGTATGGAGAATTGAGAGACAAGCGGGATGGAGGATGGAGAGATCAGTGGGATCGAGGATGGAAGGAGCAGGGGGATGGAGGATAAATTGAAAGGACTCGGAGCAGGGGAATGGAGAGACCAGGTCGATGGAGAATGGAGGGAACAGGAGGATAGAGGAAACAGGGGGATAAAGGATGATAGGAGCAGGGGAATAGAGGATGAAAGGAGCAGGTGGATGGAGGATGAAAGCAGCAGGGGATGGAGAATGGAGGGAGCAGAAGGATGGAATGAACAGGGGGATGGAGACATCAGAGGGATTGAGGATGGAGGGCGCAGAGGGATGGAGAGATCAGGTGGATGGAGGATGGAGAGACTAGGAGGATGGAGGATGGAGGGAGCAGGGGGATGGAGAATGGAGAATGGAGGAGCAGAGGATAGAGAGATCAGGTGGATGTGAGAGCAGGGGGATGGAGGATGGAGACCAAGGGATGGAGGATGGAGAGACCAGGGGGATGGAGAATGGAGGCTGCATCCCTCCCCTCAATCTCGGCCGGCGTCTGACAGCACCAACATCCCCCACTCCTCGCCTCAGGGATGCGTACCACCAAATATTTTTTTACAAAAAAGCACTGGGTGGATATATATGTTAGGACACTATTCACAAATACATATAACACACCAAAATATCACAATCGGTCACATAGAGACAGAGCAACCTGGGGAGGAGTGCTCAGGCATCCGTACAATCAGGGTTTGGTTATGCAGGGTGGATAGCTCTAGCCTATGTAGATTATATGGTATGCAATATGTGCAGTATATATGGTATATATGGGTGAACATCCAATTCTATGCCAATACTATAGGCATGCCACCATAATTACAAAGGGTCTATGGTCTGTACAAGCTGGGATATATACAGCTCTGGCAAAAATTAACAGACCTCTGCACAATGTCCAGTTTCTGTGATTTTTCTCTTTCTAGGTATATTGTTGAGTAAAATGTCCAGGGTTTTATTCTATAAATACTGACAACTTGTCTCCGAAATTCAAAGCTAAACATTTTGTATTTATTTGCAGCAAATGAGAAATCGTCAAAATAATAAAAAAAGAAACATCAGACCTTTAACAATGCAAAGAGAACAAGTTCTTATTCATTTAGAAACAATACTAATGTTATAACTCAGGAAGAGTTCAGACATCAATATTTGGTGAAATAACCCTGATTTTTAAATCCCAACTTTCATGCGTCTTGGCCGCTTTCCTCCAGTCTGTCACACCGCTTTTATGTTACCTTATACCACTCCTGGCACATAAACGTAAGCAGTTCTTCTTTGTTTGATGGATTGTGACTATCCATCTTCCTATTGATTACATTCCAGAGGTTTTCACTGGGGTTCAGGTCTGGAGGTTGGGCTGGCCATGACAGGGTCTTGATGTGGTGCTCCTTCACCCACACATTGATTGACCTAGCTGTGTGGCATGGGCATTGTCCTGCTGGAAAATCCAGTCCTCAGAGTTCGGGAACTTTGCCTGAGCAGAAGCAAGTGATTTTCAAGGATAACCTTGTATGTGGCTTGATTCTTATGTCCTTTGCAAATATTATCCTGCCCAATTCCAGCCTTGCTGAAGCATTCCCAGATCATCACCGATCCTCCACCAAATGTCACAGTGGGTGCAAGACAATATGACTTGTACACCTCTCCAGGACCTCGGTCTACAATTGGACAACCAGGTTTTGGGCAACAATGAAAATTAGACTCATCAGAGAAGATTACCTTACTCCAGTCCTCTATGGTCCGATCCTTATGATCTTTGGCAAATATCAGCCTGGCTCTCCTTTGCTTCCCATTGATGAAAGGCTTTTTTCTAGCTTTACATGACTTGATCCCTGCCTCTAGGAGCCTGTTATGAACTGTTCTTGCCGTGCACTTCTCCCCAGATGCCATTTGCCATTGTGTTTGAAGGTCACTTGATGTCATCCTGCGGTTGCTGAGTGACATTGGTATAAGATGACGGTCATCCCGGTCAGTGAAGAGTCGCTTTTGCCCTCTTCCGGTCTGTAGCTTTGTTGTCCCCAATGTCTGCTGCTTGACCCTGTTGTAATGGACTGTATGGAGGATTGAGGCAGCATGACGCTCACTGTATGCCTCTGCCGTAAAGCCAGAATTGAGCCCTTCTTTTCCTCACGCAATACTTTTCTTTTCAGTTCCTTTGGCCTGGGTTACAGGTGATTCTTTCACTAAAATTACCTTTGGGCTCTTCCTAGCACTTGCTTTGCCTCCAGCTTGTCCTATTGCAGGAGGATTGTGAAGACCACAGCAGTGTTTTCATACTTACCCTCGTTAAATAAGATTTGGTTCAGGTCATCACATAGAATCACATTAAGTACAGGGGGGGCTTTTATATGGATGCACCTAATTAAAATGGGAATGGTTGGTGATATCAACTTCCTGTTTGTGGAACATTAGTATATGGGAGGGGGAAAACTTTTCCAGATGGGTGAAGACCATGGCGGCCATTTTGAAGTCGGCCATTTTGGATCCAGCTTTATTTTTTTCAATGGGAAGAGGGTCATGTGACACATCAAACCTATTGAGAATTTCATAAGAACAACAATGTTGCGCTTGGTTTTAATGTCACTTTATTCTTTCATTAGATATTTACAAGTTTATGACCACCACTTATAAAATGTGATCAAAGTGCTGCCCATTGTGCTGGATTGTCACAGTCCTCTTCTCCCACTCCTGACGCTGATAGCAACACCGCAGAAGAAATGCTGCACAGGCCTCCAGGATCCGCTGTGTCAGACGCTGCACAGGCCTCCAGGATCCGCTGTGTCAGAGGCTGCACAGGACTCCAGGATCCGCTGTGTCAGATGCTGCACAGGCCTCCAGAATCCGCTGTGTCAGATGCTGCACAGGCCTCCAGGATCCACTGTGTCAGATGCTGCACAGGCCTCCAGGATCCGCTGTGTCAGAGGCTGCACAGGCCTCCAGGATCCGCTGTGTCAGAGGCTGCACAGGCCTCCAGGATCCGCTGTGTCAGAGGCTGCACAGGCCTCCAGGATCCGCTGTGTCAGATGCTGCACAGGCCTCCAGGATCTGGTGTGTCAGATGCTGCACAGGCCTCCAGGATCCGGTGTGTCAGAGGCTGCACAGGCCTCCAGGATCCGCTGTGTCAGACGCTGCACAGGCCTCCAGGATCCGCTGTGTCAGATGCTGCACAGGCCTCCAGGATCCGCTGTGTCAGATGCAGCACAGGCCTCCAGGATCCGCTGTGTCAGATGCAGCACAGGCCTCCAGGATCCGCTGTGTCAGACGCTGCACAGGCCTCCAGGATCCGCTGTGTCAGAGGCTGCACAGGCCTCCAGGATCCGCTGTGTCAGATGTTGCACAGGCCTCCAGGATCCGCTGTGTCAGATGCTGCACAGGCCTCCAGGATCCGCTGTGTCAGACGCTGCACAGGCCTCCAGGATCCGCTGTGTCAGACGCTGCACAGGCCTCCAGGATCCGCTGTGTCAGATGCAGCACAGGCCTCCAGCATCCGCTGTGTCAGATGCAGCACAGGCCTCCAGGATCCGCTGTGTCAGACGCTGCACAGGCCTCCAGGATCCGCTGTGTCAGAGGCTGCACAGGCCTCCAGGATCCGCTGTGTCAGATGTTGCACAGGCCTCCAGGATCCGCTGTGTCAGATGCTGCACAGGCCTCCAGGATCCGCTGTATCAGACGCTGCACAGGCCTTCAGGATCCACTGTGTCAGAGGCTGCACAGGCCTCCAGGATCCGCTGTGTCAGATGCAGCACAGACCTCCAGGATCCGCTGTGTCAGAGGCCGCACAGGCCTCCAGGATCCGCTGTGTCACATGCTGCACAGGCCTCCAGGATCCGCTATGTCAGACGCTGCACAGGCCTCCAGGATCCGCTGCGTCAGACGCTGCACAGGCCTCCAGGATCCGCTGTGGAGCAGGGCCGGATATAAGCGGTGACGTCACTGCAGGGGGCGGGGCAAATCGGCCAGCACAGCATTCCTCGCTGTGTGTTATGCAGCAGGCGAGGGAGACAATGATTGGCATCAGGGAGGCGGCGGTGGGCGGATTAAGAATACAGGGGGTGTGAATCTGCCCTTTGGCTCCAGCCACAAGCCACCTCCTATTTGGCTACAGTATGTAAGTTTGCAAAGTGTATTATCTCAGAGTACAGGGGGCTCAAGAGCTGGGGGACCCCTTGCCTGAATGCAGCAGACATGCTGCATTCAGTGCTGTATTTACATTACCATGTGTGGTTGGGGACAGGTCCTCTTTAACAGCTCATTTACATGTTGATAAAAAATGTGGATTTCTGTGGAATAAATCATCAGATTGTAGGTATCAATATATCAGTTTTGCTTTTTGAGACACAGATAGATCAGCTTAAAGTCAGAGAAAAACACCATGGTATCAAGGTGAACACTGAATGAAGGTTGGAGCCAAAAACCACAGTATCAAGGTGAAAACTGGATAAAGGTCAGAGTCAAATACCACGATATCAAGGTGAACACTGGATGAAGGTTGGAGCCAAACACCACGGTATCAAGGTGATCACTGGATGAAGATCAGAGCCAAACACCACGATATCAAGGTGAACACTGGATGAAGGTCAGAGCCAAACACCACAGTATCAAGGTGAACACTGGATGAAGGTCTGAGGCAAACACCACGGTATCAAAGTGAACACTGGATGAAGGTCTGAGGCAAACACCACAGTATCAAGGTGAACACTGGATGAAGGTTGGAGCCAAACACCACTGTATCAAGGTAAAAACTGGATGAAGCTCGGACACAAACACCATGGTATCAAGGTGAACACTGGATGAAGGTCAGAGCCAAACACCGCGGTATCAAGGTGAACACTGGATGAAGGTCAGAGCCAAACACCACGGTATCAAGGTGAACACTGGATGAAGGTTGGATACAAACACCACGGTATCAAAGTGAACACTGGATGAAGGTAAGAGACAAACACCACAATATCAAGGTAAAAACTGGATGAAGGTCGGAGACAAACACCACGGTATCAAGGTGAACACTGGCTGAAGGTCAGAGCCAAACACCATGGTGTCAAGGTGAACACTGGATGAAGGTTGGAGTCAAACACCACTGTATCAAGGTAAAAACTGGATGAAGCTCGGAGCCAAACTCCATGGTATCAAGGTGAACACTGGATGAAGGTCTGAGACAAACACCATGATATGGTGAACACAGAATGAAGGTCGGAGACAAACACCGCAGTATCAAGGTGAACACTGGATGAAGATTGGATACAAACACCACGGTATCAAGGTGAACACTGGATAAAGGTCGGAGACAAACACCATGGTATTAAGGGGAACACTGGATGAAGGTTGGAGCCAAACACCACGGTATCAAGGTGAACACTGAATGAAGGTCAGAGACAAACACCATAGTATCAAGGTGAACACTGGATGAAGGTCGGTAAATGTGGATGAATGATGGTTTTGTTGAGACAAAATACTGGACAGAAATTAAAAAAATAAAACGTTTGAAAGAAATCATTAAAAAAACACGGAAACACGAGAGAAAGTCATTCATTGCTTTAGGGATTTGGAGCATTTTTGTTGCTATGTTGTATATAACGTTCCACCTTTACTGGAGGGAATTAATCATTGATCATCTCGGGGAATGTTCGGGATGGAGACGCTCTCGTAGACACATGGAGGATGGATTGTTTTATACATAATTGTCTGTGAGCATTAAACAATAAACATGTGACCCAGCAATAATACATGGGTGAAGGCTGAAACATTCACACAAATCCATGTGTAATCTGTGCTTTATCTGGATAAGGTTCCTCAGAGATGGAATTCAATTAATATGTAATAGAAGGATTCTGTGTGAAATCCCCGGCAGACGTCACATCAGCAGAGGATGCTTGAAGGCGTTTTATGCACCTGAAACCTATGGAATAATACATTACAGAATGACATCAGATGTGTATTGTCCTATAGGTGAGTCTGGAGTCACAGCCTATAACGATCACGGTAACAATTCAGAGTGAATGTAGGTAGCGGCTCAGATAAACCAATTGTACCTGACAGACATTAATATACATTGTGCTTAGGAAGAAAATCTCTGCTCTACGATGATTACCTGTCCAGTGTACCATACCCTTGTTCCTGTCTGTACCTGTCCAGTGTACCATACCCTTGTTCCTGTCTGTACCTGTCCAGTGTACCATACCCTTGTTCCTGCCTGTACCTGTCCAGTGTACCATACCCTTGTTCCTGTCTGTACCTGTCCAGTGTACCATACCCTTGTTCCTGCCTGTACCTGTCCAGTGTACCATACCCTTGTTCCTGTCTGTACCTGTCCAGTGTACCATACCCTTGTTCCTGTCTGTACCTGTCCAGTGTACCATACCCTTGTTCCTGTCTGTACCTGTCCAGTGTACCATACCCTTGTTCCTGTCTGTACCTGTCCACTGTACCATACCCTTGTTCCTGTCTGTACCTGTCCACTGTACCATACCCTTGTTCCTGTCTGTACCTGTCCACTGTACCATGCCCTTGTTCCAGCCGATTAGTCCAGCTGCTGTATAAGTGTTATTTAAATATCCACACCCATCCAAGCTGGTGTTCTGTCCCTCCCCTCTGTGCTCTGTGCTGAGAGGAGGAGGGGTTTTGTACTGCAGCCTGTGCTGTCTGTAAGATTTCTATGTGTATATATGAACTTTGTATCTGCTGAGCAAATGATCCAATGTTCTTATAATCACATAGAAATATCTCAGACTGCACACACTACACACACACCTCAGATACACACAATGACATGAAGAGGTCAGAGCTGCAGCTAAGAGCAAACACCTTCTCCCCCTTCCTTCTCTGTCTGCAGTGAATGAGGCACACATACAGACCAGAGGAGGGCAGAGCTGTGTAGTGATACATGAATATTCATTCCTTGGGGAAGGGGCAGCAGAGAACTCACTGTGATTGACAGATGGAATTAATCTTTTATTTAGAAGCTTACAGAAGATGTACAGAACATGGGAGGGAAGTATAAATAATAGAAATACATGAACAGAGAGAGCTTCACCAGAGGAATAAGAAAATGATAGCGGTTACATATGGATTATTGACCTGACAGATTCCCTTTATTAAATTGTACACTGTTGACTTTGCATTTAATATGGAGTATGAGATCGTCCGATTAATCGTTCAAGAAACCTCTGGTGTCCGTGTTTCTTATGGGACTGCAACCACCTCTGCTACCACTCAATAGCTGGACCAAGCCCCTGCCATCCATCTGGTTATCTTCCCCTTTGTACATTTGCCTCCAGCCTGTGGATTGCAGGAGCCCATCAGAGGCACCGTGTCAGGATTCAGCTCTGATTCCCATGGACCTACAATCCTGATGGAGGTTGCAGCAGATATTTCATGATTTCAAAGCATTGGGGGCCACTTTCCTGAATATAGCAAATACCTTTAATGTAAGATATGTGTTAGTGTCTAGAAATGTTTCACAGCAGTTATCTTGACCAAACAGCAACGTGAGGTTTCCTGGGTTAGACGACTTCTTGAAATGCCCCATTTAATAAAAGGAGGTTTTGCATCTGGAAGAACTTTGTTTGCTACAATGGAAACTAATTTTAACTTTTATTTTTAATTAAAGACGATAGATGATTAAACACAATTGACTGGAATTGAATTTTGCTGCCATTTTTCCTTTTCATTTGATTATCCTTTGCTCCGGTGAGAAAAGTGCTGGATTTTACCTTCACCCCTCGATCGTACGGATACTATGTAATCCTCAACCATTACCTTATGTCAAGTGGAGCTGAGAAGTCATTAGAATTGCTACATTTCCTAATATATCGATAAACCTCCACTAATAAAACAGTACGGAGGAACGTCTGTTCAAAAGTAACATTTTAATATAACAAAATATCATAAATCTCCTTTTGTAACAGTACAATAACATTGTTACCTACAATGGAATAAAATATGATCTAATGTGAACTTTTATACAGATGAAATTGTAAAGAAAAACTCTCCGCTGTGAGTCACGAGACGTGGAGAGGAAATGAGTGCAATTTGACGCTGCGTGTAACAAAATGATTAAATTAGAGGAATCAGGTGATTGAAAATGTCATTAGAGCAAAAATGATCCATGCGGCCCCTGTACATGATACAATGAATATTCTGAAGTCTCAAGCTGCATTTGATGCAGGCAAGAGAGTGATCATTCTATGTAATCTACTCCATTGATGACTGATCCACTAATATCCACCAATAGAAGAACAGGGCCGCACCGAGAGCCACTTCCCTCTTCTGTTGTGATCTCAGCTGGGCAGCTCACTTTCCTTCTTAAGGTCTCCCTTACAGTTGGCCGACACTGGACTCCACCAAAGTCTCTTTCTGGTGGGTTTCATCCAATACTTGCCTTCTCTTTTCTTGTGTCTCTCTCTAACTGCCACTAAACAGGAATGCTCTCACACACTGGTCCCTAACGCTCCTCCCCACTATGTGCCGACCCTCAGTTAACCCTGTAATGTGTGGCTAATAGGACCTGCACTCTAGAAGAATAAAAACTTTTAAAAACATTATTACACATTAATATAATTGGTGTCTGCAACGCCAGCGCTCCTGCATGCATTGTCTCCTCCCTCCTGGCAGAGATGCCAACTGACTCACCACCATGATCCCCCTGCTGCTCAGTGTAAATGTCATGCAGGTCTCTGGGTACAACCCTTATGCTACCTTTACACGCCGCTACCAAGGGTAGCAACAGGTAGGCACCGCACGTGTACGTTTTCAACGGTTGCTAACGGTACCTGATGCCGCAAATACACGCCGCCACAAAGTGTTCTACAGAAGGCCTTTTCTTTCCCCGAGAGTGCCGACGGGTGCCGCAGGTTACCTTCTGTGGAGCACCTTCCATGATTTACACGCCGCTACCACAAGGGAATCTGGGCGTACATATTGCGCGCCGTAACTACATAGGTGTGACAGAGTTGTGTATTACGCGATGCTCGTACGGTGATTGGACAATGCAATAACATCATGATTGGCCAGCCTGCGCAGGAAGGCTAATACATGACGCTATAGCAAATGTGTTGTGTGACTGGTCAGATCGTTAAATATGCTGCCCTGTACAGGGACAGCCAATGGAAACACAGTAGCCCTCACCAATGATAGCTGATGGGGCGTGGTATACATGACGCTGTGGCACGCCCCTGGGAACTCAAATACCGTACCTGTGCCCCGATCACACGCCGCCACCATAGGGGTTATACCTGCTTGTTTTTCAGCACGGCTGAAAGACAGGTATCCAAAGAGACCGGAAGGTACAACCTGAATTACACGCCGCTACCTCGCGGTGTTTTGAAGGTACAAGGTACAATTGTCTCCGACACCTGCTGGTTTCTACCTTTCGGTAGCGGCGTGTAAAGGTACCATTAGAGTGCAGGTGCATACTCTCTGTTTCCTAAAGGGGTAGCGCTCACACAAATAAAATCTTCCACAGCCTGACACTGGGAGCCTCAGTGTATTATACGCACTTTGACCTTTTTTGAGGTGGCTGAGCACTAGGTCCTACACTTGTCAGTTGCTCTTTGAAGCTTTAAAGTTGTCCAAATCCTGCACCTAACCTAATCCTGTCTCCTGCCTCTGTACCTGTACTTGTCCACTGTACCATACCCTTGTTCTTGTCTGTACCTGTCCAGTGTACCATGCCCTTGTTCCTGTCTGTACCTCTCCAGTGTACCATACCCTTGTTCCTGTCTGTACCTGTCCAGTGTAGCCATACCCATGTTCCTGTCTGTACCTGTCCAGTGTACCATACCCTTGTTCCTGTCTGTACCTGTCCAGTGAGCCATACCCATGTTCCTGTCTGTACCTGTCCAGTGTAGCCATACCCATGTTCCTGTCTGTACCTGTCCAGTGTAGCCATACCCTTGTTCCTGTCTGTACCTGTCCAGTGTACCATACCCATGTTCCTGTCTGTACCTGTCCAGTGTAGCCATACCCATGTTCCTGTCTGTACCTGTCCAGTGTAGCCATACCCATGTTCCTGTCTGTACCTGTCCAGTGTAGCCATACCCTTGTTCCTGTCTGTACCTGTCCAGTGTACCATACCCTTGTTCCTGTCTGTACCTGTCCACTGTACCATACCCTTGTTCCTGTCTGTACCTGTCCACTGTACCATGCCCTTGTTCCTGTCTGTACCTGTCCACTGTACCATGCCCTTGTTCTTGTCTGTACCTGTCCAGTGTACCATACCCTTGTTCCTGTCTGTACCTGTCCAGTGTAGCCATACCCTTGTTCCTGTCTGTACCTGTCCACTGTACCATGCCCTTGTTCCTGTCTGTACCTGTCCAGTGTACCATACCCTTGTTCCTGTCTGTACCTGTCCAGTGTACCATACCCTTGTTCCTGTCTGTACCTGTCCAGTGTAGCCATACCCATGTTCCTGTCTGTACCTGTCCAGTGTAGCCATACCCTTGTTCCTGTCTGTACCTGTCCAGTGTACCATACCCATGTTCCTGTCTGTACCTGTCCAGTGTACCATACCCTTGTTCCTGTCTGTACCTGTCCAGTGTACCATACCCTTGTTCCTGTCTGTACCTGTCCAGTGTACATCCCTTGTTCCTGTCTGTACCTGTCCATGTACCATGCCCTTGTTCCTGTCTGTACCTGTCCATGTACCATCCCTTGTTCCTGTCTGTACCTGTCCAGTGTACCATACCCTTGTTCCTGTCTGTACCTGTCCATGTACCATACCCTTGTTCCTGTCTGTACCTGTCCATGTACCAACCTGTTCCTGTTGTCTCCATGTCTCCCTGTCCTCTGTACCTGTCCATGTACCATCCCTTGTTCCTGTCTTACCTGTCCAGTGTACCATACCCTTGTTCCTGTCTGTACTGTCCACTGTACCATACCCTTGTTCCTGTCTGTACCTGTCCATGTACCATGCCTGTTCCTGTCTGTACCTGTCCAGTGTACCATACCCTTGTTCCTGTCTGTACCTGTCCATGTACCATGCCCTTGTTCCTGTCTGTACCTGTCCAGTGTACCATACCCTTGTTCCTGTCTGTACCTGTCCACTGTATCCATACCCTTGTTCCTGTCTGTACCTGTCCAGTGTACCATCCCTTGTTCCTGTCTGTACCTGTCCAGTGTACCATACCTTGTTCCTGTCTGTACCTGTCCAGTGTACCATCCCATGTTCCTGTCTGTACCTGTCCAGTGTACCATACCCATGTTCCTGTCTGTACCTGTCCAGTGTACCATACCCATTTCCTGTCTGTACCTGTCCAGTGTACCATCCCTTGTTCCTGTCTGTACCTGTCCAGTGTACCATCCCTTGTTCCTGTCTGTACCTGTCATGTACCATACCTGTTCCTGTTGTACTGTCCATGTACCATCCCTTGTTCCTGTCTGTACCTGTCCATGTACCATACCCATGTTCCTGTCTGTACTGTCCAGTGTACCATACCCTGTTCCTGTCTGTACCTGTCCATGTACCATACCCATGTTCCTGTCTGTACCTGTCCATGTACCATCCCTTGTTCCTGTCTGTACCTGTCCATGTACCATACCCTTGTTCCTGTCTGTACCTGTCCATGTACCATGCCCTTGTTCCTGTCTGTACCTGTCCAGTGTACCATCCTTGTTCCTGTCTGTACCTGTCCAGTGTACCATACCCTTGTTCCTGTCTGTACCTGTCCAGTGTACCATACCCATGTTCCTGTCTGTACCTGTCCAGTGTAGCCATACCCTGTTCCTGTCTGTACCTGTCCAGTGTAGCCATACCCATGTTCCTGTCTGTACCTGTCCAGTGTACCATCCCTTGTTCTGTCTGTACCTGTCCATGTACCATGCCCTTGTTCCTGTCGTACCTGTCATGTACCATGCCCTTGTTCTGTCTGTACCTGTCCACTGTACCATGCCCTTGTTCCTGTCTGTACCTGTCCACTGTACCATGCCCTTGTTCCTGTCTGTACCTGTCCAGTGTACCATACCCTTGTTCCTGTCTGTACCTGTCCACTGTACCATACCCTTGTTCCTGTCTGTACCTGTCCACTGTACCATGCCCTTGTTCCTGTCTGTACCTGTCCACTGTACCATGCCCTTGTTCCTGACTGTACCTGTCCAGTGTACCATACCCTTGTTCCTGTCTGTACCTGTCCACTGTACCATACCCTTGTTCCTGTCTGTACCTGTCCACTGTACCATGCCCTTGTTCCTGTCTGTACCTGTCCACTGTACCATGCCCTTGTTCCTGTCTGTACCTGTCCACTGTACCATGCCCTTGTTCCTGTCTGTACCTGTCCAGTGTACCATACCCTTGTTCCTGTCTGTACCTGTCCACTGTATCATGCCCTTGTTCCTGTCTGTACCTGTCCAGTGTACCATACCCATGTTCCTGTCTGTTCCTGTCCAGTGTAGCCATACCCTTGTTCCTGTCTGTACCTGTCCAATGTAGCCATACCCATGTTCCTGTCTGTACCTGTCCAGTGTAGCCATACCCATGTTCCTGTCTGTACCTGTCCAGTGTAGCCATACCCATGTTCCTGTCTGTACCTGTCCAGTGTACCATGCCCTTGTTCCTGTCTGTACCTGTCCAGTGTACCATGCCCTTGTTCCTGTCTGTACCTGTCCAGTGTACCATACCCTTGTTCCTGTCTGTACCTGTCCAGTGTAGCCATACCCATGTTCCTGTCTGTACCTGTCCAGTGTAGCCATACCCTTGTTCCTGTCTGTACCTGTCCAGTGTTCCATACCCATGTTCCTGTCTGTACCTGTCCAGTGTACCATACCCTTGTTCTTGTCTGTACCTGTCCACTGTACCATGCCCTTGTTCCTGTCTGTACCTGTCCAGTGTATCATGCCCTTGTTCCTGTCTGTACCTGTCCACTGTACCATGCCCTTGTTCCTGTCTGTACCTGTCCACTGTACCATGCCCTTGTTCCTGTCTGTACCTGTCCAGTGTACCATACCCTTGTTCCTGTCTGTACCTGTCCACTGTACCATACCCTTGTTCCTGTCTGTACCTGTCCACTGTACCATGCCCTTGTTCCTGTCTGTACCTGTCCACTGTACCATGCCCTTGTTCCTGTCTGTACCTGTCCAGTGTACCATACCCTTGTTCCTGTCTGTACCTGTCCACTGTACCATACCCTTGTTCCTGTCTGTACCTGTCCACTGTACCATGCCCTTGTTCCTGTCTGTACCTGTCCACTGTACCATGCCCTTGTTCCTGTCTGTACCTGTCCAGTGTACCATACCCTTGTTCCTGTCTGTACCTGTCCACTGTACCATACCCTTGTTCCTGTCTGTACCTGTCCACTGTACCATACCCTTGTTCCTGTCTGTACCTGTCCAGTGTATCATACCCTTGTTCCTGTCTGTACCTGTCCAGTGTACCATACCCTTGTTCCTGTCTGTACCTGTCCAGTGTACCATACCCTTGTTCCTGTCTGTACCTGTCCACTGTACCATACCCTTGTTCCTGTCTGTACCTGTCCACTGTACCATACCCTTGTTCCTGTCTGTACCTGTCCAGTGTACCATACCCTTGTTCCTGTCTGTACCTGTCCAGTGTATCATACCCTTGTTCCTGTCTGTACCTGTCCACTGTACCATACCCTTGTTCCTGTCTGTACCTGTCCAGTGTATCATACCCTTGTTCCTGTCTGTACCTGTCCACTGTACCATACCCTTGTTCCTGTCTGTACCTGTCCAGTGTACCATACCCTTGTTCCTGTCTGTACCTGTCCAGTGTATCATACCCTTGTTCCTGTCTGTACCTGTCCACTGTACCATACCCTTGTTCCTGTCTGTACCTGTCCAGTGTACCATACCCTTGTTCCTGTCTGTACCTGTCCAGTGTACCATACCCATGTTCCTGTCTGTACCTGTCCAGTGTATCATACCCTTGTTCCTGTCTGTACCTGTCCACTGTACCATACCCTTGTTCCTGTCTGTACCTGTCCAGTGTATCATACCCTTGTTCCTGTCTGTACCTGTCCACTGTACCATACCCTTGTTCCTGTCTGTACCTGTCCAGTGTACCATACCCTTGTTCCTGTCTGTACCTGTCCAGTGTATCATACCCTTGTTCCTGTCTGTACCTGTCCACTGTACCATACCCTTGTTCCTGTCTGTACCTGTCCAGTGTACCATACCCTTGTTCCTGTCTGTACCTGTCCAGTGTATCATACCCTTGTTCCTGTCTGTACCTGTCCACTGTACCATACCCTTGTTCCTGTCTGTACCTGTCCAGTGTATCATACCCTTGTTCCTGTCTGTACCTGTCCACTGTACCATACCCTTGTTCCTGTCTGTACCTGTCCAGTGTACCATACCCTTGTTCCTGTCTGTACCTGTCCAGTGTATCATACCCTTGTTCCTGTCTGTACCTGTCCAGTGTACCATACCCTTGTTCCTGTCTGTACCTGTCCAGTGTATCATACCCTTGTTCCTGTCTGTACCTGTCCAGTGTATCATACCCTTGTTCCTGTCTGTACCTGTCCAGTGTACCATACCCTTGTTCCTGTCTGTACCTGTCCAGTGTATCATACCCTTGTTCCTGTCTGTACCTGTCCAGTGTACCATACCCTTGTTCCTGTCTGTACCTGTCCAGTGTATCATACCCTTGTTCCTGTCTGTACCTGTCCAATGTAGCCATACCCTTGCTCCTGTCTGTACCTGTCCAGTGTAGCCATACCCTTGCTCCTGTCTGTACCTGCCTTCCAGCCTCACCAGCCATCCATTCTGTTTCTGTACTGTCTGATACCCTGAGTCTGAACCTTCATTCCTGACCCCGGGACCAGCTGCTGTAGGGACTGCCCTGGAGCGGTACCTGGCAGATACCTTCAGCATAGTGAGGACTCTATAATTCAGATCAGGCCGCTGCTTCATTTGCTGATTCACTGAGATTCAATCAATACGGCGACTTGTTGGGGTGAAGAGTTTCCATGAGGTGGAAGAAGCCGGAGATTTATTCTCTCTGCATTTTCTCTCCCTTGTTCCCAATTAGAAGTAAATAAACTCAATTTACAATGTGACGTTATTTAGAAGCCGCCATTTACAGCGCAGCCAATTTGTCATCACTTTAGATCTTCTCACAAAGGAATGAAGGAACATTTCTTTATTTCCAAGGAGAAAAGTGCAATTTGTCCATTAGCTGCAATCCCGGCCCCATACAGACCAACGTCACTGAGCAGAAGCATGTGCAATAGCTATATATACTGTATATATATATGTAATAGCTGTATATACTGTATATATATATGTAATAGCTGTATATACTGTATATATATGTAATAGCTGTATATACTGTATATATATATATATGTAATAGCTGTATATACTGTATATATATATGTAATAGCTGTATATACTGTATATATTTATGTAATAGCTGTATATACTGTATATATATATGAGAAGTGCTGATAGAGGCCTCTCCTGTGTGACCGACACCTGCAATCCTGGCCCTATACACACCAACGTCACTGAGCAGAAGCATGTGCAATAGCTGTATATACTGTATATATATGTAATAGCTGTATATACTGTATATATATATATATGTAATAGCTGTATATACTGTATATATATGTAATAGCTGTATATACTGTATATATATATATATGTAATAGCTGTATATACTGTATATATACATGTAATAGCTATATATACTGTATATATTTATGTAATAGCTGTATATACTGTATATATATATGTAATAGCTATATATACTGTATATATTTATGTAATAGCTGTATATACTGTATATAATATAATATGTAATAGCTGTATATACTGTATATATATATGTAATAGCTGTATATACTGTATATATATATGTAATAGCTATATATACTGTATATATTTATGTAATAGCTGTATATACTGTATATATACATGTAATAGCTATATATACTGTATATATTTATGTAATAGCTGTATATACTGTATATATATATGTAATAGCTATATATACTGTATATATTTATGTAATAGCTGTATATACTGTATATATATATATGTAATAGCTGTATATACTGTATATATATGTAATAGCTGTATATACTGTATATATATGTAATAGCTGTATATACTGTATATATACATGTAATAGCTATATATACTGTATATATTTATGTAATAGCTGTATATACTGTATATATATATGTAATAGCTATATATACTGTATATATTTATGTAATAGCTGTATATACTGTATATATATATATATGTAATAGCTGTATATACTGTATATATATATGTAATAGCTGTATATACTGTATATATTTATGTAATAGCTGTATATACTGTATATATATATGTAATAGCTGTATATACTGTATATATTTATGTAATAGCTGTATATACTGTATATATATATGAGAAGTGCTGATAGAGGCCTCTCCTGTGTGACCGACACCTGCAATCCTGGCCCTATACACACCAACGTCACTGAGCAGAAGCATGTGCAATAGCTGTATATACTGTATATATATGTAATAGCTGTATATACTGTATATATATATATATGTAATAGCTGTATATACTGTATATATATATGTAATAGCTGTATATACTGTATATATATACGTAATAGCTGTATATACTGTATATATATATGTAATAGCTATATATACTGTATATACTGTATATATATATATATATGAGAAGTGCTGATAGAGGCCTCTCCTGTGTGACTGACGCCTGCAATCCTGAATTATTCGGTAATGCAGATGAAGCGATTTATCTTGCCCTTGTGATACATCGCTGCACTTCAATATTTGATAAGACCAAAATAATACAGGTCAATCAGATTGAACCTAAAATCCTGGAGCTGATTGTGAGGAAGGTGAAGAGCAGATGAGGCAGATGGCGGGAGCCCAAGTCTGGAGATATCATTTTCCTATTGTAATTGTGGTGAATGACCCATCTCCAGGAATGTCACCGGCTCATCTCTATATCATAAGCTGACACCCGTCATTCCACCTCTATATCATAAGCTGACACCCGTCATTCCACCTCTATATCATAAGGTGACACCCGTCATTCCACCTCTATATCATAAGATGACACCCGTCATTCCACTTCTATATCATAAGCTGACACCCGTCATTCCACCTCTGTATCATAAGCTGACACCCGTCATTCCACTTCTATATCATAAGCTGACACCCGTCATTCCACCTCTATATCATAAGATGACACCCGTCATTCCACCTCTATATCATAAGCTGACACCCGTCATTCCACCTCTATATCATAAGCTGACACCCGTCATTCCACCTCTATATCATAAGCTGACACCCGTCATTCCACCTCTATATCATAAGCTGACACCCGTCATTCCACCTCTATATCATAAGCTGACACCCGTCATTCCACCTCTGTATCATAAGCTGACACCCGTCATTCCACCTCTATATCATAAGCTGACACCCGTCATTCCACCTCTGTATCATAAGCTGACACCCGTCATTCCACCTCTATATCATAAGCTGACACCCGTCATTCCACCTCTATATCATAAGCTGACACCCGTCATTCCACCTCTATATCATAAGCTGACACCCGTCATTCCACCTCTATTTCATAAGCTGACACCCGTCATTCCACCTCTATTTCCCGCCACTGAGTGAGTTGTTAACCCATTTACCCCAATTCCCCCCTAGTCTTGCTGTTCCCATGTGTTATTTCACATGGTATTACCATTGTCACGAGTGTGTCCCACCCTGGAGGCCTCAGGCGAGATCTGATGGATACATTTCAGTAATATATAGAGATCCACATGTCATGAGGTGTGGAGACCACATATATGGTGTCCACCTCAACGAAAGCTACTAAGATGAAGCCACCACGTAGCTTCTGACTGTTGTGAAACGTGCGTCGGGGTGTGGTATCTGGGGCCTCCACCCCACTGTGTATCGGTGGTCGGCTCCATGGCTGCTGCCACTATGGATATAAAGTATTACCTTTGCACCCTTAGGCACTTTCATCCCTGTAATCAGGCGGTGCGGCGTACACAAGCTTTTCAGTCTACTTTATCTTTGATGCACTGGTCACGTTGTGAGGGTATATGATGCCCCTGGATTCATGTATAGGACAACTCTTTGCATTTACTATATGGTAACAGGATTTCACCATTCTGTAAGTGCTGTATTACACATTTCATGATCTTTTTGCTGTATATGGCTCCTACCTCTTTAGATATCCACTTGCCAGTTGAAGTCTATCATTTTGGACTTTGTATATCCTGTGCCTGCATCTGTGGGTTTAGTTACCTGAGGTCTCCTTCCTGACAATGTCTGTGGCTTCCTCTCCATCCTCTCTAATCATCACCTTAATGTCTAAAAAATCGATCTCACCCGTGGCAAATTTGAAGGTCAATTTTATATTAAGGTCGTTGGTGCTCAGAGACTGGATGAACCTCTCGAGTTCAGGGACTGTTCCACTCCAGATGACTAGGATGTCATCAATGTAGCGGAGCCAGCACAGCGCATGGGGGACAAGTGCCTGCCCCCACCGAAGATCCCCCCCCTCCCAGCGACCTAGGAAGAGGTTTGCAAACGATGGGGCGCAGGCTGCCCCCATTGCTGTGCCGCGCCGCTGTAAGTAGAAATATACTCAAGTGTAATGTACAATAATTAGATCTGTTGTATGATGGGTAAGGAGAAGAAGGAGGTGGGGAGTTAGGTTTTGGCTTCACTTTGGAGCATGCTGCTGGAAAGACTGTTCTGCAATATGATGGAGAAAGATAGAAGACAAGAATAAAGTGCAGTTAAAGTTTACTCTTGTGAATGCCTCATATCGTGTGAATATTACACCAAGGAGTTCCAGAATCAGATCCCTCAAATCCTGATCCCAATTAATTAATTAATTATTATTAATTAATTAATGCTTAAGAAGTAGCTTACCACCTCTAAACCATCTGTGTGTCCAATGTTGTATAAAGAGACTCCACGTCGATCGTCACCAGCAACACCCCCTTCTCCAGAAATAGACCATCCACCCCTCGCAGGACATCCGAAGTGTCTCTGACATAAGAGAGGGCGGCTCCACCAATGGATGCAGATAGTATTCAATAAATGTACATGTTGCATCACATAGCCCTCTTATGCCAGAGACAACTGGACGTCCTGGGGGGACCTCTGGGGTCTTATGAATGTTGGGTAAGAGGTAGAAGGTAGGTGTTACCGGTGCGTCCACGAGGAGTCCGTCCATGACTTTCTTAGGAATAATGCCTGATTCAAAAGCCTTCTCTAAAATGGTCCGGAGATCCACTGAGAATCTGTTACTTGGATTGGAGGGGAGTAATTCATAACAATCTTTATCTCTGAGTTGGCGTAAGGCCTCCCGCTCGCACATATGTGTAGGCCACATGACCACGTCCCCCCCTTGTCTCCACTCAGCTCACCTGTCTCAGGGCCTGTTATCCCCATAGCACCGTGTATTCAGAGTTTTCAGGTCCTGACTGAGCAGCTGGTTAAAATTCTCCATCTGTGGGCAGAGAAGGAGGGAATCGTGGTCGATCTGGGTAACACTTCTTTTGGAACAGGACCTGTATTTCCATTTCATGTATATGTCGATTACTGCGGTGCTTTGCTTTACATTCAACATTAAACATTATTTGCCCCTTATTTGCTCCTGCAGACGACTTATCCCAATGGTTCTGTAATATTATACAATGTTGCTCAGCTGTTATTTGCCTGTATGTTTTATGTCAGCAGCAATGACAACATCATCCACATGCACCAAACTCGCAAAATTGCCCATAAATCGTTCACTATGGAATATCCAGTGATTACTGAAATACACCTAAGGGTGCACTCACATCTGGCAGCGTGTCATGCGGGTGTCATACATATGACATTCCTGTGAGCAGTTTCCCCTCACCTACCATCCGTGTGTCATGGGCATGTCATAAGTATGACAAACATGTCTAATGTGGTCAATCCCATGCTGGTATAAATTAGAATAGATAGAGAGAGAGCTAGAAAATTAGATAGATAGATAGATAGATAGATAGATAGATAGATAGATAGATAGATAGATCTCAGCTGCCTAATTTTACTTTGGCTGGAAAAAAAATGTATAGGGCTCCACTCAATTTTTAATTGCCAGCCAAGGTAAACTAGGCAGCTGAGGGCCGGTATTCTCAGTGGGTGAACGCTTTGTTTTAGGGCCCCCTCACGTTAAAGAATAGCAGCCCGCAACCGCCCTTGAAAATGGTGCATTCATTGATGCAACATTACCAGGCACTCAAACAGGCTTTTCGAGTGGCTTTGATGGTGGTGGCATGCTGGGGAATAAGGGGTTAATGTCAGCTGAATAATACCAGCTGGCATCAATCCCGAAATTTTTAATGTCGGGCCAATATTAGACACGACCATGAGGAATCTCAAATAAGTAGTAAAGAAAACACAACACACATTGAAAAAATATTTTATTAGACATAAAAACACAAAGACATTAGGGAAAAAAATCTTTATTATCCCGCAGTCTTTGAAAACTGAATGAATGAGCTGCGCGCTGCGTCTGTAAGTGAGATATCACTAAGTTACCCGAGGACATCTCTGCCATAGTAACTGCTAGCTAGGGCTTGCTTTGTTCTTTCCTGCTGTATCTGATGATCCAGAGCTGCATCATATCAAGCAGATAGAAGATGTTGCACAGGATCGAGGAAGATAATGAGGATCAAGTGGTTAATAAGGATGTTTAATAAGTGTTTTTTATTTCTAATAAAATGTTTTTTTCCATGTGTTGTGTGTTCTTTACTATTTATTTGAGATTCCCCATGGCTCGGTCTAATATCGGCCCAACATTAAGAATTTCAGGCTTGATGCCAGCTGGTGATATTCAGCTGGCATTAACCCCTTATTATCCATTTTGCCACCACCATCGGGCCACTAGAATAAAGCACCTGGAAATGGCATTGCAATGAATGCGCTATTTTCAGGGGTAACTGCAGGTACTATACTTTAGAATGGGGGCCCTAAAACAATGGATCTAATATTGGCCCTACATCAAAATCTCGGGCTTAATGACAGCTGACAATACAAAGCTGGTATTAACCCCTTATTAACCAGCATGCCACCACCACCAGGGTCACTGGAAGAGCCTAGTAAAGCACTTGGAAATGGCGCTACAATGAATGCGCCATTTTCAGGGGTGACTGCGGGCTGCTATTTATTAGCTGGGGTGGGGGGGGGGCACTAAATCACCCTGCTGAGAATACCAGCCCTCAGCTGCCTAGTTTTACCTTGGCTGGCAATTAAAAAAAAGGCGGAACCCTTCACATCTTTTTTTAGCAGCTGAGGGTGGCAGCTCGTAACTGTCCACTTTATCTGGGTTTAGATTGAAAAATACAGCAAAGCCCTATATGTTTTTTTTAATGATTTATTTGTTTTACACACTATGACGGCAGGTTGGTTGCCATACACTCGTGTGTACGGCAACCAAGATCTATCATCGTCAAGATTGTGGAAATATAGTCTGATTGCAACAACCAATCACAGACGCTCTCACAGAGAGTGAGCATCTGTGATTGGCTGTTGATAGCCAGTGCAGTGAATATTCATGAAGCTTAATGAGCGGCCCTGGAAGCAGCAGCAGGAGACTGGTAAGCCCGATCCAGCTCTTATAGAATCTATCTATCCTGTCTATTTATCTATCTGATTTTCTATCTATCTATGTATTCTTTTACCAGCATGAGATTGTCATGTGTGTGACATACGGATGCGGTTTACCTGCACACTGGCATGTCACCCGCATGACACTCTGCTCATTTTCTCACTGAGATCCGCAGATGTGAGTACACCCTGAAGCTCATTATTTGCAGATTTGCTCCATTGTAAATGAAATGAATAAAATGGAGCGTTGTTGTAATGGTATATTGGCGCTGTAGTGCGGTCGGCAGCGGGGTCTGTTCTGCCGCCTCACACCTCCTGTGGATTATCTAATGAAATCATGGATATTGTACTATTAATCCACTCTATTTAATGGCTAATTGTGATTTTTGCAGTGCATGGCTTTATGTCAATTCTATGTGGAATTTTCGGCTAATCTGCTGTATGTTAGGAGGTGAATATTGTGAAGTCTTCACTATGTCCCTGCAGCTCCTGTGTTACAGCACTAGATACATTCACCATTGGGCGTACAATACTATTTATTGTATCTGTGATGAATATGTTCTAAGATAAGACGTCTGTGACCACGTCATTTTTTTCCTTCTGAATCCCATAAGATGGGAGGAATGTGTCTCTACTGGGAAGTGAAAATTGTGATCTTTCACTACAATTGCAAAGATCTTTGCTTGTTAGGACTGCATACATTATTAAATAGATCTCTTGAAGAGAATGTGTTCCTATGTAATCTGACGGCTGCATGATGTAGGGGCTGAGACCCTGATTTCAAAGATGTGTCCTTTTTCAGGCTGTTTGTTGCTGTTTCAGTACAATAATTGTTTTATCAGCAGGAGATTATCACTGCAGGAGTAGCTGGACAAGCACTGATCAGCAGTTTACTTTCATATATAATGTTCCAAGATAGCTGTACTGGGGGTGGGATAGCTGTGGTATGGGTGGGGTAGCTGGGGTGTGGGTCAGGTTAGTTGTGGAATGGGTGAGGTTAGCTGTGGTGTTAGTGGGGTTAGTTATGGTGTTGGTAGGAATAGCTGTGGGGTGGGCAGGGTTAGCTATGGTGTGGGTGTAGTTAGCCAGGTGTGGTGGGTAAGCTCTGTTGGCAAAGTTAGATGTGGTGCAAGCGGAGTTTGCGGTACTGGGGGTGAGGTTATCTGTGGTGTGGGTGGGGTTAGCTGTGGGGTTGGCAGGGTTTGTGGTGCTAGGGGCGGGGTCAGCTCTCTAAGCTCTGCTGCATCCTACATCTAAAAACACTGATTGTGTCACTGTGTGATCCCCGAAGACAAGAAAACCATATTGTGTGGATATATAATGATAATAATAATATTATTTACTCACTTATATATACTACTAGATGGTGGCCCGATTCTAATGCATCAGGTATTCTAGACCCCGCTCCCCCCTCTGCTCCAGGCTCCAGTCCCCCTCCTGCCCCCAGTCCTCCTCCTCCTGCCCCCACAGGCCCAGTCCTCCACCTTCCCCCCAGGCTCCAGTCCTCCTCCTGCCCCCCTGGTCAAGGCTCCAGTCCTCCTCCTGCCCCCCCAGGGTCCAGCCCTCCTGCCCCCCTGCTTTCCCCTCTCTTTCAGGCACCAGTCCCCCTCCTGCCCTACTGCTTCCCCCTCTCTCCTCCAGGTGGCAGTCTCACTCCTACCCCCCTGCTCCCCTCCTCTCCTCCAGGCTTCAGTCCCCCTGCTCCTCCTTTGTCCTCCAGGCTTCCCACACGCTCTGGGGACACTCCGGTGGAGGTGGCTGCCTGGTGAAGGTGGAGGTCCGGTGGAGGTGGCGAGTCCCTCTGCTCCCCCTCTCTCCTCCAGCACGCTCCGGGACCCTCACATGGTGGTCCGGTGGTGGTGCGGTGGAGGTGGCGGCCCGGCGAGGGTGCCGGTCCGGTGGAGGTGGCGTCCCGGTGAAGGTGGCAGTCCGGTGGAGGTGGTGGTCTGGTGGCGGCCTGATGATGGTGGCGGTCCAATGGAGGTGGCGGCCCAGTGAGGGTGGCGGTCCGGTGGAGGTGGCTGCCGCTGGCTGCCAGCGGGGAGCTCCATGCAGCAGGATGCAGGTCACGGCTGCTCAAGCTCGGTGGAGTAGTGGGCGGGGCCATCTGTGGCTATTTCTGTCTGTTGCTCTGTCACAGAAATCCCGCGTTGCTGATTGGTCGCAGCCAGCTGGGCCGACCAATCAGTGACGTGGGATTTCCGTAGCAGAGAGACAGACAGACACGATAAGACGATTATATAGTAGGGTATTATATTATCTTCTGTTATTATAATATTGCCCATTTGGGCTGGATCCATTCTTTGGGTGTAGTGTAGAGAAATCAGACCAGTCTATACCCGCTCCCCACAGCGGGGCGTATTCTCATATGACCGCTGCAGATAATCAGTGACATATTTTCACATATTTGGTATCGCTGCCTTCATAAAAGTCTGATGTATCAAAATTGTAGCTAAATGAGTCCAATCAGTAAACGGCGCAAAGGGAATATGATTGAAACATCAGGATTATAGTTTTTTATTTTGCTGCTGCAACATTGCAATAAAATATTGCAATAATGAAGTCACTGGACGAGGTCTTAACATCAAATAACATTTCACTGATGATGGAGACATGGCTCGTACATAGTCTTGTCTATTGTGTAGTAACATTTCACTGGTGATGGAGACACGGCTCGTACATAGTCTGGTCTATTGTGTAGTAACATTTCACTGGTGATGAAGACACGGCTCGTACATAGTCTGGTCTATTGTGTAGTAACATTTCACTGGTGATGAAGACACGGCTCGTACATAGTCTGGTCTATTCTGTAGTAACATTTCACTGGTGATGGAGACACAGCTCGTACATAGTCTGGTCTATTCTGTAGTAACATTTCACTGGTGATGAAGACACGGCTCGTACATAGTCTGGTCTATTGTGTAGTAACATTTCACTGGTGATGAAGACACGGCTCGTACATAGTCTGGTCTATTGTGTAGTAACATTTCACTGGTGATGAAGACACGGCTCGTACATAGTCTGGTCTATTGTGTAGTAACATTTCACTGGTGATGAAGACACGGCTCGTACATAGTCTGGTCTATTGTGTAGTAACATTTCACTGGTGATGGAGACACGGCTTGTACATAGTCTGGTCTATTGTGTAGTAACATTTCACTGGTGATGAAGACACGGCTCGTACATAGTCTGGTCTATTCTGTAGTAACATTTCACTGGTGATGGAGACACCGCTCGTACATAGTCTGGTCTATTGTGTAGTAACATTTCACTGGTGATGAAGACACGGCTCGTACATAGTCTGGTCTATTGTGTAGTAACATTTCACTGGTGATGGAGACACAGCTCGTACATAGTCTGGTCTATTCTGTAGTAACATTTCACTGGTGATGAAGACACGGCTCGTACATAGTCTGGTCTATTGTGTAGTAACATTTCACTGGTGATGAAGACACGGCTTGTACATAGTCTGGTCTATTGTGTAGTAACATTTCACTGGTGATGAAGACACGGCTCGTACATAGTCTGGTCTATTGTGTAGTAACATTTCACTGGTGATGGAGACACGGCTCGTACATAGTCTGGTCTATTCTGTAGTAACATTTCACTGGTGATGGAGACACAGCTCGTACATAGTCTGGTCTATTCTGTAGTAACATTTCACTGGTGATGAAGACACGGCTCGTACATAGTCTGGTCTATTGTGTAGTAACATTTCACTGGTGATGAAGACACGGCTCGTACATAGTCTGGTCTATTGTGTAGTAACATTTCACTGGTGATGAAGACACGGCTCGTACATAGTCTGGTCTATTGTGTAGTAACATTTCACTGATGATGGAGACACGGCTCGTACATAGTCTGGTCTATTGTGTAGTAACATTTCACTGGTGATGGAGACACGGCTCGTACATAGTCTGGTCTATTGTGTAGTAACATTTCACTGGTGATGAAGACATGGCTCGTACATAGTCTGGTCTATTGTGTAGTAACATTTCACTGGTGATGGAGACACGGCTCGTACATAGTCTGGTCTATTGTGTAGTAACATTTCACTGATGATGGAGACACGGCTCGTACATAGTCTGGTCTATTGTGTAGTAACATTTCACTGATGATAAAGACACGGCTCGTACATAGTCTGGTCTATTGTGTAGTAACATTTCACTGATGATGGAGACACGGCTCGTACATAGTCTGGTCTATTGTGTGGTAACATTTCACTGATGATGGAGACACGGCTCGTACATAGTCTGGTCTATTGTGTAGTAACATATCACTGGTGATGAAGACACGGCTCGTACATAGTCTGGTCTATTGTGTAGTAACATTTCACTGGTGATGAAGACATGGCTCGTACATAGTCTGGTCTATTCTGTAGTAACATTTCACTGGTGATGAAGATGACCCACCCCAGGACCGGAGAAGTACTCGGAACCTGGGCGTTGATTACGGTTGCTGTCACTGGTGGCCGCTGCCCGGGCCCATGGCCCTGGTGGTCACTGAAAAGTGTTGAAAGTAAAAATAATAAAATAAAGTGTTCATGAAGCCACCTTCGGTACCTGGTAATGTTACCAGTGCTGCCTTCAGACCTCCGGGGATGATGATACTGAAGCCAGATGGTGTTGCTCCCCGTAGGTGGAGCAGGATCCCCGGTGCAGGGATGGATGAATACATTTCTCACTGGAAGGCGGCTCTACAGGTGGAAGCTTGATGCTGATGTGGCACCCCTGCAGGGATTGCCACAGGACTCAACGGTGCAGGGAGGGATGTACACCTTGGCACACACAGCACCAACACTTCCCACCCCAGGCCTGGAGGGGAGCTCCACTGGCTGCCCTTAAGCCAGATCCCCTATAAAGGTCCAGGTCTGAGGGAGGAGTCAGTAAGTGAAGGTCAGCTAGGACTGAAGAGCCTAGAGGAGCAGGTTGCTGGGAATTAGGCCCAGAACCAGGGAGGACCGACCCAGCTGTGCAGCGCCATAGAGAGAGGGACGGAGGTCAGTGGGAGCCCAGAAAGAAGAAGAAGGGAACATAGTGGTTACCCTTATAGTTCTACCATTAACCATTTGTGTCAGAGAAACCCCGGAGGAACCAGGAGGATCTAGCTCCCCCTGAAGCTCAGGAAGCACAGTGCCCAAATGCAACCAGATTAGGACTGGGGACCCCAAGGAAAGAATAGGGATCCCAAGAGGAGATCATCACCGGCAGTTGTGGAAGGAGCAACCTGAGGAGAAGAGAGCGGCAGATCTAGATTCAGGCAGATCTACCCAAATCACTGTATACACAGACAGAGGAGGCCTCACAACTCTCTAAGGTGGACATCCCAAACCGCACCGGCCACCTGGTTACCCTCCTGGACCGTACCTGCACGGTGACACCAGTCAAAGATACCGAAACAAAGACTGTTGTGTGTGTGTGAGCCTGATTCCCCGCCGCCACCTACAGCGATTACAACAGGACCGCAACTATAACTCCCCTCATCCACCCCGCCGCGCTGAGGAAAAGCTCCACCTGTGGGGAGTTGTACTACCTCTGTTGCGTCACCATCACCTCAGCGGCCGCCTGCAGCGCTGGTAATCACTTAGCAGACACCACAGGTGGCGTCACGTAAAATCCCCCAATCATCACCTCTATCAGCCATTGACTGCCCAGGACACAGACCGGTCCTCTGCTCAGTCTTGTGGCTGCATCTCCCTCTTGACGGGTCTCACTGTGGACCGGTACTCCTCTCTCCTAATGTAAATCTATGACAGCTTCATTCTGAGTCTTGTGGTCTTACATTGAGAAATTGATCTCCAGTCACACAGCTGGAGTGCGCCATCAGGTCACAACTGCGGTCACAACTGCGGTCACAACTGTGGTCACAACTATGGTCACAACTGGTCACAACAGCAGTCACAACTATGGTCACAACTGTGGTCACAACTATGGTCACAACTGTGGTCACAACTGTGGTCACAACTGTGGTCACAACAGCAGTCACAACTATGGTCACAACTGTGGTCACAACTATGGTCACAACAGCGGTTCACAACTGTGGTCACAACTGCGGTCACAACTGCGGTCACAACTGCGGTCACAACTGTGTCACAACTATGGTCACAACTGGGGTCACAACTGGGGTCACAACTGCGGTCACAACTGCGGTCACAACTGTGGTCACAACTATGGTCACAACAGCGGTCACAACAGCGGTCACAACTACGGTCACAACTATGGTCACAACTGCGGTCACAACTGTGGTCACAACTGTGGTCACAACTGCGGTCACAACTGTGGTCACAACAGCGGTCACAACTATGGTCACAACTGTGGTCACAACTGCAGTCACAACTGCGGTCACAACTGTGGTCACAACTATGGTCACAACTGGGGTCACAACTGTGGTCACACGCTGGAGGAGAGGAGCGGACGTCGCTGGGAATGACAATGATTGGTATATGAATGCACGCACTGAATATACATTATTACTGATAGGTGATGCAGAGTGAAAAACAAGCCGGAGTTGTACTTTAAAGGGTCTCGGTCAGCGCAGGAGGACTGGTCACATCAGCAGCAGAACCTCGGTGCACCATGGCGAGGGCAATCCTTTACATCCACCTTCACTACTGCTGTTCTCCCTCTATCTCCATCCTCCCCTTCCTATGATTGACAGCTCTGGCTTCATTGAGCAGAGAAGGGAGGAGATAGAGGGAAACCAGCAGGTGGGAAGGTGAATGTAAGTGATGATCCTCGACATGGTGCACCGAGCGCCTACTTGTTTTCCTCAATCTCCACCCCCTTCTTCTTTGATTGACAGTTGTGGCTTCATAGTGCAGAGAAGGGAGGAGATGGTGTCACGATGGTCTCTCTTACTTTGGTGACTGGTTTGGTTCCTCTGTCTCTTTTTTGTATTGAGACTTCATATTATATGTGTTTCTTTGCTTTGGCAGCTGGAGGTAATGTCAGTTTCTGTTGCAGCAAGCTCCTTTGTTCTTTTCTCAGGTGTGGCTACTTTGTGATCATTTCCATCTCATTGATACTCCTTTATATGGTCAAATGTGCCTTGCTGGTGACTGACCTCTTTATTGGCCTAGCTAGCTGAGGTGTAGGGAGTCACTGGAGAAGATGATCGTTGCTAAGCTGTGTGAAGTTGCCTTGTTATTCCCTGTCTGTCTCCCCTTCCCCTCTTGTCTTGTTTATTGCAGTGGTTGGGACTAGTGCTCCCTCTGACCATCTCCGTATTGGGTGTTAACATCAGAGTCAGCGAGGGACTAGGTATCCTGCTTAGCGATGGGGTGAAAAAACTTGAGTATGGAGATCAGGGCACAGCCGCAGGTGAGTGCAGGAGGTGTCTTTCCCTCGTTCCCTATGAGCACGGTCCTCCACTGTCTTTGTCCCCCCAGTGTTTCCCCAGTCTGTTGTGGGTAGTGCACCAGACGTCGTTGCACCACTGTCACGCTGTGTATTTGGGCTCATGCCAGTTCGTGTGTGGAAGGTATTGGGAGTGTTTGTCTGCCATGGTGCCCCGACCCCTGGGCTTAGTTTGCACAGTCATTCTGTGCTGACCTCGCCCTGTTAGATGTGTATATCGGATGTAATAAATGCTCTCTGCCCTACTTTCTACTTTACATATTTGTTTTGGAATAATATATTTAGTGATATTTAATCATGAATATTTGATGTCTCTACATCGAGCTAAAGCCAAAGTGAAGCAGGTTCATCGCCGACGTCGTTATGTTCTCAGCTCAAGCAAGAAAATAGCTGAGAAGGAAGAAGGAACAATAAGAAGTCAGAAAATGCCGGATAAACTCCCAAAGACGAGCGGGAAGACTACAAAGATCCCCCAATGTTTATAGAGCAGGAGGGAGAAGGCAGCGAGTGAGGAGCGCAGATGAAGGCCTGGGAGTCGGTGATGACTCACGCTGTTATATAAGCTCCTCAGTCTATAGATAGAATGCATGATCCATGAGAACCAGGATTGTGTCCACACACAGGGGCGATGGAGGGCCAGAAGTCACCCAATGTAGAGACCACTGACTGAGGAATAGGGAGATGCTATTAACCCATTGTTCCCCAGGGCAATACGATAAGTGGAACCTTGCAGAACCCGATGTACCATTAATAATGTCTATGTGAAGATACATCCAGGCTCATCACATACATCAAACATCATCCTCCTCTTCCTCAACAGGTGACGAGTGACGGAGCCACAAAGCCTGACAGCCTGTCACACCGTTCATCTAAATCAGGCACTTTCTGCTGTTTCACACATTGTTCAGTCACCGAGACCCCGCAGAGCTGTATACATTATTAATGTATCCCTATAGGAGTGCTGGAGACCGTGCAATCCCCCGCTTCTATATGGACACCCCAATACAAAGCGGAATTAGTAAGTCAAGTGCAAGCTCCTCAGCCGAGGTGTAAGAGTCTCCTCATGTATCTTCTATATCTATCGTAGGTGATGGTGGCGGTAATTGATGCGGCGGCTCCTCGTATATACCATGTTGCCATAGTAAAGTCTCCAGCACAGGCTGCCGTCATGCTGGTATACCTGGCCCTGAGGCTGGGAATGTCTCCTGAGTATATAGGAGGAGTAGATAGTATATATATAGGTGACTGCACCCGGCAGCTTTATGTGACTTCAATACTATAAACGTTCTGACACCCAAACATCGGACCTTACACTTTGCTCCTTCAGTATTTGTAGATCTTTTAGTCGGACGTTTCTACAGAAAGATCACAGCCCCCTCACATATAACGATAGACCCGATTTGTGCTTCCTTTGCAGATATAAAGTCAATGTTTTGGAGCGGCCATCATGAAACCCTGATCTCAATCCTATTGAAAATGTATGGTCAAAGCTGAAAAGGCTGCGAGCAACGACCTACACACACGGCTCAGATACACCAGATCTGTCAGGAGGAACGGGCCCAAATTCCTACCAACTACTGTGAGAAGCTTGTGGAAGGATCCAAAACCTTTCACCCAAGTCATACAGTGTAAGGGAGATGTACCAAATACTAATACAATGTAAGGGAGAGGTACCAAATACTAATACAATGTAAGGGAGATGTACCAAATACTAATACAATGTAACGGAGATGTACCAAATACTAATACAATGTAACGGAGAGGTACCAAATACTAATACAATGTAACGGAGAGGTACCAAATACTAATACAGTGTAAGGGAGAGGTACCAAATACTAATACAGTGTAAACTTGTGACTTTGCAGAAAGTAACACAAATCCCTTAAACCTTCTCGGTCTCTCATTATTCTGCACTTGGTAAATATTCATGATCATGGCAATGGTAATTGAGATCAAATGGGAAAGGTTTATTGTGATTTCATGTCACATAGTGCGAGACCCTGCAGATGTGTCTGTATATATATAGTGGATGGGAACTATAGACGATCTGTTAATAAATGTGTCTGTATATATATATAGTGGATGGGAACTATAGACGATCTGTTAATAAATGTGTCTGTATATATAGAGTGGATGGGAACTATAGACGATCTGTTAATAAATGTGTCTGTATATATGTAGTGGATGGGAACTATAGACGATCTGTTAATAAATGTGTCTGTATATATAGAGTGGATGGGAACTATAGACGATCTGTTAATGAATGTGTCTGTATAATATAAGTGGATGGGAACTATAGACGATCTGTTAATGAATGTGTCTGTATATATAGTGGATGGGAACTATAGACGATCTGTTAATAAATGTGTCTGTATATATAGTGGATGGGAACTATAGACGATCTGTTAATAAATGTGTCTGTATATAGAGTGGATGGGAACTATAGACGATCTGTTAATGAATGTGTCTGTATATATATAGTGGATGGGAACTATAGACGATCTGTTAATGAATGTGTCTGTATATATAGTGGATGGGATCTATAGACGATCTGTTAATAAATGTGTCTGTATATAGAGTGGATGGGAACTATAGACGATCTGTTAATAGATGTGTCTGTATATATATAGTGGATGGGAACTATAGACGATCTGTTAATGAATGTGTCTGTATATATAGTGGATGGGAACTATAGACGATCTGTTAATAAATGTGTCTGTATATATATAGTGGATAGGAACTATAGACGATCTGTTAATAAATGTGTCTGTATATATATAGTGGATGGGAACTATAGACGATCTGTTAATAAATGTGTCTGTATATATATAGTGGATGGGAACTATAGATGATCTGTTAATAAATGTGTCTGTATATATATAGTGGATAGGAACTATAGACGATCTGTTAATAAATGTGTCTGTATATATAGTGGATGGGAACTATAGATGATCTGTTAATAAATGTGTCTGTATATAGAGTGGATGGGAACTATAGACGATCTGTTAATAAATGTGTCTGTATATATAGTGGATGGGAACTATAGACGATCTGTTAATAAATGTGTCTGTATATAGAGTGGATGGGAACTATAGACGATCTGTTAATAAATGTGTCTGTATATATATATAGTGGATGGGAACTATAGATGATCTGTTAATAAATGTGTCTGTATATATAGTGGATGGGAACTATAGACGATCTGTTAATAAATGTGTCTGTATATATAGTGGATGGGAACTATAGACGATCTGTTAATAAATGTGTCTGTATATATAGTGGATGGGATCTATAGACGATCTGTTAATAAATGTGTCTGTATATATATATAGTGGATGGGAACTATAGATGATCTGTTAATAAATGTGTCTGTATATATATAGTGGATGGGAACTATAGACGATCTGTTAATAAATGTGTCTGTATATATAGTGGATGGGAACTATAGACGATCTGTTAATAAATGTGTCTGTATATATATAGTGGATGGGAACTATAGACGATCTGTTAATAAATGTGTCTGTATATATAGTGGATGGGAACTATAGACGATCTGTTAATAAATGTGTCTGTATATATAGTGGATGGGAACTATAGACAATCTGTTAATAAATGTGTCTGTATATATAGTGGATGGGAACTATAGACAATCTGTTAATAAATGTGTCTGTATATAGAGTGGATGGGATCTATAGACGATCTGTTAATAAATGTGTCTGTATATAGAGTGGATGGGAACTATAGACGATCTGTTAATGAATGTGTCTGTATATATATAGTGGATGGGGACTATAGACGATCTGTTAATAAATGTGTCTGTATATATAGAGTGGATGGGGACTATAGACGATCTGTTAATAAATGTGTCTGTATATATAGAGTGGATGGGAACTATAGACGATCTGTTAATAAATGTGTCTGTATATATATAGTGGATGGGGACTATAGACGATCTGTTAATAAATGTGTCTGTATATATAGAGTGGATGGGAACTATAGACGATCTGTTAATGAATGTGTCTGTATATATATAGTGGATGGGGACTATAGACGATCTGTTAATAAATGTGTCTGTATATATAGAGTGGATGGGGACTATAGACGATCTGTTAATAAATGTGTCTGTATATATAGAGTGGATGGGAACTATAGACGATCTGTTAATAAATGTGTCTGTATATATAGAGTGGATGGGAACTATAGATGATCTGTTAATAAATGTGTCTGTATATATAGTGGATGGGAACTATAGACGATCTGTTAATAAATGTGTCTGTATATATATAGTGGATGGGAACTATAGACGATCTGTTAATAAATGTGTCTGTATATATGTAGTGGATGGGAACTATAGACGATCTGTTAATGAATGTGTCAGCCTTCATCCCGTTCACTCTGTAGTACGACCTTCTCCTGCCTTAGTACATGTACACGAGTTCTTCTGCATTAATAGGAGGTCAGGCCGCTATTGTGACCTGGAGAACTCTGAGCCGCCCCCAAGGAACGTTCATAAGAGATAAGAAAGTGCCTTAAATGTATCAGATCATAATAGATCTACAGCTGAGCTCTGACCTCATAGACCGGCATCAATACCGGAATCAGCCATGACTCCACATATCAATCAATTCATTCCACTTCCAAAACACTACAGCACTGAAGGAACGTGTAGCAGAACCGCAGATGTCTGTAGACTTAACATGTAACTTTCTACTAATGGGGCGTCTTGCTGTGACTAGGGATAAAGGGCACCTTAAAGGCCCAGTCACACATAACGACGCACCAGCGATCCCGATAACGATGTGCAGAGATTGCTGGTAAGATGTCACACAGGTATCTCTCCAGCGATGTGGAAGATGACGTACCAGCGATCCAGAGTATACCGAGGTCGTTGTGAATTGTCTCTCCATAGCGCAGCATTGAGATCGATGGTCATTGTCCCTGTCACACACAACGATGTAGCGTTCCCAGTGGGAGACCAACGACATAGAAATGACCCAGAGCAGTGTGTAACCATCAACGCTCTCAACAGAATCACTGTTGCGTCACAAAATCTGTGACGTTACAGCGATCTCGTTATGTGTGACAGGATCTTAACTGTCCCTCATGCTATGGGTCCCTAAGCTATCCCTGTCCCCAAACTTATCCCTGAATGTGGGGTCACTGGGGTATCATACCATGTAATATTCCTAGATACCACTCACCTAGATGTACCCCATTCACCCTCCGAAGGAGTAAAAGGACAGGAGTGCAGGGTAATACACAAGCAAAACAAGCATGGAGACATGTATAAAAGACGTCATATCTTTTCCAGTAGGAAACTTCACTGCTGCAATTGAAACAATCACCTCAGCTCTACAGGGGCAAGCTCCTGCAACATGGTCAGAATAGAATATATATTTACTAAAGAGAAATTCTGCTGCACACCGACACTTCATGTTTTCAAAGGAAAAAGCCTATGGCTAACAAGTATTATTGCATTGTGTGAACAGGAACCAAAGCGGTTACTGGGCTTCCGAATGTCATGGCCATGACATTCTAACTCATTTTTCACATTTATTCTTAGATAGTATTGAATATATATATATCCAGCAAGGAATGAAGCCAGGGGTGCATAAATATAGAGTAAGGGAGTGATAATAAGAAGCCACAGCTGTGATTAAGGCCAGGGTCACATTTGCGGTTGGACCCTGGCCTGCCGGATTCCGGTTTCAACTTAGCAATTTTTCCATCACCGCATAGCGTTTCCGCTATGCGGTGCTGGAAACCGCAGTCCCTAGTTACCCGGTGTTTACCTGCACGACCTGTCACACAGGCAGCGGCTTGGAGGGCGTTTTACAGCGCCGCACAGGAAATCGTGTCTGCAACGGTTTCCTGTGCGGCGCTGTAAAACGCCCTCCGAGCCGCTGCCTGTGTGACAGGTCGTGCAGGTAAACACCGGGTAACTAGGGACTGCGGTTTCCAGCACCGCATAGCGGAAACGCTATGCGGTGATGGAAAAGTTGCTAAGTTGAAACCAGAATCCGGCAGGCCAGGGTCCAACCGCAAATGTGACCCTGGCCTAAGTCTAACAGAAAAGAAAGGGTCTTAAACCCATTCAGCGCAGAAAGAAACATCAGGACGTGACACACTCATGACATGAGGATTGCACAATATAACAACACATATAAACTGTTAATTAATACTTGTCAGTCCCTTACAGAGCCCCTGGATCCTAATTCCCTGAATCTCGTCAAACTTAAGGTAAACTTCACATAACACAATAACTTGCGAGATCGGTCACTCGATATTTCAGATGATTTTAAAGATTGGCTCGTTACCTCAGCTGCAAAAGAAAGAGAAAAGAGCTTGTAAGTGCTGCGCGTGGTCAGCTCCTCCTCTAGACTGCAGCGGAGGCTGGACCACTGGGAGATGAGCAGTAGATAGAGCAGTCCCCCACCCTCCAATAACACCCCATGGTCAAAACCTTCCCCCAGTAGATAGAACAGCCCCCCACCCTCCAATAACACCCCCATGGTCAAAACCTTCCCCCAGTAGATAAAACAGCCCCCCACCCTTCAATATCACCCCCATGGCCAAAAAAACCCAAATAACCCCCGGCCAAACACCCCAGAGAGGCAGAGTCTGCAGGGTGACGGCGACAGCTGAAAATGGCCAATACATTGCAGATTTCCTTGTCTCCTAGTTGTCTGAGATGTTAGATGAGGTCTCTTCAGATGTGACTCCGCCCCCGAGGACTGGACATTGTCTTCTGGGATCCGGTATATTGGGACGTGGAAATAAAGCACCTTGCTGCCAGCATTATGTATTGGGGGCACCTTGCTGCCAGCATTATATATTGGAGGCACCTTGCTGCCAGCATTATGTATTGGAGGCACCTTGCTGCCAGCATTATGTATTGGGGGCACCTTGCTGCCAGCATTATGTATTGGGGGCACCTTGCTGCCAGCATTATGTATTGGAGGCACCTTGCTGCCAGCATTATGTATTGGGGGCACCTTGCTGCCAGCATTATGTATTGGGGGCACCTTGCTGCCAGCATTATGTATTGGGGCACCTTGCTGCCAGCATTATGTATTGGGGGCACCTTGCTGCCAGCATTATGTATTGGGGGCACCTTGCTGCCAGCATTATGTATTGGGGGCACCTTGCTGCCAGCATTATGTATTGGGGGCACCTTGCTGCCAGCATTATGTATTGGGGGCACCTTGCTGCCAGCATTATGTATTGGGGGCACCTTGCTGCCAGCATTATGTATTGGGGGCACCTTGCTGCCAGCATTATGTATTGGGGGCACCTTGCTGCCAGCATTATGTATTGGGGGCACCTTGTTGCCAGCATTATGTATTGGGGGCACCTTGCTGCCAGCATTATGTATTGGGGGCACCTTGCTGCCAGCATTATGTATTGGGGCACCTTGCTGCCACCATTATGTATTGGAGGCACCTTGCTGCCAGCATTATGTATTGGAGGCACCTTGCTGCCAGCATTATGTATTGGGGGCACCTTGCTGCCAGCATTATATATTGGGGGCACCTTGCTGCCGGCATTATGTATTGGGGGCACCTTGCTGCCGGCATTATGTATTGGGGGCACCTTGCTGCCAGCATTATGTATTGGGGGCACCTTGCTGCCAGCATTATGTATTGGGGGCACCTTGCTGCCAGCATTATGTATTGGGGGCACCTTGCTGCCAGCATTATGTATTGGAGGCACCTTGCTGCCACCATTATGTATTGGGGGCACCTTGCTGCCAGGATTATGTATTGGGGGCACCTTGCTGCCAGCATTATGTATTGGGGGCACCTTGCTGCCAGCATTATGTATTGGGGGCACCTTGCTGCCAGCATTATGTATTGGGGGCACCTTGCTGCCAGCATTATGTATTGGGGGCACCTTGCTGCCAGCATTATGTATTGGGGGCACCTTGCTGCCACCATTATGTATTGGGGGCACCTTGCTGCCAGCATTATGTATTGGGGGCACCTTGCTGCCAGCATTATATATTGGAGGCACCTTGCTGCCACCATTATGTATTGGAGGCACCTTGCTGCCAGCATTATGTATTGGAGGCACCTTGCTGCCAGCATTATGTATTGGGGGCACCTTGCTGCCAGCATTATATATTGGGGGCACCTTGCTGCCGGCATTATGTATTGGGGGCACCTTGCTGCCGGCATTATGTATTGGGGGCACCTTGCTGTCAGCATTATGTATTGGAGGCACCTTGCTGCCAGCATTATGTATTGGGGGCACCTTGCTGCCAGCATTATGTATTGGAGGCACCTTGCTGCCAGCATTATGTATTGGGGGCACCTTGCTGCCACCATTATGTATTGGGGGCACCTTGCTGCCAGGATTATGTATTGGGGGCACCTTGCTGCCAGCATTATGTATTGGGGGCACCTTGCTGCCAGCATTATGTATTGGGGGCACCTTGCTGCCACCATTATGTATTGGGGGCACCTTGCTGCCAGCATTATATATTGGGGGCACCTTGCTGCCAGCATTATGTATTGGAGGCACCTTGCTGCCAGCATTATGTATTGGGGGCACCTTGCTGCCACCATTATGTATTGGGGGCACCTTGCTGCCAGCATTATGTATTGGGGGCACCTTGCTGCCAGCATTATGTATTGGAGGCACCTTGCTGCCGGCATTATGTATTGGGGGCACCTTGCTGCCAGCATTATGTATTGGGGGCACCTTGCTGCCAGCATTATGTATTGGGGGCACCTTGCTGCCAGCATTATGTATTGGGGGCACCTTGCTGCCAGCATTATGTATTGGGGGCACCTTGCTGCCAGCATTATGTATTGGGGGCACCTTGCTGCCAGCATTATGTATTGGGGGCACCTTGCTGCCAGCATTATGTATTGGGGGCACCTTGCTGCCACCATTATGTATTGGGGGCACCTTGCTGCCAGCATTATGTATTGGGGGCACCTTGCTGCCAGCATTATGTATTGGGGGCACCTTGCTGCCAGCATTATGTATTGGGGGCACCTTGCTGCCAGCATTATATATTGGGGGCACCTTGCTGCCAGCATTATATATTGGAGGCACCTTGCTGCCACCATTATGTATTGGAGGCACCTTGCTGCCAGCATTATGTATTGGAGGCACCTTGCTGCCAGCATTATGTATTGGGGGCACCTTGCTGCCAGCATTATATATTGGAGGCACCTTGCTGCCAGGATTATGTATTGGGGGCACCTTGCTGCCGGCATTATGTATTGGGGGCACCTTGCTGCCAGCATTATGTATTGGGGGCACCTTGCTGTCAGCATTATGTATTGGGGGCACCTTGCTGCCAGCATTATGTCTGTCTTTTCTCTCCATCTTGACCCAGTACCAGGGGGGGGAGAGATCTGCAGCTTCTTCTCTACAGCCCCAGATTCCTCCCATCACCAATCCTCAATGTGGAGGTCAATGATAACATCACCATCACATTCTCCATGTTCTGCGCACAGATGTAGACGTTTTCCAGGAACGTCTCAGTAGACGATTGACTGAAGATTTTCTTTTCTTGGCGCCTCAGAAGAAATACTTGAATCTCCCCTGGAAGAAGTAAAATCTATAGAAATGATTCCAAGGAGCTGAAGAAGGAGGTGAAGATGTCAGGAGTAGTAATGAAATACCGGGAGGTAAAAGAGCAAGAAGTAGATGAGGCAGGAGATACCGGTGGGAAAGAAGAAGAGAAAGATGCGGAAAAAGAGACTGAAAAGAAAGATAAGAAGAGTTCAGTATCCGCCAGATACAAGGGTCCGTCCTCCACCACGTCCAACCAACCTCCAAGGGACAGGAAACGTCATCTACACCGTCCTCGTAAGATGAATGAATGGCGCCAACATCCAAGGTTCAATACCATCAATAGCATCATGTCTAATAATAATAATAATTATAATAATAATCCCTACTTTAATTTTCTGAGATAATAATGACCATTGGTTTTTCCATAATCATCAACATTAACAGAAATAAACCCATGACATAGATCCCTCTGTGTGTAATGACTCTATATAATAGATGTGATCACTTTATGGATTGAATTACTGAAATAAATCAACTTTTTGATGATTTTCTAATTCGTTGAGATTCATCTATCTGTAAGGGTAGGGTCACATTGCAAACCTAAATTGCATTCACCGCATCCGGATCCGGATGCGGTGAACGCAATGCCGGGCACACACATTTTTTTACAAAAATGTGTGCTGAATACCGCACTGCGGTAACCGGATGGCTCAGGATGTGTAATCAGGATGTGTAATCAGGATGTGTAATCCTGAGCCATCCGGTAACTGCATAGGTTGCGGTTCCCGGCTCAGCAAACCTAGTAAAGAGTTAAATTGATTACTAAAGTACTGTTTGAGGTCTGTAGGGGGGCTTAGACCCCCCTACAGACCGGCCGCCCACTTCGGTGGGCTCCTAATACAATATCCCCGCTGTCACGGGCTCCTCCGAGCCCGTGCAAGTCCCCACACCCCCAGCCCCCCGAATTACTATACAGGGGTGCCTGCACCCCTCTTGTATACTTATTCCTGTATGTGGGGGAAAATGATGTATTAAAGTATTGGTAGCAGGTCATATTTACGTGTCTTCGGCATTGTTGAGAATAATCCATGGGCGGGGCTGTTTGCGGCAGCCTCCGCCCCATCATTTCTTATGGCCGCCCCCTCTGTGCCTCAGCCATTGATATGAGGCCGGCCGCGTCATGAAAGGGGCGGGGCACACGGTGTGACGTGTTTGCCCCGCCCCTTTCATGATGCGGCCGGCCTCATATCAATGGCTGAGGCACAGAGGGGGCGGCCATAAGAAATGATGGGGCGGAGGCTGCCGCGAACAGCCCCGCCCATGGATTATTCTCAACAATGCCGAAGACATGTAAATATGACCTGCTACCAATACTTTAATACATCATTTTCCCCCACATACAGGAATAAGTATACAAGAGGGGTGCAGGCACCCTGTATAGTAATTCGGGGGGCTGGGGGTGTGGGGACTTGCACGGGCTCGGAGGAGCCCGTGACAGCGGGGATATTGTATTAGGAGCCCACCGAAGTGGGCGGCCGGTCTGTAGGGGGGTCTAAGCCCCCCTACAGACCTCAAACAGTACTTTAGTAATCAATTTAACTCTTTACTAGGTTTGCTGAGCCGGGAACCGCAACCTATGCAGTTACCGGATGGCTCAGGATTACACATCCTGAGGCATCCGGTGACCGCAGTGCGGTCCCGGCAAACGCTGCGAAAACTGCTGCCTGCATGATTTTAAACGCAGGCAGCAGTGCCGAATCCGGCCACCGGATGGCTTGTGAAGCCATCCGGTGTTTTGCATAGGCTCCTATGAGGAGCGTTTCCTGGTCCGGTTTTGAGCTTTTTAAAAGCTCAAAACCGGATCAGGATTTTGAAAACAAAACGGAAATGTGACCCTAGCCTATGTCGGTTGTTTGTCTGTCATTTCGATTAGAATCTCCTTAATAATTTAATATTAGGTGATTCCAATCCCGGGGTCTCCTGACATCATCCAATCAGAGCTGCTGACACCGGAGCGGGAGGAATCACAGCTCTTTGATAAGGGAATATTGCAACGATCTAGCAGAAATAGGAGTGATACAATGTAGCGATGTTCTAATACTGTTGTTTTACCTAGAATTTCAGTATTTACTATAATAGACGTGTTGAGAAGTGACGTCCTTATACAGAAATACGTTTTAGATTGAAAGCTCTAAGGCTGGGGTCACATTAGCGTTTTTTTTTTACATCCTGATCCGGTTTTGAGCATTAAATAGAAATCTGTTCTGAAGTGTACACGGTCTTCTGTGTGTCGGGTCCTCATTTGTAGCAGTTGATCTTGTTGGTTCGCCCGCTGTTAAGCTCTGGAGATGATTCCCCTGGGGTACGATCAGAGAGGAGGGGAGCCTGTCGTCTGAAGTCCTCCCTAAGTGAACAGGTCCTTCCTAGCCTGAGAAATTGCCCTGTTGGTAGACCTGCTCGGGTGTGATAGGGGTGGAAGCTCCTGAAGTCGAGCTGTTGGTGGCTGGGGGTCTTCAGTGGACATCTGTGATAAGTGAGTTCCTCTGGGTTCTGATGTCCGTATCTAGGAATGAGGCCGAGTCCTGGGAGATTGTAGAGGTTAGAAAAATGTTTCAGGGGTTAGAATTGAGCCATGTAATGAAGGACACATTCTGTTGATGTCCTCTATGTATCTCTTCCATACACGCACATGGTTTTTGAAGGGGGTCAATAGATAGACGTGGGTTAATTCCCACCATCCTAAAAATAAAGTAGCCACAGCTGCTGCGCACCTCGCACCCCCGGCGACTCCTGAGATCCGGCGAAAATAAAAAGAAATTGTGCTTCAATACGACGTCCAAGAGGTCGATAATGAAAGAGTCGTGGAGTCGGTTGGAGTCGGTTTGTCTATGAAGGAAGGACGCGGTAGCCTGGAGTCCATGTTCATGTTCGATATTTGTATAGAGTGACTCCACATCACAGGAGACTAAGCAGTCGCCGGAGTAAATGACACCGATCTGCATGTATTAATGAAGTCAGCCGTGTCCTTAACGAAGGATGGCAAGGAGGTCACTAAGGGTGGAAGAAAACATCCAGATAAATGCAGCTTTCTCATTCAGACCACCAATGCTTCCCGCTATTAGTCTTCCTGGTGGTTGGATAGTATTTGTGTGCACTTTAGGTAGTAAATAAAAAGTGGGGGAAGTCGGATTTTTGACCATTATGAAATCTTTTTCCTGTACAGAGATGATACCAGCCATATGTGACTGCAGTGATATCATGGTGCAGAATCCTGACCTCTAATGTGACTGCAGTGATATCATGGTGCAGAATCCTGACCTCTAATGTGACTGCAGTGATATCACGGTGCAGAATCCTGACCTCTAATGTGACTGCAGTGATATCACGGTGCAGAATCCTGACCTCTAATGTGACTGCAGTGATATCACGGTGCAGAATCCTGACCTCTAATGTGACTGCAGTGATATCACGGTGCAGAATCCTGACCTCTAATGTGACTGCAGTGATATCACGGTGCAGAATCCTGACCTCTAATGTGACTGCAGTGATATCATGGTGCAGAATCCTGACCTCTAATGTGACTGCAGTGATATCATGGTGCAGAATCCTGACCTCTAATGTGACTGCAGTGATATCATGGTGCAGAATCCTGACCTCTAATGTGACTGCAGTGATATCATGGTGCAGAATCCTGACCTCTAATGTGACTGCAGTGATATCATGGTGCAGAGTCCTGACCTCTAATGTGACTGCAGTGATATCATGGTGCAGAATCCTGACCTCTAATGTGATTGCAGTGATATCATGGTGCAGAATCCTGACCTCTAATGTGACAACAGTGATATCATGGTGCAGAATCCTGACCTCTAATGTGACAACAGTGATATCATGGTGCAGAATCCTGACCTCTAATGTGACTGCAGTGATATCATGGTGCAGAATCCTGACCTCTAATGTGACTGCAGTGATATCATGGTGCAGAGTCCTGACCTCTAATGTGACTGCAGTGATATCATGGTGCAGAATCCTGACCTCTAATGTGACTGCAGTGATATCATGGTGCAGAGTCCTGACCTCTAATGTGACTGCAGTGATATCATGGTGCAGAATCCTGACCTCTAATGTGACTGCAGTGATATCATGGTGCAAAATCCTGACCTCTAATGTGATTGCAGTGATATCATGGTGCAGAATCCTGACCTCTAATGTGACAACAGTGATATCATGGTGCAGAATCCTGACCTCTAATGTGACTGCAGTGATATCATGGTGCAGAATCCTGACCTCTAACCTGTCACATCTCCGACATCATCGAGGCCGAACCAAAACTGATAACAATAAAATACAGAACTGTGTGAAGAAAGCGATCAGTAAATAATTGGGTATTTCATTTGGTTAGTTTTTTAATAATCTCGTAATTAATAAGAAATCTAGACTACACAATTAAAAATAAACTGTTTGGGCATATGGACATCATGGATTATAACAACAACATCTGGAGCAACTTGTTTATGAGCAAAAGGGGAATTGTCTCATTGTTAAAGCAAAATGTTACAATGTAACACTATCCTGTAATACTATGTACTACAATGTAACACTATGCTGTAATACTATGTATACTATGCACTACAATGTAACACTATCCTGTAATACTGGGTAGGGTCACATTGACAACCTAAATTGCATTCACCGCATCCGGATCCGGATGCGGTGAACGCAATGGCGGGCACACACATTTTTTTACAAAAATGTGTGCTGAATCCCGCACTGCGGTCACCGGATGGCTCAGGATGTGTAATCAGGATGTGTAATCCTGAGCCATCCGGTAACTGCCGAGGTTGCGGATCCCGGCTATTGCCGGGATCAGCAAACCTAGTAAAGAGTTAAATTGATTGCTAAATGACTGTTTGAGGTCTGTAGGGGGGCTTAGACCCCCCTACAGACCGGCCGCCCACTTCGGTGGCCTCCTACTACAATATCCCCGATGGCACGGGCTCATCCGAGCCCGTGCAAGTCCCCACACCCCCAGCCCCCCGAATTACTATACCGGGGTGCCTGCACCCCTCTGGTATAGTTATTCCTGTATGTGTGGTAAATGATATATTAAAGTAATGTAGTTCATATTTACGGGTCTTCTCCTGCAGTGTTTTGCTAAATCCATGGGCGGGGCTGTTTGCGGCAGCCTCCGCCCCCTCATTTCTCATGGCCGCCCCCTCTTTGCCTCATCCATTGATGTGAGGCCGGACGCGTCATGAAAGGGGCGGGGCGAATCGCGTCACACCGTGCGCCCCGCCCCTTTCATGACGCGTCCGGCCTCACATCAATGGATGAGGCAAAGAGGGGGCGGCCATGAGAAATGAGGGGGCGGAGGCTGCCGCAAACAGCCCCGCCCATGGATTTAGCACAACACTGCAGGAGCCAGGAGAAGACCCGTAAATATGAACTACATTACTTTAATATATCATTTACCACACATACAGGAATAACTATACCAGAGGGGTGCAGGCACCCCGGTATAGTAATTCGGAGGGCTGGGGGTGTGGGGACTTGCACGGGCTCGGATGAGCCCGTGCCATCGGGGATATTGTAGTAGGAGGCCACCGAAGTGGGCGGCCGGTCTGTAGGGGGGTCTAAGCCCCCCTACAGACCTCAAACAGTCATTTACCAATCAATTTAACTCTTTACTAGGTTTGCTGATCCCGGCAATAGCCGGGATCCGCAACCTCGGCAGTTACCGGATGGCTCAGGATTACACATCCTGATTACACATCCTGAGCCATCCGGTAACCGCAGTGCGGTCCCGGCAAACGCTGCGAAAACTGCTGCCTGCATGATTTTTAACGCAGGCAGCAGTGCCGGATCCGGCCACCGGATGGCTTGTGAAGCCATCCGGTGTTTTGCATAGGCTTCTATCAGGAGCCTTTCCTGGTCCGGTTTTGAGCTTTTTTAAAGCTCAAAACCGGATCAGGATTTTGCAACAAAAACGGAAATGTGACCCTGGCCACTATGTATACTATGTACTACAATGTAACACTATCCTGTAATACTATGTATACTATGTACTACAATGTAACACTATCCTGTAATACTATGTATACTATGTACTACAATGTAACACTATCCTGTAATACTATGTACTACAATGTAACACTATCCTGTAATACTATGTACACTATGTACTACAATGTAACACTATCCTGTAATACTATGTACACTATGTACTACAATGTAACACTATCCTGTAATACTATGTATACTATGCACTACAATGTAACACTATCCTGTAATACTATGTACACTATGTACTGCAATGTAACACTATCCTGTAATACTATGTACACTATGTACTACAATGTAACACTATTCTGTAATACTATGTACACTATGTACTACAATGTAACACTATCCTGTAATACTATGTACACTATGTACTACAATGTAACATTATCCTGTAATACTATGTATACTATGTACTACAATGTAACACTATCCTGTAATACTATGTATACTATGTACTACAATGTAACACTATTCTGTAATACTATGTACACTATGTACTACAATGTAACACTATCCTGTAATACTATGTACACTATGTACTGCAATGTAACACTATCCTGTAATACTATGTATACTATGCACTACAATGTAACACTATCCTGTAATACTATGTATACTATGCACTACAATGTAACACTATCCTGTAATACTATGTACACTATGTACTACAATGTAACACTATCCTGTAATACTATGTACACTATGTACTGCAATGTAACACTATCCTGTAATACTATGTACACTATGTACTGCAATGTAACACTATCCTGTAATACTATGTATACTATGCACTACAATGTAACACTATCCTGTAATACTATGTATACTATGTACTGCAATGTAACACTATCCTGTAATACTATGTATACTATGTACTACAATGTAACACTATCCTGTAATACTATGTACACTATGTACTGCAATGTAACACTATCCTGTAATACTATGTACACTATGTACTGCAATGTAACACTATCCTGTAATACTATGTATACTATGTACTGCAATGTAACACTATCCTGTATTACTATGTATACTATGTACTACAATGTAACACTATCCTGTAATACTATGTACACTATGTACTGCAATGTAACACTATCCTGTAATACTATGTACACTATGTACTACAATGTAACACTATCCTGTAATACTATGTACACTATGTACTGCAATGTAACACTATCCTGTAATACTATGTACACTATGTACTACAATGTAACACTATCCTGTAATACTATGTATACTATGTACTACAATGTAACACTATCCTGTAATACTATGTACACTATGCACTACAATGTAACACTATCCTGTAATACTATGTACACTATGTACTACAATGTAACACTATCCTGTAATACTATGTATACTATGTACTACAATGTAACACTATCCTGTAATACTATATATACTATGTACCACAATGTAACACTATCCTGTAATACTATGTACACTATGTACTGCAATGTAACACTATCCTGTAATACTATGTACACTATGTACTACAATGTAACACTATCCTGTAATACTATGTACACTATGTACTGCAATGTAACACTATCCTGTAATACTATGTACACTATGTACTACAATGTAACACTATCCTGTAATACTATGTATACTATGTACTACAATGTAACACTATCCTGTAATACTATGTATACTATGCACTACAATGTAACACTATCCTGTAATACTATGTATACTATATACTACAATGTAACACTATCCTGTAATACTATGTACACTATGTACTACAATGTAACACTATCCTGTAATACTATATATACTATGTACTACAATGTAACACTATCCTGTAATACTATGTATACTATGCACTACAATGTAACACTATCCTGTAATACTATATATACTATGTACTACAATGTAACACTATCCTGTAATACTATGTATACTATGTACTGCAATGTAACACCATCCTGTAAAACTATGTATACTATATACTACAATGTAACACTATCCTGTAATACTATGTACTACAATGTAACACTATCCTGTAATACTATGTATACTATGCACTACAATGTAACACTATCCTGTAATACTATATATACTATGTACTACAATGTAACACTATCCTGTAATACTATGTATACTATGCACTACAATGTAACACTATCCTGTAATACTATGTACACTATGTACTACAATGTAACACTATCCTGTAATACTATGTATACTATGTACTACAATGTAACACTATCCTGTAATACTATGTACACTATGTACTACAATGTAACACTATCCTGTAATACTATGTACACTATGTACTACAATGTAACACTATTCTGTAATACTATGTACACTATGTACTGCAATGTAACACTATCCTGTAATACTATGTACACTATGTACTGCAATGTAACACTATCCTGTAATACTATGTATACTATGCACTACAATGTAACACTATCCTGTAATACTATGTATACTATGCACTACAATGTAACACTATCCTGTAATACTATGTATACTATGCACTACAATGTAACACTATCCTGTAATACTATGTACACTATGTACTACAATGTAACACTATCCTGTAATACTATGTATACTATGTACTACAATGTAACACTATTCTGTAATACTATGTACACTATGTACTGCAATGTAACACTATCCTGTAATACTATGTACACTATGTACTGCAATGTAACACTATCCTGTAATACTATGTATACTATGCACTACAATGTAACACTATCCTGTAATACTATGTATACTATGCACTACAATGTAACACTATCCTGTAATACTATGTATACTATGCACTACAATGTAACACTATCCTGTAATACTATGTATACTATGTACTACAATGTAACACTATCCTGTAATACTATGTATACTATGTACTACAATGTAACACTATTCTGTAATACTATGTACACTATGTACTGCAATGTAACACTATCCTGTAATACTATGTACACTATGTACTGCAATGTAACACTATCCTGTAATACTATGTATACTATGCACTACAATGTAACACTATCCTGTAATACTATGTATACTATGCACTACAATGTAACACTATCCTGTAATACTATGTACACTATGTACTGCAATGTAACACTATCCTGTAATACTATGTATACTATGCACTACAATGTAACACTATCCTGTAATACTATGTATACTATGTACTACAATGTAACACTATCCTGTAATACTATGTATACTATGTACTACAATGTAACCAGACACCGGACCCGTAAAAGCAGGACATCCCGCGAAGCAGTCACCGTCGGTCCTAGCACCTCCCTCCCTGTATCATGCACCTGCTGCTGTAATTTTTGCTTTCAATCAACCAGCTGCAGAATTGGAATGCTGAGTGCCGCCATCTTTCTTTTTGGATTTAATGTCTTGAACTCTGGCTGAGCAACAGGATATTCCACAGCACACCACCGCTACAGGAGTATACAAGTAACGCTGTTAACAGGTCAGTGCCCGGCTTTCATTTCTATGCTTGAATTCTCATTCAAAGAGTTTTCTGTATTTTCATGACTGAAGCATCAAAACTATGAATTATCACATGTGGAATTATAGACTGAACACAAAAGTGTGAAACTACTGACAATATGTCTTATATTCTAGGATCTTCCTTTTGCTGTGATTACTGCTGTGCACTCTCTTGTCATTCTCTGTAGTCACCGGAGATGGTGTTCACTTCACAGGTGCCCTGTCAGGGTTAATAAGGGGGATTTCTTGCCTTATAAATGGGGTTGGGACCATCAGTTGTGTTGTGCAGAGTCTGGTGGATCCACAGCTGATCGTCCTACTGAATAGACTGTTAGAAATTGTATTATGGCAAGAAAAAAGCAGCTAAAAAAAGCGAGTGGCCGTCATTACTGTAAGAAATGAAGGTCAGTCAGTCCTTAAGATGGGGAAAACTTTGAAAGTGTCCCCAAAAACCATCAAGTGCTACAAAGAAACTGGCTCACACGAGTAGCGCCCCAGCAAAGGAAGAGCAAGAGTCACCTCTGCTGCGGAGGATAAGTTCATCCGAGTCACCAGCCTCAGAAATCGCAGGGTAACAGCAGCTCAGATTAGAGATCAGGTCAATGCCACACAGAGGACAGGCAGCAGACACATCTCTACAACAACTGTTAAGAGGAGACTTATGAACCGGCAACTGAGGAGTATCATGGGGTGTTCACAGGAGAGGGTAGACACTAATTCTGGTCACGGAATCCTGACTAACCCCCACAACTAGAAGTAGCCATGGAGCGCACTACAATGCCCTATAGCGCCTCAGCACAGCCGGAGGACTAATTACACCTAAAGATGGAAACAGGAAATACCTGACTGCCTCGGAGCAGACCCCAAAGGTATAGCAAGCCCCCCACAAATACGGACAGCTAGTGGAGATGAAAAACAATACACAGGCAGAAAATAGACAAGCAAAGAGAGGCCCAGCTATAACTAAATAGAGATATTGGATGTTCCCTGAGGAAGGAGCTCGGTAGGAGGCTCCGAAACGTGTTGGAAAATAAAGGCTGTAGCTGTACCAGACATTCCTGTGTCTGTGGTTCTTTGATCTCGGAGCAGCAGCGCGGACACTGAGGCACTTTGTCCAAGAATCTGCATTACTACCACGGTTTCCGTTAGGAGTGCGGTCCCTGCAGCAGCTGCTTGTGCGCTTTTCTACCAGTTGTGGGTTTCACAACTGACAAAGGTGAGCAATTCCACATCGATAAGTGAAAGTGTGTAATTGAGATAAGACCCTATATGCGCATCCTTTTTTCACATACATAGAGAAAGGACAAGACGGATTACTTCCACAACCAGCAGTAAAACCCTATCAAAAAAACAACTACTGGATATGCAAAAAATCTGAGCCCACACGGACTCGTCTCCCACTAAACCAGCGAGACTCCTGCAAACAATTCCAAAGTCAGTAAAACTGACACTAAACAAAACTGGGAACTACAGACTGGTAATGGAATGGTTAATGGACAAGGGAGAAATTCCTCCCTAACTGAATGCAGGGAAAAAACAACACTTATATAGACAAGATAACAATTCCTACACTCAGAGCAGAAACATGAGTAATTCAGATACAAAAGGCACATTACAAATGAGCCACAGAAAAACAGAAAAAACAACCATTCACTTATCTGTAAGGGATTCAGCAAGGCCCAGGAGAAGGCAGGAGACATGCAGTCACTCCATGAACAAATGACCACAGGTAAAGAGTCGGCCAAATTAGCACACTTAAATATCCCAGTCCAAACCACCCCTCCAGTCATTATCAGATTCAGGTGATACATCTCTCACAGACAGAGCAGATGCATCACCAGTCTCAACCACACGAGGGAGCTCCAAACCAGAAATTCCAATCACAGAATCCACAACAGGAGACTTTGTGCAGCAGGCCTTCATGGTAAAATAGCTGCTAGGAAACCACTGCTAAGGACAGGCAACAAGCAGAAGAGACTTGTCTGGGCTAAAGAACACAAGGAACGGACATTAGACCAGTGGAAATCTGTGCTTTGGTCTGATGAGTCCAAATTTGAGATCTTTGGTTCCAACCACCGTGTCTTTGTGCAACACAGAAAAGGTGAACGGATGAACTCTACATGCCTGGTTCCCACCGTGAAGCATGGAGGAGGAGGTGTGATGGTGTGGGGGTGTGGAGGAGGAGGTGTGATGGTGTGGGGGTGTGGAGGAGGGGGTGTGATGGTGTGGGGGTGTGGAGGAGGAGGTGTGATGGTGTGGGGGTGTGGAGGAGGAGGTGTGATGGTGTGGGGGTGTGGAGGAGGAGGTGTGATGGTGTGGAGGAGGAGGTGTGATGGTGTGGGGGTGTGGAGGAGGAGGTGTGATGGTGTGGGGGTGTGGAGGAGGGGGTGTGATGGTGTGGGGGTGTGGAGGAGGAGGTGTGATGGTGTGGGGGTGTGGAGGAGGAGGTGTGATGGTGTGGAGGAGGAGGTGTGATGGTGTGGGGGTGTGGAGGAGGAGGTGTGATGGTGTGGGGGTGTGGAGGAGGGGGTGTGATGGTGTGGGGGTGTGGAGGAGGAGGTGTGATGGTGTGGGGGGCTTTGCTGCTTTTCTGCTCATCCAGAGAATGCCAAGAGTGTGCAAAGCAGTAATCAAAGCTAAAGGCGGCTACTATGAAGAACCTACAATATAAGACATATTTACAGGTGTTTCACACTTGTTTGTTCAGTCTATAATTCCACATGTGATAATTCATAGTTTTGATGTCTTCAGTGTGAATCTACAATGTTCATAGTCATGAAAATAAAGAAAACTCTGTGAATGAGAAGGTGTGTCCAAACTTTGTCTGTACTGTATACCGTAGATTGATAGATAGATATTATACTGCCAGAAATAAAGTGGTGTTGGCAGAAATGAATTGTATATGACTACATTATTTGAAGATCAGATTGTGATTTTGGGAATAAACTTTTAATGGAGATTAGCAAAAATATGTGTAGTATCCTAGTCCTGCAGCTCCATCAGTAATCCTTGGCTCTAGTCCTGCGGCCACTTTGGAAATCCTTGGCTCTAGTCCTGCAGCCTCATTGATAGTCCTTGGCTCTGGTCCTATGGCCTCATTGATAGTCCTTGGCTCTGGTCCTATGGCCTCATTGGTAGTCCTTGGCTCTGGTCCTATGGCCTCATTGGTAGTCCTTGGCTCTAGTCCTGCAGCCTCATTGATAGTCCTTGGCTCTGGTCCTGCAGCCTCATTGGTAGTCCTTGGCTCTAGTCCTGCAGCCTCATTGATAGTCCTTGGCTCTGGTCCTGCAGCCTCATTGGTAGTCCTTGGCTCTAGTCCTATGGCCTCATTGATAGTCCTTGGCTCTGGTCCTATGGCCTCATTGGTAGTCCTTGGCTCTAGTCCTGCAGCCTCATTGGTAGTCCTTGGCTCTAGTCCTATGACCTCATTGATAGTCCTTGGCTCTGGTCCTATGGCCTCATTGGTAGTCTTTGGCTCTAGTCCTGCAGCCTCATTGATAGTCCTTGGCTCTGGTCCTATGGCCTCATTGATAGTCCTTGGCTCTGGTCCTATGGCCTCATTGGTAGTCCTTGGCTCTGGTCCTATGGCCTCATTGATAGTCCTTGGCTCTGGTCCTATGGCCTCATTGGTAGTCCTTGACTCTAGTCCTATGGCCTCATTGATAGTCCTTGGCTCTGGTCCTATGGCCTCATTGGTAGTCCTTGGCTCTGGTCCTATGGCCTCATTGATAGTCCTTGGCTCTGGTCCTATGGCCTCATTGGTAGTCCTTGGCTCTAGTCCTATGGCCTCATTGATAGTCCTTGGCTCTGGTCCTATGGCCTCATTGATAGTCCTTGGCTCTAGTCCTATGGCCTCATTGATAGTCCTTGGCTCTGGTCCTATGGCCTCATTGATAGTCCTTGGCTCTGGTCCTATGGCCTCATTGATAGTCCTTGGCTCTAGTCCTGCGGCCTCATTGGTAGTCCTTGGCTCAGGCCCCGGGAGCCTCCTACTTGATGGCCTCTTTGGCACCTCATCTGATTAGTAGAGCTGGTGTGAGATGTGGTGTAACACGTACATGATTCCCCATCATGGCAGCTAAGCAGAAGAGATGACAAGATGATTCTGACGGTTCTTACGGTTCTGGTTTTGGGGTCAGATGAGGCTGTTTACACCTGCGCCATGTGAATTGCATTGCTCATCTCAGGTACCTATAACCACATTAAATGAGTAGTGCATCTGTAGGTGTAAATATGAGTGTCTGGGTTGGAGCAGAGTCCGGGTTATTCTACCTTTTTGTGTGATTCTAAACATACATTTTGCAATCTTGGTTTTCTTTCCCATTTTTGACATCTAAATGAGTTAAGAATTGTTTTATTTATGGTTTATTAGGAGAAATCTCATCACATCCCTCAATACCATAGATGTAATAAGGCTTTTACTATTTATAATATTTCTCTCCTATATTTGTTCCCGGTTTCTGGCTCCCGGCAGCTCCTCGGAGGGATCCCAGCAGTTTGTTTGATTTTCACTTGCTGTCTTGATTTATTTAATCCACCTATATATTATGTATGTGACTCGCGCTGATCCTTCTGTATCGCGCAGGTTCTTTGCATCTAAAATCTTTCTCTTTGTCAGCAAAACAAACTCCTCTCTTCTCACTGACGTTGTTGGATGGGAGTAATTTGGAAGGAGAGGAGGCCTGCAGATCCCCCGGATGTCTCTAATGCTTATCATATTTATATCGCATACAATCCCACATAAATGCTTGATGGCCCGAAAACAAATATTGTCGCTTGATGCCTTAAACACAAGGGCGTAACTACGACAGGTGCAGGGCTTGCATTCACACCCAGGCCCTGGAGCATAAGGGGCCCCAAAAGTCCTGTTGTCGTATAGAAAAAGACTATTGCTATTGAACATTTGCAATAATTGGGGGTCCCGTTGGAACTTTCGCATGTGGGCCCAGGACCTTCTAGTTAAGCCACTGCCTAAACAGGTGAATTGTTATGTGGCCCCCTATGGTCCGGTTCCCACAGGAACACAAGGTGCAAGAAGGGATTTCCACATCAGGTAAACTTACATGCAACACCTTCCACCCCAGACCTGAAGGGGGAGCTCTACATGCTTACCTCTACTACAGGCAAGGTCCCCTATAAATTCAGGTCAGGGGGAGGAGTTAGGCAGTTCAGTACGGAGCAGTACTGAGGAAGACACCTGGTGAACGGAGCCACACTAGGCCCGTGCCAGGGGAAGCCTAGCAGGTGTAAGGGACCGAAGAGTGAGTGTTGGAGGCAAGGCGAGAGACAGATTGGGGGCAGAGGAACCATACCGGTTCACCCCAGGAAAGCAACAGAAGCATCCCGACACCGGAGTCCGAGTCTGCACAGGTCCAGTCAGCCCAGCAGAGAACACCGGAGGACCAGAGAGATTTCAGTCTCCTGGTAGCACACTATCACAGCAATGAACAGAGCCCGGGGCCACAGAGGAGCAGCGGTGCCCATTAGAAGGTTCACACAGCCTGCTACACCAGTGAGGGCCACAGGAGAGGTCAGGGCCAGGATTCAGACAGGCCAGGACTAGAGAACACACACACAGTACAGAGGAGGCCTCACAACTCATCGGCTGTGCAAATCCTGGACTGACACCCGACCATCTGGACTGTACCCTGGATGTTACCTGAATTATCATCAGTAAAAGGAACGGATATAACTGCCAGTGTGTGTGTGTGTTATTACAGCCCCTGATCCTGCCCTCGTATAGACTGTGTGTCAGCATCTCCACCTGACGAGCCGCCTCCCTGTGTGAGTTCTCTATTCATCTCCTCGTAGGTTCCACCTACTGGGAGCGTCACCAACTAGCTGCATCATTATCATCCCCGGAGGTGTGCAGCAGCGCTGGTATCATTACTGGATACCGTGGGTGGCGTCACGAACTTCCTTTATGTTTTAATTTTTAACCCCTTTTTCAGTGACCACCAGGGTCACAGGTCCGGGCACATGCCGCACATGACATCACCAAGTAAATCAATGCCCGGAAATGGGTACCCCATGGCCCTGTGGTGGGTCAGTTATGTGCATACAGGGGCAGATTATAGAAAGGATTGAAATAATAACTGCTACAGGATCTCTATAGCAATTTAGGACCCTTTACAAGGATCGACCCCCTTTTCTTTATTCAGGAGCTGATTGATGGCTTCCAATTTGTCACGTTTTTGAAGACTGACATGGTGGGGCAGCCTCTGGTTCACACTGGACATGCTCTCCCCCAGGCTGCATGTGGCTGTGACTGTGCAAATATCTGAGGATATTGAAATAATGCAGAGAAAGAAACCTGAGCACTTTAGGTCCCAGGAAAACTCTCCCTGAAGCTGCCTTGCCTTGTGCTGAGCTGTTCTCTAGGTGTGAGGTAGGGTACAGTGTGTGTAATTAAAAGCTTGTAAAGATCTGCACACAGTGTGGAGGAGTGCTGGGAAAGACTTACAGCCCTATGGAAGTCATCAGTGAATGGGATAGAGTCTGATCACTGAGCTCCCTGTGCGTCCAAGACATGGAGTAAGACAGTGGGTACCAGGGAGAGCATTGTGTGCTGCTGTACCGACCAAGTGCTGTGTGCCGGAGACTAGACATGCTGTGTGAATCTGTCACATCCCTGGAGTCTGCTCCTACAACGACTGCCTCTGCCACAAGGCGCCATTGTGTTCACTCCAATGGTGGGGCTGTTCATGTACTGGTCTGACTGGTGGATGTGGTGTATGGCTGCCCAGCTGCGGTCATTAGCTCTGAAGGTGGGACTAGTTATGTAATAGTCTTACTGGTGGATGTATTGTATGGCTTCCCAGTTGCAGTCATTAACTCTGAAGGTGGGGCTGTTGATGTGTGGCACCCTGGCACCTGTTGGGCACCACAGAACTCCTTGGGACATGAATGGAGCAGTAACAGCAAAGCAACACTCACAAACACCTAACTACACCTTTAACACCTGGTTTCACCCCAGGCCTCTAGGGGGAGCTCCACTGGTCACTTTGAGCCAGTTCCCCCTATAAATAGGGTCTTGGAGGGAGAAACATCAGAGTGTGCAGACGCTACAAGAGCTGCAGGAAGTGTGCATCCACCGGTTCTGAAGCCATACTAGGCCCTAAACCAGCACACCAGCCCAGTGAGAGACCCTTGCAATTGGGGTCAGAGGAAAGGATAAAACACCTCTCAGGGACATCAGAGTTACCTTAACTCTTTCCCTTGCCATCCGGTTACTGGAACCGAGCTGTGAGAGCTACCCAGCCACCACAGAGAACCAGCACAACTAACAGGGAGTCTAGCCCCTGTTCCACCTGAAGCACCTACCTACGAGATCCCAGGGAAGAGTACTGATCCTGCTCAAACCCTTTTACAGTGCCCTCAGTGCTGTTACCCAGGTGAAGCAAGTTCCTCAGAACGCACTACTCCGGCTGCATTCCACATCCACCCGACCACACTGAAGTACAGAGAAAGGAAGGCTACACACTGCTTGCTGTGAAACTCCAGGAGTGTCAACTTCACTATCCCGGTCCGAGTGTACCTGCTTTCCATCAGTAAAGGTACCTAAAAGACTTTGATGTGTCTGCGTTTGATTCCTGGACTTAATAGCAGTATTACTCAGCTGCCTCACAACATCTTGTGCAGCTCCTGGCTCCGAGGACTCCCGCTCGTCCTATGGGGAGTTTCCCATCTTGCTGCATAACATCCCCCGGAGGCCTAGCAGTGCCGGTGAAATCACCGGAACACCCGCAGGTGGCGTCGCGAAGATTATTAACCCCTACTGTTCAGCCATCCCCCCTATTGATCTGGACCACTGGGCCCCACAGCCGCAGGCGCGGTTCTGTGACAAGGAGAAGCAGACGCCTGCGACGTGCAGAACCCGGCTACGGTGAGTCAGATGTACTGGTATGACTGGTGGATGTGTTGTATGGCTGCACAGCTGTAATCATTAACTCTGAAGTTGGGTCTGTTGATGTACTGGTCTGACTTGTGGATGTGCTGTATGGCTGCCCAGCTGCAGTCATTAACTCTGAAGGTGGGACTGGTTATGTAATAGTCTTACTGGTGGATGTGTTGTATGGCTTCCCAGTTGCAGTCATTAACTCTGAAGGTAGGGCTGTTGATGTACTGGTCTGACTGGTGGATGTGTTGTATGGCTGCCCAGCTGAGGTCATTAACTCAGAAGGTGGGGCTGGTTATGTAATAGTCTTACTGGTGGATGTGGTATATGGCTGCCCAGCTGCAGTCATTACCTCTGACTTCAGCCAATTAGGGGACGTTCTCCAGTGGGACTGGTTATGTAATAGTCTTACTGGTGGATGTGTTGTATGGCTTCCCAGTTGCAGTCATTAACTTGGAAGGTAGGGCTGTTGATGTACTGGTCTGACTGGTGGATGTGTTGTATGGCTGCCCAGCTGAGGTCATTAACTCAGAAGGTGGGGCTGGTTATGTAATAGTCTTACTGGTGGATGTGGTATATGGCTGCCCAGCTGCGATCATTACCTCTGACTTCAGCCAATTAGGGGACGTTCTCCAGCCTATTTGAATCCTCTGTGTCTTGCTGCTTCACTGGTTATTATTTGTGCTTTGTATTATTGATTTTCCAGATTGACCTCTGCCTGTTTTTGTACTATTCTCCATCCTTACGAGTTTGTACTATTCTGACCTCTCAGCTGTGACTCTGCTTGGTGACTTTTCTATTCCAGGACTGCAGCCCATCTATAGGCAGAAGCTCATGGGACCTCGCAATAAAGTCACATCCCTGTATAATGCAGATTGAATTCAGATTCCCTTATTACGTGTAATTAGGACATTACAGGATCCAGAGAAGACGTGTAGATCTTTGTGAGGTTCCTCCTGGTCTAATGCTGGGGATATAAAGGATCAGGTGAACCTGCCGTACCTGTAAGTCCCCGCTATTCTGGATTTCAGACAGACAAGATCACAGACGTTTTGTTTTTTGCTCTTTTTGGCACCAAAGATAATTGTAAGTGACAGCAGTCAGGGAACAGAGAGTCCCGATACTGTAATGGTACCCAGGTATCCAATCAGCTGGGGTGGATATATTATTATTATTTATTATATATTGTGTTTTCGTGTATTCCTAGGTGTAGATTGTGTCCGCTGTTCCTCCAGGGATCCTCAGTAGAGCGCACTCATCTGATTGACACCTGCTGGGTTTAGTGTAATTCATTCCTTGGAGTCAGGAGTGTGAGCCCGGCCTCATGCTGGATGTATACACACATATATACTGTATATATAGATCTCATCTCCGCTGTATCCAGATCGAGCCCTCGGTTCATGCAGTGTCACATCACTGCCAGCCAGTGTCAACCTTCTGTTGCCTGGGTAACCGTCCACTCTGACACTGCCGACCGCCAGTAACCGAGGCAACGCTGCACACAGTGTGGAGACACAGAGGAGGGTTAATACAAAACTGCAACGTTACTTGTTCTTCTGTTCCATTAATGATGAAGAGACAAGAACCCCTTAATCTAGAAGGTTCTCCTCTATACACAGCACACACACTGCGGTCTAGATACTTCACACTTTCCCATGTCCCCATACAGCAGCTTACACTGGAGGCTTCTGTGGACGGAGGTCAGAGGTCAGAGGTCAGGTCACAGACCTTCACCTTTACAGCAGAGAATATCAATACATTTTATGACATTAATGCACCAATTCATCATCTTAGCAATTCTATTAGGAGTAAAGATGAACAGTGATATTGGGATATTTTCTGCCATTTCTATACAGAAACAATCCATGGTTTTATCTTTTTTTTCCTTCCGATTGACAATATGACTTAAGGCCCCGTTACACGGTACGAGATCGTGACCGATATCAATGTAACGTGACGGGTTTGGAGTTGTTCCAGCGACATCATTAGGACGTCGTTGTGTGACACCGAGATACGACTGCAATAAATCGTTGGATCATCGATCACATTTGAGAACATGTTCTGTAATCAGATGCTCCTCGATCAGCCGACCTGCGGCATCGTTGTGTGTGACACCGCGATAACGATGTCGTTAAATCGTCAAAAGTTGATCAAAAGACGCGAAGAAAATTGGTCTTAAAGGCTGTGAAAAGCCTGAATCAAGATGAAAGTGGCGGCATGAATTTCTGGGAAGTTCTGGTCGTGCACTGGTAGTGTACTGATTGTGGACTGGTTGTGCACTGATTGTGCACTGGTTGTGTACTGGTTGTGTACTGGTTGTGTACTGGTTGTGCACTGGTTGTGTACTGGTTGTGTACTGGTTGTGCACTGGTTGTGTACTGGTTGTGCACTGGTTGTGTACTGGTTGTGCACTGGTTGTGCACTGGTAGTGTACTGATTGTGGACTGGTTGTGCACTGGTTGTGCACTGGTTGTGTACTGGTTGTGTACTGGTTGTGCACTGGTTGTGCACTGGTAGTGTACTGATTGTGGACTGGTTGTGCACTGGTTGTGCACTGGTTGTGTACTGGTTGTGCACTGGTTGTGTACTGGTTGTGTACTGGTTGTGCACTGGTTGTGCACTGGTAGTGTACTGATTGTGGACTGGTTGTGCACTGGTTGTGCACTGGTTGTGCACTGGTTGTGTACTGGTTGTGCACTGGTTGTGGACTGGTCGTGCACTGGTAGTGCACTGATTGTGGACTGGTTGTGTATTGCATGTGACAACAATCTCCCATATTCTTGATATTTTTGGCCTTTGGGGTACGTTGGTAAGATGGAAGCCTTTTCTTACAAAGTTAAACATTAAGCATGGTCATAGTCTTATCAGAACAAGATCGAACTTTTTGGTCATAAATTCAATAAATCCAAAAGATGTTTGATACAAAGCAAACACTGCACATCAGCAAAGCATCCCCATCCCCACAGTGACGCATGGTGGAGGCAGCATTGTGTTTTGGACTGCTTTTTTCGCAGTTGGATCTAGGACTTTAGTCAAGGTGTAGAGAATTATGAGAAGTGTCACCTATAAGTATATTTTGCACAAAAACCTCAAGATATCTGACCACAAGGATACCTTCAAATCAGCAAAAGAATGTCTTCACCAGAAGAAGATAAACATGCTGGAATGGTCGAGTCAGAGCCCCGACATGAATCCAATTGAAAAACTGTGTATTGATGTGTAGAGGGCGCTGTGCACAGGAGAGGCCGCAATCTGTCAGAATTGGAGCTATTATGAGGAAGAGTCGGCAAAGATCACCAGTTCTAGGTGAGCCGAAAGGCCAGATCTCAACCCCAAACAACTGATTGGTGCCATAATCTCACAGGATTCTAATCTGCTACAAAGTCTCCATCTACTGATGAGCAGAACTATCCGCCTGCGCCATTTCAGTCATTTTTCTTTTTCCATCTGAAAAGGTTTTAGTTTATTTCTCAATCGAATTGTTCAGATTTTTGGTGACGATAAAGATGGAAAAAGTTCTGAAATGTCTCTTCTTAGGCCGGTTTCACATCACGGCAAGATCACACCGGACAGCCCCGGACCCGATCTTGAAACAGCACCGGAGGGTAAATATGTCCTCCGGTCCGGTTAGCAGCCGGATCCAGCCTAGCGCAGCTGCAGCTGCTGAAGTTTCAAGATCGTGGCTAGTGGGGAGCTGGGCGCGGTCCTGACATCTCTGCAGGGCACAGATCCAGGTGCTGAGGTTTAGCTGCGCTCGCTGCAAAGCTTCAGCACCTGGCATCCGGCTCACTGATCCGATTTTTTTGTCGGATCCGGCACCATAGACTCCCATGGCTGGGGGCACCGGATTGCGCCGGATCCAGGAGGATATGGTTTGTGCCGATTTTTTCCCCAGACACAAAAATGCTGCAAGCAGCGTTTTTTGTGTCCAGGAGAAAAATCAGAATTCCCCTGAATCCTCCTGGATAGATGGAAACCGGATGACAAATAGCTGCCATCCGGCTCCATCCGGCCCCATAGGGATACTATGGGGCTGAAACCGGATCCGGGCTGTGTGGTTCACACCAGATAGCCCCGGATCCTGAAAAACGCGGTGTGAAACTGGCCTTAGGCTGGGTCACATTTGCGGTTTTGTTGTCAAAACCGGATCCGGATCAGCACCCATAGGCAGCAGTGCAAAAACCGGATCGCCTTAACTGCCTTGTGTTTACCAGATCCGGTTCTCCGTTTTGCGGTAAAACTCATGCAGGCAACGTTTTTAGGACAGGTTGCAAAACCGGATCCAGTGTTGATAACATGGGTGTTTATTTAAACCGGATCCGGTAACACAAGACACATATGAATGCCGTCTTTACCGGATGGTCTACTGCATTCGGTGCAGGATGTCATATTAAGGGCACATCCGGTACCGCATGCGTTTTTAGGGATAGTTTTTCCAGTGGAAAATTTGTATGACGGCACAGGGTAATACCAGGGCCGTATTTGGAGTTCCTGCTGCCCTAGGCACTCTCAGCAGCCGCCGCCCCCCCCCGTCACAGCTCCCCCCCCATTGTGGACCCTCCCCCTGTCACAGCACCTCCCCCCTGTTGCAGCCCACCCCCCATCATGGCTCCTCCCCCCATTGCAGCCCCTCACCCCGTCACGGACAATCTTCCCCCCCAGTCGCGGCCTTCCCCCCCCCCCCTCCCCAAGCTTCATGTAGCTTCTACCCCCACATTTCATCATGTAGTACATATAAAAGGTTTGTCCAACCACACTACAGAGACATACTGATAGGATGTTTACACTGTGAGCCCCAATGGGGACAGTGTTGATGATGTATGTAAAGTGCTGTGGAGTTCATAGTGTAATATAAGTGCAAAAAATATTACTCTTAATATGATGCCACAATACCAGGATCTGAGGATCTTGTATTTCAAGGTCAGGGGCTCTCTGATGCCGTGTTGCTGCCTGTCTCGCTGTCTTCCTCTTTTGACGCTGCAGTGCGGTGGACAAGAGAGCATTAACTGGTTAATAACAAGAAGTATGGAGTGTACTAACTGAGCCTTAAACCCTCCCCATACCATGTCCCGCAGACATTGTAGGATTACTATAAGGATTTTATTATTAGGGTACGGACACATTGGCGTGAAACTCGGATGAGTGCAATGTGTGATTTCATCACATTACACTCAGACCAATGTTAATCAATCTCTGAGAGCACTGGCAATTGTCGGACACTTTTTTCTCATCCAGATTCAGGATGAGAAAAAAAGTCGCAACATTCTGTGACAGTCTGCAATTCACGTACAAGACTCGCCAATGCAAGTCTATGGGTCCGACAAAATCACGGACCGCACACTGACAGCGCACGGACCATCCGAGAGGCATCAGTTTTTTTTTCACTGATACATTATCATTCTGTAATGGAGAACACTGTAAAATGTTCCTGTAAATGATTCTACAGTAATAGCTGCTGAGGAAAGAACAGATTGCACACGGATGTGATCTGAGAGAAATGTCGGACACTCGCACAGCAGTTGGATGCCAAATGGACCAAAAACCGATGACACTCATCCGACTTTCCTGGATGAGAAACAGACCGATTTTAAGGCGGCGGGAGACAGTGTAGCACCATGTCCTCAACTCTGTGCTGTGCACAGACAGTGTACCACCATGTCCTCAGCTCCGTGCTGTGCACAGTGTACCACCATCTCCCCAGCTCCGTGCTGTGCACAGTGTACCACCATGTCCCCAGCTCCGTGCTGTGCACAGTGTACCACCATGTCCTCAGCTCCGTGCTGTGCACAGTGTACCACCATGTCCTCAGCTCCGTGCTGTGCACAGTGTACCACCATGTCCTCAGCTCTGTGCATAGACACTGTACCACTATGTCCTCAGCTCTGTGCTGTGTACCACCATCTCCCCAGCTCTGTGCTTTGCACAGACAGTGTACCGCCATATCCTCAGCTCCGTGCTGTGCACAGACAGTGTACCGTACACTGTCTGTGCACAGCATGAAGCTGAGGACATGGTGGTACACTGTGCATAGCACGGAGCTGGGGAGATGGTGGTACACTATTTGTGCACAGCACAGAGCTGAGGACATCCCAGAAGAGACAGACAGGCCACAGACGGGCGGCAGGACAACACTGAGCCCACCTGGAAGAACAACACCCAGCACCCAACACACTGCCTAGAAATCATATAGGACAGGCAGGTAGGAGAACTACAACTCCAAGAATGCCACACCCTGCCAACTCAGGAATGTGGCAGCAGCTGCATGGAGGCAGACACACGGTACATCCGCCATTATCACCAAACACAGCGGCAGCCACAGCCTCAGTCCTCATGCACCCCCGTCCTTCTCTCCTCAGTCCCTCCTGCTGCTCCTGTCCTCCTGCACCTCCGTCCTCCTTTCCTCTGTCCTTCTCTCCTCTGCCCCTCCTGCTGCTCCTCTATCCTCCTGCAACCCCATCCTCCTCTCCTCTGTCCTCCTGCAACCCCATCCTCCTCTCCTCTGTCCTCCTGCACCCCCGTCCTCCTCTCCTCTGTCCTCCTGCACCCCCGTCCTCCTCTCCTCTGTCCTCCTGCACCCCCGTCCTCCTCTCCTCCTGCACCCCCGTCCTCCTCTCCTCTGTTCTCCTGCACCCCATCCTCCTCTCCTCTGCCCTCCTGCACCCCCGTCCTCCTCCCCTCTGTCCTCCTCTCCTCCTCTGTCCTCCTGCAACCCCATCCTCCTCTCCTGTCCCTCCTGCACCCCCGTCCTCCTATCCTCTGTCCCTCCTGCACCCCCGTCCTCCTGCACCCCCGTCCTCCTCCCCTCTGTCCTCCTCTCCTACTCTATCCTCCTGCAACCCCATCCTCCTCTCCTCTGTCCCTCCTGCACCCCCGTCCTCCTATCCTCTGTCCCTCCTGCACCCCCGTCCTGCTCTCCTCTGTCCTCCTGCACCACCGTCCTGCTCTCCTCTGTCCCTCCTGCTGCTCCTCTTGCACCCCCGTCCTCCTCTCCCCTGTCCCTCCTGCTGCTCGGCTGTTCTCCTGCACCCCCGTCCTGCTCTCCTCTGTCCTCCTGCACCCCCGTCCTGCTCTCCTCTGTCCTCCTGCACCCCCGTCCTGCTCTCCTCTGTCCTCCTGCACCCCCGTCCTGCTCTCCTCTGTCCTCCTGCACCCCCGTCCTCCTCTCCTCTGCCCCTCCTGCTGCTCCTCTTGCACACCCGTCCTCCTCTCCCCTGTCCCTCCTGCTGCTCGGCTGTTCTCCTGCACCCCCGTCCTGCTCTCCTCTGTCCTCCTGCACCCCCGTCCTGCTCTTCTCTGTCCTCCTGCACCACCGTCCTGCTCTCCTCTGTCCTCCTGCACCACCGTCCTGCTCTCCTCTGTCCTCCTGCACCCCCGTCCTGCTCTCCTCTGTCCTCCTGCAACCCCATCCTCCTCTCCTCTGTCCCTCCTGCACCCCCGTCCTCCTATCCTCTGTCCCTCTTGCACCCCCGTCCTGCTCTCCTCTGTCCTCCTGCACCCCCGTCCTGCTCTCCTCTGTCCCTCCTGCTGCTCCTCTTGCACCCCCGTCCTCCTCTCCCCTGTCCCTCCTGCTGCTCGGCTGTTCTCCTGCACCCCCGTCCTGCTCTCCTCTGTTCTCCTGCACCCCCGTCCTGCTCTCCTCTGTCCTCCTGCACCCCCGTCCTGCTCTCCTCTGTCCTCCTGCACCCCCGTCCTCCTCTCCTCTATCCCTCCTGCTGCTCCTCTTGCACCCCCGTCCTTCTCTCCCCTGTCCCTCCTGCTGCTCGGCTGTTCTCCTGCACCCCCGTCCTGCTCTCCTCTGTCCTCCTGCACCCCCGTCCTCCTCTACTCTGTCCCTCCTGCTGCTCCTCTTGCACCCCTGTCCTCCTCTCCTTTGTCCCTCCTGCTGCTCCTCTGTCCTCCTCTCTTCTGTCCCTCCTGCTGCTCCTCTTTCCTCTCCTCTTGTTTCTGTCCCCCTGCCCCTCTGTCCTCTTCTTCTCTGTCCCCCTGTTTCTGTCCTTCTGCCCCTCCATTTCTGTCCTTCTGCCCCTCTGTCCTCTTCTCCTCGATCCCCCTGTGCCTCTGTCCTCTTCTCCTCGGTCCTCCTGCACCTCTGTCCTCTTCTCCTCGGTCCTCCTGCACCTCTGTCCTCTTCTCCTCGGTCCCCCTGTGCCTCTGTCCTCTTCTCCTTGGTCCCCCTGCGCCTCTGTCCTCTTCTCCTCAGTCCCCCTGTGCCTCTGTCCTCTTCTCCATGGTCCCCCTGCGCCTCTGTCCTCCTCTCCTTGGTCCCCCTGCGCCTCTGTCCTCTTCTCCTCGGTCCCCCTGTGCCTCTGTCCTCTTCTCCTTGGTCCCCCTGCGCCTCTGTCCTCTTCTCCTCGGTCCCTATGTGCCTCTGTCCTCTTCTCCTTGGTCCCTATGTGCCTCTGTCCTCTTCTCCTAGGTCCCCTTGCTCCTCTGCCCCTGCACAGTTTCCCAACACTTATAGCGTCCTCACCTGGTGCAGGCTGCTGTCACTGGCCGGTCTCCCTCTGAGCACAGTGATGTGCAACAGGAGCTCCGCCGCCAGGTGCACCATCCTCCAGCCTTCAGTGCCCGCGCGCTCTGGCCAGCTGCTTCCCCGTCCTCTGGGTCTGGGGGGGCGGCTGGGTGGTGGAGCCGCCAGTACCATCGCCACCTCCTCATCAGCAGCAGCACGTGCGAGCGCGGAAGACACAGGAAGGAGGAGAGCGGGAACTTCAAGTTTCCGCTCCTCGGCGGGCCCCTCTTTCTCCTCGTCTTCAGGCCGGGTACTGTCTGCAGGCCGAGGTGCGGTAGGTGGGTGGGCGGGCGGGGCGGCGGCCCTAATGATGACGGGAAGGGAAGGGGGGGGTGGGGTGTATTGGGGGCGGGGCTTGAAACCCGGCCGGGCCGGAGCCAGGAAAAAAAAACAAAAAAACAAAAAAAAACACCACGATCAGGCGCCGCCCTCTACCAAATTCTGCCGCCCTAGGCACGTGCCTACAAGTGCCTAAGGGAAAATACGGCCCTGGGTAATACCAGATCCGGTAATGGACGTGGTTACCGGATTGTGCCTACCACATGTGACCCCAGCCTTACTGTGGTTTTTTCAGGGGTGTGTAAACGCTCTACATCCGCTGTATGTGACAAGTAGCTTCACTCAGTCTCTTTACATTGAGGTCATTGTTTTCCTTTTACCTGTCGTATTCTTCCCTCCATCTCCTTCTCCTCTTCTCAGACCTGCGGGGTCTCCACCATCAGGCCTCATTCTTGCATCACTACATTGAATTGTGGTTTTTATTCCCTGAAGGAAATTTACTGCAATTTCACGTCATTGGGAAATGTGAATGTCTGTGATCCATCACCCAAAATATGAACAAAATATTTCAGGGCCAGAAAAGCGTAATCCATGAAAGGACGAGAAGGACGAGAAGGACGAGAAGGACGAGGAGGACGAGGAGGAGGACGAGAAGGACGAGGAGGACGAGAAGGACGAGAAGGACGAGGACGAGAAGGACGAGAAGGACGAGAAGGACGAGAAGGACGAGGAGGACGAGGAAGGACGAGAAGGACGGAGGAGGACGAGAAGGACGAGGACGAGAAGGACGAGAAGGACGAGAAGGACGAGGAGGACGAGAAGGACGAGAAGGACGAGAAGGACGAGAAGGAAGAGAAGGACGAGAAGGACGCTTTGTAGAATGGTTTGTGCAGAGTGTCTGATGCACGGACGGCCATTGTCTGCACTGGGACATCATAATTCAATTGAACGGTGATGAAATATTGAACTTTATATTTCAGCTAAACCTGTGATATTTATACTCAATTGTTACCAATTCACTTTCACAGCAATTTCTACAATTGTGAGCTCCACAAATAAAACTTCAATTATAAATAAAATAAATCAGATTATTCCTCTGTATCCATGTATTATGTGAATTTAGATGTGTTACACATTAATGTCAAGCCAAACTTACAGAGGTAGTCTGTGGAGATAAAACATGTGTGTAGTGTCCCTGTGCTCATCCTCTATAACGGTGAGAGGCCGATTACACTTCTATTATATTTAGAAGCCTTGTAATTGAGTGTGACAGGAGCTGCTCCTCACCCCTCCCATCTGGGACATGAAATCACTCACCAGTGTGCAGCTCTTTGCTGTATCAGTCTCCTATAATAGATGCGGAGAATGCTTCTTCCCCCCTAACCAGCTGGGATACTATTGTCTGTTACCTGTAAGGAAGCTGCTCAGTTCCCTGCCCTGTTGTGTAACTGTACGCATGCTGTGAGGGCCTCTGCTGAGCTACATGCTCATCTGCGTGTGCGGTCACTGGCTGTTGTTGTGGAAGCCATCTGTGCGTTATGAGGTCCTCTGCTGCCGATGAATGACTTTCCACATGTGTCCAGGCTTGCACCCACTGGCAGGTGCCCTAGACCTCTGATCCTGTGTTGTGTATACTGGTTCCTATCTGTGCCTAGGGTATGCGCGGCCACACCCTCTCCGCTTTTATTAGGGGCAGTGTGTGCTCCTGATTGCTGTCCCTGAATTGCTGTCCCTGAATTGCTGTCCCCAGCCTATTACTGAGGGGCAGCTCCTATTTAAAGTTCCTTTTCCCTGTTGGGCATCTCCAGAGCTTCCCATCAGGTTGTAGCACCTGCTGTGTGTATTCCAGCCTCGCTGCTTCTGGTCTCCCTGTGTCTCCAGCTCCAGAGCTGCCTACAACCAGTTCTGGGATAGTCAATGTCATCCTGTCTTTGTCCCTGGACTTGTCTATGTGTTGGTACAAAAGTCCTTTCCCATGAATGTGGATCTCCTGCCGGTGTCCCTGATGCCATCCGGAGTCTGATGTCCGCTGCCTGTTGCGCCCGATGTCCTGCCGGTGTCCCTGATGTTCACTGCCTGGGGCTGTGTCTGATGTCCGGTGTCCGATGTCCGGTGTCCCGATGTCTAGTCCGTGGTCCTGGTGGTCCGGCACTTGAGTGGGTCTTGCTTGTGTTCCTGGATGGGCTCCTCCTCCATGTGACGCCTCCAGCCGTGTGTTCCGGTGACGGCTCTGCCTGGATCTGACCAGCCGATGTCCTCAGCTTCCATGTCGGTGTTCCTGGATCGGTGCTCTCCGTGTTCCGCTTGTGTCTCAATGTCTGACTTGGTCCCTGGGGTCCCTCCTGTGATGATGTCTGTACGTGGTCGGTGTCTGATGTTCTCTTGCTTTGCTAGTGCGACACCTGAGACCTGAGAGAGACGTTCTCCTGATATGCCCGTGCCAGATGACCCTGGACCACATCAACCTCTGGCCACCGCCTGACGTCGGCCTACCTGGGATGTCCCCATCTCTGCTGTGCAGGATCGGGAGCCCGGCGTTCTCTGTGATGTAGTGTTTTGTACTGTGTACTTTATGTTTCTTTATACCTGAAGTGTCATCTTGTCCTGCATGTTACCACCTTGCCCACATGCTCAGCTGCCACAGACCCCGGTCACTGCCCGGGTCCCCCCCTGTGGTCCGGTGGGTCCACATATTCTATTACCATCTGGGACACATGCCCCATGTGGCCGTGGCCTGGTGGCGTGAGAGTGTAAGCAAAGCCGCATTCCGTAACACTAGGGTAACATTTAGAGCATCTGATAGCTGCAATTAACATAAATCTCCTTACCAGCAAAGTGATCACAAGAGGGATGAAATGGAGCTTCTCTTCTGAATGCAGGGTGAAGGGAAAATGGAGAATGAACTACCATAATGCATTGCAAAGGGGAGGAGAATCAGACATAAAAAATAGAAACAATAAACATTTCTGACACTAGAGGGAGCCAAAGTACTGTAAATCACTAAATAAGGGTTATGAAAGGTGCAGAACCCTCTATAGACATCCTAGTGAACAAACATGCAGTATTATTGTACAATAAACAATAAGGAACAACACATGAGATGCTGCAGACAGAACACCACCGTCCTCACTGTGGATCCCTGTACAAAGAGCAATCGCTTACAAAACACACAAGAAAGGTCAACTTTCCATCCGGCTTCCTGCTAGTAATTCTGCTGAGTGATTGGATGCGGCTGTCACGTGCCCACTTGGCAAAGCTCCGCCCCTGAGCAGCACAGGATTTTACAGTTGAATGATGCTTGTTTTTTATCTTGACCCTCCACCCAACCAAAGTGAAGCCCTCAGAGCCGTTACCAGCAATGAATGATTTCAGGCTGCGTTCACATACCGCTGTCATGCTGCGTCCGCTCCAGCGTCTCTGTAATGCTCTTATGGTTTCCTGCACAATCATTTACATTACGGTTATGCCGTCATATGGCGACATCGCATCTAATGATTTCCTCTTGCAGATGTGACTACAGATCTGGGAATCTTTCACCAAATTCTATCAAAAAATTTGATTCACAGCGAATACATAGATTGTAATTACTCAGACGTGTGAATACAGGGTAGAGAAAATGACAACCCAGCTGACCCTAAGAGCTTACACTTTACAGCAATGAGAGAGATAGAGGACCTCACTGACCATAAGAGCTTACACTCTACAGGAGAGAGAGAGAGGACCCCACTGACCATAAGAGCTTACACACTTCGAGAGAGAGAAGATTCCACTGACCATAAGAGCTTACACTCTACAGGAGTGAGAGGACCCTGCTGATCCAAAGAGCTTACACTCTACAGGAGAGCGAGGACCATGCTGAGCATAAGAGCTTACACTCTACAGGAGAGAGAGGACCCTGCTGACCATAAGAGCTTACATTCTACAGGAGAGAGAGGACCCCACTGACCATAAGAGCTTACACTCTACAGGAGAGAGAGGACCCCACTGACCATAAGAGCTTACACTGTACAGGAGAGAGAGGACCCCACTGACCATAAGAGCTTACACTCTACAGGAGAGAGAGAGGACCATGGTGACCATAAGAGCTTACACTCTACAGGAGAGAGAGGACCCCACTGACCATAAGAGCTTACACTCTACAGGAGAGAGAGGACCCTGCTGACCATAAGAGCTTACACTCTACAGGAGAGAGAGGACCCCACTGACCATAAGAGCTTACACTCTACAGGAGAGAGAGGACCCACTGACCATAAGAGCTTACACTCTACAGGAGAGAGAGGACCCCACTGACCATAAGAGCTTACACTCTACAGGAGAGAGAGGACCCTGCTGACCATAAGAGCTTACACTCTACAGGAGAGAGAGGACCCCACTGACCATAAGAGCTTACACTCTACAGGAGAGAGAGGACCCCACTGACCATAAGAGTTTACACTCTACAAGAGAGAGAGGACCCTGCTGACCATAAGAGCTTACACTGTACAAGAGAGAGAGGACCCTGCTGACCATAAGAGCTTACAGCAAGGTAACAAAAGAAGGTAGAGCAATAAAAGCTACTGATCCTGGAAGGGCAGCCCAAGCTCTATTCTAGGATACCATTAGTATTGTACTAGAAAACTATTGGATCATTTCCTTTAAATAACAGCATATGTAAGACAAGAAAAAATTCACTATTTATTCTACACCAAGGGAAAATTATATCAAATACCATAAGAGACAAAATATGTCCTAAGAAGTGTTGGAAGAGGAATTCCGACATCTTAAAATAAAGAAAAATCCTCCATCAGGATGAATAAAGAACAAGTCCTTACAGTTTGACAGATATATATATACGGTATATACGTATTAACTCAAGAGAGCCACCGGCTGATGACACAGAGCTGCTGCTCTAAAGAGGAAATCCAGGAGGGTTGTCTACAGTTTACGTCTGACTTCAGATTCCTATAGGATCATGTAGGAGACAATGTGTGATCTGAAGCCGAAGGGATGAGAGTGTAGAGATCAGTGAAGATGAGCAGCGATCGATCCCTCACCGGCATCACAACCCGCCACAAAATCATCCGGATGATCAACGATTCTGACAAATGTGGCCCCAACATGGAGGAAACATGCGCACCATACAACTGTATAGTCTATGGAGGTGATAGTTTGTTGGGGTGCCGGACTTAGGCTGGGTTCACATTTGCGGACCCTCCGCAGTGTTCTGCGCATGTGGTGCTTGAAGCAGTGCACAGCGGCGTGGATGTACTGACGTCACCCGATGCCGGAAATGACGCGATTCACATCATTACAGCCCAGGACGCGCCGTGGAGAGCATCAGTAGCGGCAGCTGCGTCAGGCTGCACACCGGACCGGAGGGCATATTAGCCTCCAGTTCTGTGTGCTGATCCGGTCCAGGGCTGTCAGGTTCACCCCTGACAGCCCCGGATCAGACCTGACCACAGTGTGAAGGCAGCCTTATATGACCCTGATTGGCTAATATGACCCATGATTGGCTAATATGACCCTGATTGGCTAATATGACCCTGATGGCTAATATGACACTGATTGGCTATGATGACCCATGATTGGCTAAGGGTGCCTTCACACTGCGGTCAGGTCCGGTCTGGGGCTGTCAGGGATGAACCTGATATCCCTGGACCTGATCTGAACACAGAACCGGAGGCCCCATAGACTCCCATATTAGGGAGCGCTGGATTGCCCCAGAGTGCCCCGGATACTGCTGGACAGATGGAAACTGGATGGCGGATAGTTGCCATCCGGCTCCATCCGGCCCCATAGGATACTGTGGGGCCAAAATCCGGTCCGGGGTTGTCCGGTGTACACCGGACAGCCCCGGACCGGACCTGTCCACAATGTGAAGCCGCCCTAATATGACCCATGATTGGTTAATATGACCCTGATTGGCTTATATGACTCATGATTGGCTAATATGTTCCTGATTGGCTAATATGAATCTAATTGGCTAATATATGGGACCCTGATTGGCTAATATGACCCATGATAGGTTAATATTTTCCGCCTAATGGCCGCACATGCTGCACACTTGCGGGAAGCCCCATGCATTGTGTATGGGGCTTGCGGTAAGTGTGCGGCAGGACGCAGCAAGTGCGGTCCGGCAGTTGCAGCCGCGAAATAAACCAATGCTGACCGCGTTTTTTTGGGGCAGCACCTGCCGCATCTGCCGCAACCGCACTTTCCGCACCTGCCGCACCTTACCGCAACGCCCTATACACAATGCATGGGGCTACCGCAAGTGCGCTGCAAGTGCGGCTGTCAGGCGGGACCCTCGGCAGATGCATTTTTTTGTCCAGATCCGCCGTATCCGGGCAAAATCGCCAGTGTGAAAGGGGCCTAAGGAAGGTATTTTGTCTTATTTCTTATGTACATTCTTCCCGGATTCCGTGTGTCGTTCACATTGTTCCACCCTCTGAACACGGATTTTCCCACTTACAGGAGACGTCTAAGGTGATTGCTGTTTGTTCTGCAGTAACACGGCGCAGTCACGAGTCTTTATCTCAATGGTGATTAATTCTTCTGAAGAGGGAAGGATCATTTTCTGACAATCACCAAATTTGATGATTTTCCGCTGACACATCTTAGATGAGATTTGTCTTAATTAACCCCAACATGTGACATTGACAGCACTGTGTTCACTTGATAGCTGACATCTATGTATGAGGGGGATTCTGTCACGGGGTGGTATAGCGAATTGGGATATCAGGAGGCAGGATAGTAACTGGACTGAACTGGACAACTAGTCTGACCCTGACTGGGAGTCCCTGCCTCACCCTTTTCCCGGAGTTACCTCTGAAGGTGAGGATGTCAGGGCCCCCACCTTGTCCTGTGCTCCTGACCAGCTCTAGGCTTAGAGCCCCTACCTCCACTCAGCAACTCCAATGGAAGGGAATAAAAGCAGCACAGCACGTCGTCACTGCACAGGGTCCAAGTAGAGACAGAACTCTATCTGTGACACCTGGTGGAGGGAAGTGGAACTACTTAAAGGCTGAGGGAGATCATCCCTCTGCCTCCATGTCCACCTGCAGAGTAACACACAGCACAGACAACAGCAACTTACTGGCATTAACTCTGGAAGAAATTAACTCTGATTAAACTACAGCAGCATCAACACGTGACAGATCCCATGTGTAGAGGAACACGTTAATTATCTTACTGTATGTTGGGACATTTCAATCTGTGCTTAGCACCAGATCAAATCCACTTGATTCCTTCCATTGTTCTAAACAGAATCTATGAAATTGACAATAATGTCCCAGAAGATCAGGTGTTTGTGTGTGGGGTCGTTCACACTCCAATATCTTCTATGGCTCCGGTAGAGATGAGGAAAGTGGCTCAGGTTCACCCAGACTTGTCACTTATGGGGAAGCCTTTCCAGGACAATATCTACAGCGACATGTGAGAATGTTCCCATAGCCTCGCTCTCTTTTCCAGCTGTCAGAGTTTGTTGTGTAGTGTGGCGCCCCCACTAAGAGTGTGTCACAATAGGGTACTGCACCCCTGACTGAAGGGGCCGTATACTTTGCTTTGGTAATGAGTAGAATAAGCCTGAAGCTCCAGCACCGCATGCAAACACTTAGCGTTAGAGGACCAATCAGACACCAGTTACCAGGGTAACCAGTCCTGTTGGGAGGAGGGGCTAGGTGATAAAGCAGTGGGGAAAGCAGCAAGGAGTTAGAACAAGAGAGTGCAGGAGGGAGCTGCACAGAGCCGTGCAGCACAGAGGGAGTGAGAAGCCACAGATGAAGCAGAGCTGGAGAAGCTACAGACCAGCAGAGAGAAGCTAACAGGGAGGGCACCTCAACCTGGTGACCCAGAAGAGAAAGGGGCCAAGAACACAACGGGTAACCGAATATCATAGCCCAGTCCAAACCCGGAGTACCGGCTCTGAAGTGCACCAGCCGGGTACAACCCTGAACTACAAACCCGGAGTGGTCGATGACTTTATAGGAGCATGACCCTCCTGCCCTACACCAAGCCCGGTCCTCACCAGAAGCGCTAGACAGAGTTGGGGTGTCCTTGGAGAGATAAGGGGATCTCATATATCTCGATGGGCCTGGTCTAACAAGCGGGATCCGCGCAGGGCAGCAGAGCAAGGGATAGAGCGTGATAGAGGAGGACACCAGAGGAGATTCAGAGGGACACTGCTCACTGCCAGAACCACCCGGTCCACTACTCTGCAAGAAGAACTGCATTACCCTGTAACCCTGCAGGATACCGGAGTAAATACCCGTTCAGAGTGAGCAACGTGTCAGTGATTTCTTCCTTGAACTGTTATTTACCTGCCTTGCTCCACAGTGACTGCGCTGCTGTACTCCACCATCCATTTCTACTTCCAACACCCCGGGGTCCCCGCTCCTCCTGTAGGAAGCTACTACATCTTGCTGCTGCCCATCACCCCAGAGGTTCCCGCAGCGCCGGTGCCATCACCGGGACCTACAGGTGGCGTCACAAACAAACTTTATTTTTTATTATTCTTTTATTTTTCCTTTTTCATTGACCACCAGGGCCACATCCTCAGGCACCGCTACCCGTGACCCCCAGACTACGCCTGAGATCTGAGTCCCCTGGCCTGGGTGAGTCAGTAGCAGATGAGGGAAAAGGAAGCAGGATTGTAATAATTGGCAACGTTAACTTGGTGGCTAGTCTGACCCTATAGACTGGGGTCCCTAGCCTGACCCTGTACCCAGAGGTACCGCTGATGGTGAGGACGCCTGGACAACCACCCTTGCCCTCTACTCCACCAGCCCTGTGCTAACTTCCCCTTACGCAGATTAAATTACAGCAGCATTAGATATGGCCGGCAAAGCAGTCAACAAGTGACACTACCAGTTTGAGGAGGATTGTCACTGTGGGCCCCCTCTCGGTATGTAGACCCCAGTTTGTGGAGGATTGTCACTGTGGGCCCCCTCTCGGTATGTAGACCCCAGTTTGTGGAGGATTGTCACTGTGGGCCCCCTCTCGGTATGTAGACCCCAGTTTGTGGAGGATTGTCACTGTGGGCCCCCTCTCGGTATGTAGACCCAGTTTGTGGAGGATTGTCACTGTGGGCCCCCTCTCGGTATGTAGACCCCAGTTTGTGGAGGATTGTCACTGTGGGCCCCCTCTCGGTATGTAGACCCCAATTTGTGGAGGATTGTCACTGTGGGCCCCCTCTCGGTATGTAGACCCCAGTTTGTGGAGGATTGTCACTGCGGGCCCCCTCTCGGTATGTAGACCCCAGTTTGTGGAGGATTGTCACTGTGGGCCCCCTCTCGGTATGTAGACCCCAGTTTGTGGAGGATTGTCACTGCGGGCCCCCTCTCGGTATGTAGACCCCAGTTTGTGGAGGATTGTCACTGCGGGCCCCTCTCTTTATGTAGACCCCAGTTTGTGGAGGATTGTCACTGCGGGCCCCTCTCTTTATGTAGACCCCAGTTTGTGGAGGATTGTCACTGTGGGGCCCCCTCTTGGTATGTAGACCCCAGTTTGTGGAGGATTGTCACTGTGGGCCCCCTCTCAGTATGTAGACCCCAGTTTGTGGAGGATTGTCACTGCAGGCCCCCTCTCAGTATGTAGACCCCTGTTTGTGGAGGATTGTCACTGCGGGCCCCCTCTCGGTATGTAGACCCCTGTTTGTGGAGGATTGTCACTGTGGGTGCCCCCTCTTGGTATGTAGCCCCCAGTTTGTTGAGGACTGTCACTGTGGGTGCCCCCTCTCGGTATGTAGCCCCCAGTTTGTGGAGGATTGTCACTGCGGGCCCCCTCTCTGTATGTAGACCCCAGTTTGTGGAGCATTGTCACTGTGGGCCCCCTCTCGTATGTAGACCCCTGTTTGTGGAGGATTGTCACTGTGGGCCCCCTCTCGGTATGTAGACCCCTGTTTGTGGAGGATTGTCACTGTGGGCCCCCTCTCAGTATGTAGACCCCAGTTTGTGGAGGATTGTCACTGCGGGCCCCCTCTCGGTATGTAGACCCCAGTTTGTGGAGGATTGTCACTGTGGGCCCCCTCTCGGTATGTAGACCCCAGTTTGTGGAGGATTGTCACTGTGGGCCCCCTCTCGGTATGTAGACCCCAGTTTGTGGAGGATTGTCACTGCGGGCCCCCTCTCGGTATGTAGACCCCAGTTTGTGGAGGATTGTCACTGTGGGGGCCCCCTCTCTGTATGTAGACCCCAGTTTGTGGAGGATTGTCACTGTGGGTGCTCACTCTCGGTATGTACACCCCAGTTTGTGGAGGATTGTCACTGCGGGCCCCTCTCGGTATGTAGACCCCAGTTTGTGGAGGATTGTCACTGCGGGCCCCCTCTCGGTATGTAGACCCCAGTTTGTGGAGGATTGTCACTGCGGGGCCCCTCTCTTTATGTAGACCCCAGTTTGTGGAGGATTGTCACTGCGGGGCCCCTCTCTTTATGTAGACCCCAGTTTGTGGAGGATTGTCACTGTGGGCCCCCTCTTGGTATGTAGACCCCAGTTTGTGGAGGATTGTCACTGTGGGCCCCCTCTCGGTATGTAGACCCCAGTTTGTGGAGGATTGTCACTGCAGGCCCCCTCTCAGTATGTAGACCCCTGTTTGTGGAGGATTGTCACTGCGGGCCCCCTCTCGGTATGTAGACCCCTGTTTGTGGAGGATTGTCACTGTGGGTGCCCCCTCTTGGTATGTAGCCCCCAGTTTGTTGAGGACTGTCACTGTGGGTGCCCCCTCTCGGTATGTAGCCCCCAGTTTGTGGAGGATTGTCACTGCGGGCCCCCTCTCTGTATGTAGACCCCAGTTTGTGGAGCATTGTCACTGTGGGCCCCCTCTCTGTATGTAGACCCCAGTTTGTGGAGGATTGTCACTGTGGGCCCCCTCTCGGTATGTAGACCCCTGTTTGTGGAGGATTGTCACTGTGGGCCCCCTCTCAGTATGTAGACCCCAGTTTGTGGAGGATTGTCACTGCGGGCCCCCTCTCGGTATGTAGACCCCAGTTTGTGGAGGATTGTCACTGTGGGCCCCCTCTCGGTATGTAGACCCCAGTTTGTGGAGGATTGTCACTGTGGGCCCCCTCTCGGTATGTAGACCCCAGTTTGTGGAGGACTGTCACTGCGGGCCCCCTCTCGGTATGTAGACCCCAGTTTGTGGAGGATTGTCACTGTGGGGGCCCCCTCTCTGTATGTAGACCCCAGTTTGTGGAGGATTGTCACTGTGGGTGCTCACTCTCGGTATGTACACCCCAGTTTGTGGAGGATTGTCACTGCGGGGCCCCTCTCTTTATGTAGACCCCAGTTTGTGGAGGATTGTCACTGTGGGCCCCCTCTCGGTATGTAGACCCCAGTTTGTGGAGGATTGTCACTGTGGGCCCCCTCTCGGTATGTAGACCCCAGTTTGTGGAGGATTGTCACTGTGGGCCCCCTCTCGGTATGTAGACCCCAGTTTGTGGAGGATTGTCACTGCGGGCCCCCTCTCGGTATGTAGACCCCAGTTTGTGGAGGATTGTCACTGTGGGGGCCCCCTCTCTGTATGTAGACCCCAGTTTGTGGAGGATTGTCACTGTGGGCCCCCTCTCGGTATGTACACTCCAGTTTGTGGAGGATTGTCACTGTGGGCCCCCTCTCTGTACTTAGACCCCTGTTTGTGGAGGATTGTCACTGTGGGCCCCCTCTCTGTATGTAGACCCCAGTTTGTGGAGGATTGTCACTGTGGGCCCCCTCTTGGTATGTAGACCCCAGTTTGTGGAGGATTGTCACTGTGGGCCCCCTCTCGGTATGTAGACCCCAGTTTGTGGAGGATTGTCACTGTGGGCCCCCTCTCGGTATATAGACCCCAGTTTGTGGAGGATTGTCACTGTGGGCCCCCTCTCTGTACTTAGACCCCTGTTTGTGGAGGATTGTCACTGTGGGCCCCCTCTCTGTATGTAGACCCCAGTTTGTGGAGGATTGTCACTGTGGGCCCCCTCTCGGTATATAGACCCCAGTTTGTGGAGGATTGTCACTGTGGGCCCCCTCTCGGTATGTAGACCCCAGTTTGTGGAGGATTGTCACTGTGGGCCCCCTCTCGGTATATAGACCCCAGTTTGTGGAGGATTGTCACTGTGGGCCCCCTCTCTGTTCTCTGTATTTAGACCCCAGTTTGTGGGTTTTCTTTTTGCTATTTGTACATTAATCTAATGAAACGTTAGAACTCTTGAGAACGTTGTCAGACAAACATGTTCCAGCTGGAATATTCTCCTTTATTCTGTAGAACATTTCTTTTGTTTTTGAATAAATCATTTCTGGTAATTAGTTTAATAATTCTGCTGATTCACAAAATTGTCCTTTCTAAGGGCCTCTTGACTGATACTTAAAGGGGCTGTAAACAGTGGAATAATAAACTGTCATGTAGATATCAACAGTGGAAAGGTTTAGTGTATCGGTCATACACTGCACGTCTGATAGGATGTAACTCCGGGGGAATAATCAGTGTAATCAGGCTCTCCGCAAGGTGATTCATAAAGCTTTATTGAGGAATCAGCAAGGTCCAGTATAAAGAAGACGTTTCAGGCTAGAGTCACACTTAAATCTACAATTGCGTTCACCGCATCCAGATCCGGAGTGCAGGCGTCATGTATAGAGCGGTATCCACTACTGTGTGGAGATCTCCGGAGTGCAGGCGTTATGTATAGAGCGGTATCCACTACTGTGTGGAGACCTCCGGAGTGCAGGCGTTATGTATAAGCGGTATCCACTACTGTGTGGAGATCTCCGGAGTGCAGGCGTTATGTATAGAGCGGTATCCACTACTGTGTGGAGACCTCCGGAGTGCAGGCGTTATGTATAGAGCGGTATCCACTACTGTGTGGAGATCTCCGGAGTGCAGGCGTTATGTATAGAGCGGTATCCACTACTGTGTGGAGACCTCCGGAGTGCAGGCGTTATGTATAGAGCGGTATCCACTACTGTGTGGAGACCTCCGGAGTGCAGGCATTATGTATAGAGCGGTATCCACTACTGTGTGGAGACCTCCGGAGTGCAGGCGTTATGTATAGAGTGGTGTCCACTACTGTGTGGAGACCTCCGGAGTGCAGGCGTTATGTATAGAGCGGTATCCACTACTGTGTGGAGACCTCCGGAGTGCAGGCGTTATGTATAGAGCGGTGTCCACTACTGTGTGGAGGCCTCCGGAGTGCAGGCGTTATGTATAGAGCGGTGTCCACTACTGTGTGGAGACCTCCGGAGTGCAGGCGTTATGTATAGAGCGGTATCCACTACTGTGTGGAGACCTCCGGAGTGCAGGCGTTATGTATAGAGTGGTATCCACTACTGTGTGGAGACCTCCGTAGTGCAGGCGTTATGTATAGAGCGGTGTCCACTACTGTGTGGAGGCCTCCGGAGTGCAGGCGTTATGTATAGAGCGGTGTCCACTACTGTGTGGAGACCTCCGGAGTGCAGGCGTTATGTATAGAGCGGTGTCCACTACTGTGTGGAGACCTCCGGAGTGCAGGCGTTATGTATAGAGCGGTATCCACTACTGTGTGGAGACCTCCGGAGTGCAGGAGTTATGTATAGAGCGGTGTCCACTACTGTGTGGAGGCCTCCGGAGTGCAGGCGTTATGTATAGAGCGGTGTCCACTACTGTGTGGAGACCTCCGGAGTGCAGGCGTTATGTATAGAGCGGTATCCACTACTGTGTGGAGACCTCCGGAGTGCAGGCGTTATGTATAGAGCGGTGTCCACTACTGTGTGGAGACCTCCGGAGTGCAGGCGTTATGTATAGAGCGGTGTCCACTACTGTGTGGAGACTGCTGGATACCGCTCTATGGCTCTATCATGGCTGACACGTTTACTCCATGGTCAGTGCTGCACAATGTCTGCATTATGGGGTATTGCACTGTTTATATTGCAGTTTGGAGATTTACACACCTTAGTTGTGTTTCTGGGGTGAACAATGGACGGAGAGAATTTATATTCCTTGAAATCTTAAATGTGGAGAACTAAACTTTAAAACTGATTTTATAGAACAATTTCGTAGCAGCTCTAACGGGTTGTTTTTTATTGCAGCGCTGGAGCGATTCTCTAAATGCTCGAGCCCCATCATATACTCACCTGTGGCGTCACCCGCTGCAGTCATCGCTTCAATGTCACCTGCTGGCAGATCCAATGTTTCATGGAGGCTTCAGCGGCGTCATCCTAGCCTCAATCCGGCCTCATCATTTTTGCCTCATTCTGGCCTCATCCTGGTCTTGTTCTGGCTCTCATAGATATACATTGAGCTTTTGTGATATAACCACTGACCTCCAACCTATCAGAAGTAAAGGGCGCAGGATGGTGTGACTCACCGTTGCCGGGTTCTCAGGTCTCAGGTGCTGGCTGCGGTCACGGTTCGGTGCCTGAGGCTGTGTGGGCCCGGTGGTCAAATGCATGGTTAAGTAAAGAAGTAAAGTTTGTTTCGTGACGCCACCTGTGGGTGTCCGGTGATGGCATCGGCGCTGCTTGGACCTCCGGGGGATGGGCTGTAGCTAGATGGAACTGCTCCCCACGGGATGAGCAATAATCCCCAGGGTCAGGAGCTGCACTGGTGGAATACGGCAGCTCAGTTGGTGTGGTGTAAGGGAAAAGAGGGACACGCACACATGCAGTCTTTTGGGTACCTTTACTGGTGTTGACTGGTACACTCGACCGGAGATGAGATAAGACACTTCAGGGTTGTAGGCTTCCTAATTCCCGTTGTTCTGCTGAAGTCTGGCAGGCCTGAAACCCGACCGAACCGTTACTGCACTCTCTGTGTGACTCTTCACACCCGGGTTTGCGGCACTGAGGGCTCTTCTATGGGATTCCTGTCAGGCCTTAGACTCCGGGCTCTCACTTGTTGGTGCTTCGGGTGTCCGGGGAGCTAAACCCCCTATTTTAGTGCTGGTTTCTTTTACAGGAACGGTGCTGTGTCCCTGTAGCTCGGACCCAGTGACCGGACCTCTGTTCGGGTGAGTCGGGATGACTCCTCTGCCCCTTTCTGTACTGGTTACTCTCCTTGTTCCTGTGACCTCTACTCTGCGGGTCTACCACTGTCTCAGGTGTCTCTGGTCTGGGCCTAGCGCGGCTCCAGTACCAGCTCAGCTCACTCAGCTCTTCACAGTTCTGTAGTGACTGCACACTCTGGTGTTTCTCCCTCCAGAACCCGTATTTATAGGGGGAACTGGCTTAAGGAAACCAGTGGAGCTCCCCCTACAGGTCTGGGGTGAAAGGTGTTGTGTGTCAGTGGGGTCTGCTTGCTGTGTACTTTCCCTTCCAAGTCCTAAGAGATCCTGTGGTGACCTGCACAGGGGCCACATTCCCCTTAGTTAATCGCAATTCTTCCGGACTGAGCAAAAGTTTTTCTTTACAACTTCAAACACTTTATATTCACTTAATAACGGGGATTTACAGAGTCAGAAGACACAGAGGAGGCCCTGAAGAGGAGGCATACTGTCCGGACCGCCCTTAGATTAATCCCAATGTGTTATCTGTATAGAAGCCTTTGTATTTATGTTGCTGAACATTTAGTGTTTTGCATATTTGTCTCTTTTATGCATATTTAATTAATATTGTCTTATAATTAAGCTGCCGCAGCCTCGTTAGCACTTGGCCTCCTCATATTCCTGACTCCATTCTCATTTTCTGGCTATTGCTGTTACTGATCTGTGGCTAAAAAAGACTAAAACATATTATTGTAGCTTCTCCAGCTGCGTTCCCCTGTGTGTGGTGCAAACCGCACTCCCCGCAGCCCGCGGTGTAGCTGTATCCAGAGAACACAGCGGGTTGCTAGGGGCCGCGTTCACCGCTATGCAGCCTGCGTGAAGGTGCGTAGTGAGGAAGCAATTGTACGTTTTCTGCAAGCAACGCAGGGAACTTAGAATCGTGCAAGTGTAACCCAAGCCTTAGGCAGACAATAAAAAGGGGAAAATAAAATGAATTAAAGTTGTTTGTGACGTCCCCGGGATGTTGGAAGTAGTAATGGTGGAATAGGGCAGCGTAGTCACTGTGGAGCAAAGCAGGTAAATCACAGTTCACTGAGAATAAGCACTGACGCGTTGCTCACTCTGAACGGGCACTTTACTCCGGTAATCTGCAGGGTTACAGAGTAATGCAGTTCTTTCAGTCAGGGTAGTGGACCGGGTGGTCCTGGCAGTGAGCAGTGTCCCTCTGAGGCTCCGGTGATCTTCCTTCTCTATCACGTTCTCTGTCCTCCTCTCCTGCCCTGCACAATCCCACTTGTTGGACCAGGCCTGTCGGGTGATATAGGAACCCTCTATCTCTCCAGAGGTGAACCCGACCCAGTCTAGCGCTTCTGGTGGAGACTGTGCTTGGTGTAGGGCGATTGGATCGTGCTCCTATGAGGCTTGCTACCACGCCGGTGATTTGCGGTCTAGAGATCTACTTCTGATTCACATCGGAGGCGGTACCCCGCTTCAGACTGGGCCAAGGTATTTGGTTCCCCTCTATCTCCCCGTTTCTCCTGTGGGTCACCAGGTTGAGGTGCACTCCCCGTTACTTCTCCTCTGCTGCTCTGTACAGCTTCTCCTCACTTCACCGCTCTGCTCTTCTGCTTCTTGCTTTCTTCACTGCTCTTTCCCTCTCTCCCCACTCTCTTTATAACCTAGCTTCTCCACCCACGAGGATCGGTTACCCTGGTAACGGGCGTCTGATTGGTCCCCTATCACCAGGTTGAGGTGCGCTCCCCGTTAGCTTCTCTCTCGGTCTTGTAGCTCTCCAGCTCTGCCTCCTGCTTTCTTCACTCTGCTGCTCTGCTCTTTGCAGCTCCCTTCTTCTTAACTAACTCTGTTCTGCTCTCCCCACTCACTATATACCCTAGCTTCTCCACCCACGAGGACCGGTTACCCTGGTAACGAGTGTCTGATTGGTCCCCTATCACTAGGTGTGTGTGCGGTGCTGAAGCTTCAGGCTTCTACTACTCCTTACCAGAACAAAGCATACCGCACCTTCTGTTAGGGGTGCAGTACCCTTTTATAGCGCGCTCTTAGAGGGGCACTATATAATCTATAATATACAGGGGTGTGATAAAGTCTTTGCCCCTTCCTGATTTCTTAGGCTAAGTTCACATCTATTGGTGTTTGTGTGGTACCCCTGCTGGGGATTGCCCACAGGACCCACCGGTGCAAGGAGAGACATACACCTTGGTACCCCCAGCACACAACATCTACGGCATCCCGGTAGCCCCGCCCCTTTATGACGCAATCAGCCTCACATCACTATAGCAGGCTGAGAGGGGGCGTGCATAAGGGAGGGGAGAGCAGACATGATGAGCACCGCCCACAAGTGCCAGCACACACAGGGAGACGCCCTCAAGTACGCAGGCATGTAAGTTTACAAAGTGTATATTTCGGTTTGCATTTATCAATATTCTTAGCAAAAACATAGCTGGAACGGTGTAGGTAGGGTGCAGGGACATGTATTAACTGCTTATAGTCGTCATCTGAGGTGGTTGGTTCCCTTTAAGCTAATTACATATTCACTGCTCTGTCAGACAAACAACCAATCACAGAGGCTCAGACTGGATTTCCTCAATATAGACAGTGATTGTCATTGGTTGTTGTATGACTAACCCAGGAGCCTATGGGGACTCGGGTGTCTGGGCCCTGCTGTGGTTGGGATGTCACCGGTGGCCTGTCCAGACCCGTGGCCCTGGTGGTCAACTGGTAAAGGAGTTGGGGAATGGTAATAAAGAGAAAGTTTGTCGTGACGCCACCTGTGGCTTCTGGTGATTGCACCAGCGCTGCTTTAGGCCTCCAGAGATGATGTAAGGGCAGCTAGGTGTTGAAGCTCCCCACAGGCGGAGCTGGGTCCCCGGGGCTCTGGTAGTAGACGGTTATGGTACCTTTACACGCCGCCACAACAGGATGGATACCAACGGCAACTTCACGTGCACGAGCACGGCCGAACGGTTACCAACTTTACACGCCGCCACAAGGTGCGCCACGCTACGCCACATCTACAGCTACATACATCGCCGGGTGTCGCAAGTAGCCATCTGTAGCTCATTTACACACCGCTACAACCAGCTACTATGGGCGTACCTGGTGCAGCAGGGACAGCACATAGGCGTGCTACAATTGTGGATTACGAGACGTCCGTACGCTGATAGGAGAAAGCAAAAATACCATGATTGGACAGGCATCGCAGGAGGCTGATTAATACATGACGCTCGAGCAATTGTGTAGTGTGACTGCTCAGCTCCTTAAATATGCCGCCCTGTGCGGCGACAACCAATCGCAACGCAGGAGCTTCCACCAATGATCGCTGAAGGGGGCGCGGAAACCCGGACCCTGTGTCACGCCCCAGCTACATAGCATGGTGTCCACAGTTCCCTTCTGTGGGTTCTTTACACGCCGATACAGCTCGCTACAAGGTATAGCTACAAGGTTATGGTACCTTTACACGCCGCCACAACAGGATGGATACAACCCGCTACAGGCTACAAATGTAGCTTGTCGCGCCAATATCGCCCCTAGTAGCGGCGTCTGAAGACGGGACGACACAGCCGGCTACAGATACATCTGTATCCGTGCACTGCCCATAAACATATGGCAACATCGCCGATTGTAGCGAGCTGTATTGTAAAGAAGGAACAGAAGGGTTGTTCCTACACCATGCAATGTAGCTGGGGCGTGACACAGGCTCCGGGATACCGCGCCCCTTCAGCGATCATTGGTGGAAGCTCCTGCGTTGCGATTGGTTGTCGCTGCACAGGGCGGCATATTTAAGGAGCTGACCAGTCACACTACACAATTGCTCGAGCGTCAAGTATTAATCAGCCTCCTGCGATGCCTGCCCAATCATGGTATTATTGCTTTGTCCTATCAGCGTACGGACGTCTCGTAATCCATAATTGTAGCACGCCTATGTGCTGTCCCTGCTGCACCAGGTACGCCCATAGTAGCTGTTTGTAGCGGTGTATAAATGAGGTACAGATGGCTACTTGAGACATCCGGTGATGTAGCTAGCTGTAGATGTTGCGTAGCGTAGCGCACCTTGTGGCGGCGTGTAAAGAGGGTGCGGTTCCCGTTGGTAACCGTTCGGCCGTGCTCGTGCACGTGAAGTTGCCGTTGGTATCCATCCTGTTGTGGCGGCGTGTAAAGGTACCATTAGAGATGAAAGCAGGGAGTTGGCCTTGCTGGCCGGCAGCTGGAATAGTCTCTATAGACGGCAGGGTCAGGGGTAGAGGAATGGACACACACACCGGAGATTGTTTCTTTACCTTTTACTGGTGGAATTGCAGGTAAAGGTCCAGAGCACTAGCGGGTGTTCAGGTAGCACTTCTGCATCTCCACAGTGATTGGGTATAAGGCCTCCTCATCTCTTATCCCGTGTGTGAAGCCCCTGACCTGTGTGTAACCTCTTCTGCTCTCCTCTCACCTGTGCTGTGTTGGGAAACCCTCGTTGGGCTGCCGCTATATCTTCTCTTGCGGTGCCTGGCTCCCTTGTTGGTGGCTGCACAGTATTGTCTGCTGGGCTGGGTGCTCTCCTGCAGACTCGGACTCAGGTGTCTGGGTGGCTTTCTGGAGTGAACCAAGACGGCTCCTCGGTCCCCAGGATTCTACTTCTCCATTGTTTCTACGTCTCGCCTTCAACCCCAGTCTTGGGTCCCTGCAATATCTAGACGGGTGGCTGTTCAGTTGTCTCTGGCTCGGGCCTAGCGCGGCTCCGACCACCAGGACGTCTTCACAGTTCTCCTAGTGACTGCACACTCTGCCCCCAGCACCAGTATTTATAGGGGATCTTGCCTCTGGGCAGCAAGTTGAGCTCCCCCTACTGGGTTGGGGTGGAAGGTGTTGTTTGCGCTTGTGTACACACTGTGGAAACCCATCAATGCTGTAGGTGAGTCTGTGGTTACCTGTGTGAGCAGTGCGCCACATCGTGCACATTAGTGTATACCACCAGTCTGGCATTATAGGGTGTAAAATAAATTAATTAAAAAAACAACGCATGGGGCTTCACTGCACTTTTAAGTCCAGACCGATGAAAGCGAACAGCTGCAAAAAAATGTGTGGGCTCCGCCCTATTTTTAATTGCCAGCCAAGGTAAAACTAGGCAGCTGAGGGTCGTGTTATAGGGCCCCACACACAAAAATGTATCAACCAAATACCCTGTTTTTTACCACTTTTTTAGCAGCACTTGCTTTTTACTGTTATTTATGACAACAGACTATTTTTAACAGTTTTTTTATGATTCAGTCTTTTGGTGGTGTGAACACCGTCTTAGGCGGCCGTCACACGCTGCAATATCTTGAACGATATCGTTTTTGTGATCTGCTTTTTGATCGCTTAAGCGATATCGTTTGTGCGTCGCTGCGTGTAATCAGGTGATTTTACAATGTAAAATCGCTTGATCGTGACATCGCAGATTGGTGATCCGGAGCTCATATCAAGCCATAATCGCTTGATCAATCTGCAGCGTCGTGCTGTGTGACACCACCATGAACGATCTCCCAGCGGCAGAGCCTATGCTGGGAGATGGTATCTATGGTAAACGTCGGGCTACTATGCACCGCGCGGCGCCTAGTTACCCGATGTGTACCATAGTAACCAGCGATCTCGCTGCTCCACATCGCTGGTGAGTCTGTCTGTGTGACATCTCACCAGCGATGTGAGCGATATTGTTAGCAATCGCGCGTGCACGTGATCGCTAACAATATCGCTAGCGATATTGAACCGTGTGACGGCCTCCTAACAGACATGTTCACTTTGTGCATGGCTCGTTACTTTGTGTCTACTTGTATTAATAAGTCCATGTGCAATAAAGTAACTTTGCAGCTCAGTAAATGCAGAAGTTGAGATGAAGGAATTCTTGGAATATGGTAAAGTGTTGGTGTCTCCCCTCCTCCTCCTCTGCATTCATGCTAATAGAGGAATCACATTAACGCTTCTGAGAAGATGCTGCAGAATCTGCTATAGATGCAGTAATGCCCCTGCAGCACAGGTGCCCCTGGTGTAAGTAGCAGAGTGCTGTGGTGGAGACGACCCCCCAGGATGGTGGCCATTGTGAGAGATGCTGCAGCGCTGTGGGCAGATGTGTAATGTGACTTGCTCCCAATCTCTGTGTACTGTGATCCTACAGAAGCCGAGCAGAGCACATTGACTCCGGATAAACCCATGCGATGATCCTCAGTGCTCGCGCTTCTATTCCTGAAAATGTAGCACTTCCCTGCAGACATCTGGTGTCACTGTTGTCTCTGGCTATTCATCTGTCCTTCTCCCTCTCTCATCCTCCGCTTTTTCATTCTCTCTGTCCTCCACACCGAAAAAAGCCTGAGATCGCATGTGCAAGGCAGAGGGAGAGATACCCAGGGAAGAAGCCGCACATCTCACCTCTGCTTCACTCCCTCATTGGATACCGCTCATTGATCGGGAGCAGAAAGACATTTCTACTTCATTATTCTGCCACTGAAGAGCTTTGTAAGGAAACACGGAGAGATCGCGGCAGATTAAGACGTCTTAATTCCTTATTCCCAGGAGGACAATCTGTATCTAACCAAAAACAAGAAAACAATGATCCAGGATGGCTCGTGTTACTGCGATTGATGGTTGATATTCACCATCGATATAAAGCTGATATCACCTGTCGGGAAAAATATCACTGCAAGGATCCTCGTCCATGCAAAGGTAAGTGATCGTCCATTCCCTGACCGGACTTTGGTGTCTTCACTTCTCCCATCACCTGAGGATTGTTGTGTGTGATTGTGGTGATTGAGTGATCCTGTTTGGTGAGTGTATGATCCGTGTTGTGTTGTGTGAGTGATCGTGTTGTGGTGAGTGTGAGTGATCCATGTTGTGGTGATGTGAGATCCTGTTTGTGAGTGTGAGTGATCCGTGTTGTGGTGAGTGTGAGTGATCCATGTGTGTGAGTGGTGTCGGTTGTGTGAGTGAGTGATCCCGATGTAACTAACACTCGTGTCCACCAAGTTCAACTCCTTACAGTCCCCGCTGGTTAATTCTCCGGTATCACATCTACAAGATTATTATTTGGTTTCTCCCACTGAGAGCAATTATTCTTTCTTTTGACACGGTACCAAACCTTTTTTTCATCTGGTATCTTCTAATGCATATGTTGCTTGTGTTAACTCCATCCACAGGAGCGTTCAGCCGCCACATAAACTGTGTCTTTTCCAGGAGCAGCCACACTGGGTTTTCTGTTGAATTGATCCACTTGACCTGCAGCAGACACATGGTTCTGTTCCCATTGATATACAGCGGTAGATAATCTTCTTAGGATTCTGTTGCCTTTGATGTGGACGGCGTACGACACAGCTGGGCTTAGACAGGCTTTGATCAGGCGTAGATATCAATCCACCGAAGAAGTCTTCTACATCTTGAACCAATCTGTTACTGGCAATGTCTCACTCCAAAAACACTTTGAAAGGGGTCTGGACACATCAGTAAAGATGAAGGGAGACCCTCGATGTTGACAGGGTCTCGGACACATCAGTAAAGATGAAGGGGAAACCCCTTGATGTTGACAGGGGTCTGGACACATCAGTAAAGGAGGAACCCTCGATGTTGACAGGGTTGGAAACATCATGTAGGAGACCCTCGATGTTGACGGTGTTTGGACACATAAGTAAGATGAGGAGACCTCTTGCTGTTGACAGGGTCTTGGACACATCATGAAAGGGGACCCTCAATGTTGACAGGTGTGTGGACACATCATAAAGATGAGAGAGACCCTCGATGTTGACAGGGGTCTTGGACACATCAGTAAACTGAGGAGACCCTTGACATTGACAGGGTCTTTGGCACATCATTAAAGGATGAGGGAGACCCTCGATGTTGAAGGTGTCTTGGACATATCAGTAAAGGTGAAGGAGACCCTCGATGATCTTGACTATTGTAGTTTGTCCTGATCGTCGATGCTGGACACAAGTTTTACTGTAGCAACAAGCGATCGTGTTTTCTGAAATGGAGCATCGTCATGAATGTAACACTTGGATTAATGAAATGATGATAGAATATGAGGCAGGCGGTGCACAGGAGCACACTCTCCTTTTCACAATAAAGGTTATTTAATGGAACAGGTAGCACAGGGAGAAGAAAGCGAAAGGTTAAAGAACGATTTGTGTTAGAAAACAAGCCCCTCCGGTCTGATAAAGGGGTAAAATTGCTAGAAGGACGTGTCTGTACGAGATCAAAGAGAAAACAATATCCCAGCCCCATCCTATAGAATAGAGGAAGATATGGCTGATGATGAGTTTGTGTTAGGAAATGAAGGGTCAGCAGTGAATCGTGTCATCCTGATCCCATTGGCATTGATGGAGTTAACAATTTCTAACTTAATTAATGCTACAATAAAAGCACCTGTGAGGTCTCTCCTGGATCTCCCTGTACACTGCATGTATATAGAATGTGGATAATAGACACATTGTTACCAATTATCATTGCTCCAATTTGCCAATTTGTTGCTTGTTCTACTCAAGGTCATCGAGAACATTAGATCGTTCCTCACAATATTACAATGTTACAACTCCTAGAAGGAACTTGCATCCCAAGGGGTTAACACGTTGCAGTGTGTAATTGCCAGTATGGATTGTTGTGACCTATTTGGTGCTGCAGCTTCTGACCAATAATGGAAGTTCAGGGTAGAAAAAAAAGGCTGAAAATTTGCCAATTTATGGCAATTAAAAGCAACCAAGCGAGAGTGTAATGAGTGCGGTAGATTGCTCGCTGGCTGCTCATACCTTCCTGTTCACCTTCCTTCCAGCATCAATTAAAATGGATAAAAAGAGAGTTAACAATATAAATATTATATGGAACAAGTGCAGCTGACTCTCCTAAAGGGCGAGAATCGAATGAGAGGCCTCTCCAAATGTAGAAAATGTTACAATCTGAGGTCCTCAGTGGTTGATACCTATTAATGGCGAACTGGAAAGATGGTGAATATTCACAAGCTTTTGAGGCTCAATGGCCTCTTTATCACATACACACACATAAATATATATATATACAAACAAGGGTTGGATAATGCAGTAAATACGACAGGTGACGTGAAGCAGAATCTAGTGGTCAGTCTTGGGAGGGGGGAAGAGCAGCTGAGGAGATAAAATCAGAGTTCAGAGGTAAGAAGCACAGACAGTTTTATTGTTCTTTGATTTGTGGTTGGTCTGAGACTTGAAGATTCCTCAATTGATGTAGAAAGACATAAATCCATGTAACACATTCATTCCTGCTCTAAATGTGTCAAAGATCATCATAATTCCCAGACTCTCTTGATTCTTTGTGATCTACATTCTCTAAATGTAGAAAGGTGTGAATGAGAAGGCCTCTCCAAATGTAGAAAGGGTGAGAATGAGAAGGCCTCTCCAAATGTAGAAAGGTGTGTGAATGAGAAGGCTCTCCAAATGTAGAAAGATGTGAATGAGAAGATGTCTCCAAATGTAGAAAGGTGTGAATGAGAAGGTCTCTCCAAATGTAGAAAGGTGAGAATGAGAAGCCTCTCCAAATGTAGAAAGGGTGAGAATGAGAAGGTCTCTCCAAATGTAGAAAGGTGAGAATGAGAAGGTCTCTCCAAATGTAGAAAGGGGTGAGAATGAGAAGGTGTCTCCAAATGTAGAAAGGTGTGAATGAGAAGGCTCTCCAAATGTAGAAAGGTGTGAATGAGAAGGTCTCTCCAAATGTAGAAAGGTGTGAATGAGAAGGCCTCTCCAAATGTAGAAAGGTGTGAATGAGAAGGTCTCTCCAAATGTAGAAAGGTGTGAATGAGAAGGCCTCTCCAAATGTAGAAAGGGTGTAGAATGAGAAGGCCTCTCCAAATGAAGAAAGGTGTGAATGAGAAGGCCTCTCCAAATGTAGAAAGGTGAGAATGAGAAGGCCTCTCCAAATGTAGAAAGGTGTGAACTGAGAAGGCCTCTCCAAATGTAGAAAGGTGAGAATGAGAAGGCCTCTCCAAATGTAGAAAGGTGTGAATGAGAAGGCCCCTCCAAATGTAGAAAGGTGTGAATGAGAAGGCCTCTCCAAATGTAGAAAGGGTGAGAATGAGAAGGCCTCTCCAAATGAAGAAAGGTGAGAATGAGAAGGCCTCTCCAAATGTAGAAAGGTGTGAATGAGAAGGTCTCTCCAAATGTAGAAAGGTGTGAATGAGAAGGCCTCTCCAAATGTAGAAAGGTGAGAATGAGAAGGTCTCTTCCAAATGTAGAAAGGTGGAATGAGAAGGTCTCTCCAAATGTAGAAAGGGTGGACTGAGAAGGCCTCTCCAAATGTAGAAAGGTGTGAATGAGAAGGCCTCTCCAAATGTAGAAAGGTGTGAATGAGAAGGCCTTCCAAATGTAGAAAGGTGTGAATGAGAAGGCCTCTCCAAATGTAGAAAGGGTGTGAATGAGAAGTCCTCTCCAAATGTAGAAAGGTGCGAATGAGAAGCCTCTCCAAATGTAGAAAGGGTGAGAACTGAGAAGGCCTCTCCAAATGTAGAAAGGGTGTGAATGAGAAGGCTCTCCAAATGTAGAAAGGTGTGAATGAGAAGGCCTCTCCAAATGTAGAAAGGGTGGAATGAGAAGGTCTCTCCAAATGTAGAAAGTGTGAGAATGAGAAGGCCTCTCCAAATGTAGAAAGGTGAAATGAGAAGGCCTCTCCAAATGTAGAAAGGATGAGAATGAGAAGGCCTCTCCAATTGTAGAAAGGGTGAGATGAGAAGGCCTCTCCAAATGTAGAAAGGTGAGAATGAGAAGGTCTCTCCAAATGTAGAAAGGTGTGAATGAGAAGGCCTCTCCAAATGTAGAAAGGTGTGAATGAGAAGGCCTCTCCAAATGTAGAAAGGTGAGAATGAGAAGGTCTCTCCAAATGTAGAAAGTGTGAATAGAAGGTCTCTCCAAATGTAGAAAGGGTGAATGAGAAGGCTCTCCAAATGTAGAAAGGGTGAGACTGAGAAGGCCTCTCCAAATGTAGAAAGGTGTGAATGAGAAGCCTTCCAAATGTAGAAAGGTGTGAATGAGAAGGCCTCTCCAAATGTAGAAAGGTGTGAATGAGAAGGCCTCTCCAAATGTAGAAAGGTGTGAATGAGAAGCCTCTCCAAATGTAGAAAGGGTGAGATGAGAAGGCCTCTCCAAATGTAGAAAGGGTGTGAATGAGAAGGCCTCTCCAAATGTAGAAAGGGTGTGAATGAGAAGGCTCTCCAAATGTAGAAAGGGTGTGAATGAGAAGGTCTCTCCAAATGTAGAAAGATGAGAATGAGAAGGCCTCTCCAAATGTAGAAAGGATGATGAATGAGAAGGCCTCTCCAAATGTAGAAAGGTGAGAATGAGAAGGCCTCTCCAAATGTAGAAGGATGAGACTGAGAAGGCCTCTCCAAATGTAGAAAGGGTGAGAATGAGAAGGCCTCTCCAAATGTAGAAAGGTGTGAATGAGAAGGTCTCTCCAAATGTAGAAAGGTGTGAATGAGAAGGTCTCTCCAAATGTAGAAAGGTGGATGAAGGCTCTCCAAATGTAGAAAGGTTGAATGAAAGGCTCTCCAAATGTAGAAAGTGTGAGATGAGAAGGCCTCTCCAAATGTAGAAAGGTGTAGAATGAGAAGGCTCTCCAAATGTAGAAAGTGTGAATGAGAAGGCCTCTCCAAATGTAGAAAGTGTGAATGAGAAGGCTCTCCAAATGTAGAAAGGTGTGAATGAGAAGGCCTCTCCAAATGTAGAAAGTGTGAATGAGAAGGCCTCTCCAAATGTAGAAAGGTGAGAATGAGAAGGCTCTCCAAATGTAGAAAGGTGTGAATGAGAAGGCTCTCCAAATGTAGAAAGGTGTGAATGAGAAGGCTCTCCAAATGTAGAAAGGTGTGAATGAGAAGGCCTCTCCAAATGTAGAAAGGTGTGAATGAGAAGGTCTCTCTCAAATGTAGAAAGGTGTGAATGAGAAGGTCTCTCCAAATGTAGAAAGGTGTGAATGAGAAGGTCTCTCCAAATGTAGAAAGGTGAGAATGAGAAGGCTCTCCAAATGTAGAAAGGTGGAATGAGAAGGCTCTCCAAATGTAGAAAGGTGGAATGAGAAGGCCTCTCCAAATGTAGAAAGGTGGAATGAGAAGCCTCTCCAAATGTAGAAAGGTGTGAATGAGAAGGTCCTCTCCAAATGTAGAAAGGTGTGAATGAGAAGGCTCTCCAAATGTAGAAAGGTGTGAATGAGAAGGTCTCTCCAAATGTAGAAAGGTGTGATGAGAAGGCCTCTCCAAATGTAGAAAGGTGTGAATGAGAAGGCCTCTCCAAATGTAGAAAGTGTGAATGAGAAGGCCTCTCCAAATGTAGAAAGGTGGAATGAGAAGGTCTCCAAATGTAGAAAGGTGTGAATGAGAAGGCCTCTCCAAATGTAGAAAGAGTGAATGAAAGGGCCTCTCCAAATGTAGAAAGTGTGAATGAGAAGGTCTCTCCAAATGTAGAAAGGTGGAATGAGAAGGTCTCTCCAAATGTAGAAAGGTGAGATGAGAAGGCTCTCCAAATGTAGAAAGGTGTGAATGAGAAGGCCTCTCCAAATGTAGAAAGGTGTGAATGAGAAGGCCTCTCCAAATGTAGAAAGGTGTGAATGAGAAGGCCTCTCCAAATGTAGAAAGGTGTGAATGAGAAGGTCTCTCCAAATGTAGAAAGGTGTGAATGAGAAGGTCTCTCCAAATGTAGAAAGGTGTGAATGAGAAGGTCTCTCCAAATGTAGAAAGGTGTGAATGGAGAAGGCCTCTCCAAATGAGAAAGGTGTGAATGAGAAGGCCTCTCCAAATGTAGAAAGGGTGAATGAGAAGGCCTCTCCAAATGTAGAAAGGTGTGAATGAGAAGGTCTCTCCAAATGTAGAAAGGTGTGAATGAGAAGGTCTCTCCAAATGTAGAAAGGTGTGAATGAGAAGGTCCTCCAAATGTAGAAAGTGTGAGAATGAGAAGGCCTCTCCAAATGTAGAAAGGTGCGAATGAGAAGGCCTCTCCAAATGTAGAAAGGTGTGAATGAGAAGGCCTCTCCAAATGTAGAAAGGTGTGAATGAGAAGACCTCTCCAAATGTAGAAAGGTGTGAATGAGAAGGTCTCTCCAAATGTAGAAAGGTGTGAATGAGAAGGTCTCTCCAAATGTAGAAAGTGTGAATGAGAAGGTCTCTCCAAATGTAGAAAGTGTGAGATTGAGAAGGCCTCTCCAAATGTAGAAAGGTGTGAATGAGAAGGCCTCTCCAAATGTAGAAAGGTGTGAATGAGAAGGCCTCTCCAAATGTAGAAAGTGTGAGAATGAGAAGGTTCTCCAAATGTAGAAAGTGTGAATGAGAAGGCCTCTCCAAATGTAGAAAGATGTGAATGAGAAGGCCTCTCCAAATGTAGAAAGTGTGAAATGAGAAGGTCTCCAAATGTAGAAAGTGTGAATGAGAAGGCCTCTCCAAATGTAGAAAGGTGTGAATGAGAAGGTCTCTCCAAATATAGAAAGGTGAGAATGAGAAGGCCTCTCCAAATGTAGAAAGTGTGAGAATGAGAAGGCTCTCTCCAAATGTAGAAAGGTGAGAATGAGAAGGTCTCTCCAAATGTAGAAAGGTGTGAATGAGAAGGCCTCTCCAAATGTAGAAAGGTGTGAATGAGAAGGCCTCTCCAAATGAAGAAAGGTGTGAATGAGAAGGCCTCTCCAAATGTAGAAAGGTGTGAATGAGAAGGCCTCTCCAAATGTAGAAAGGTGTGAATGAGAAGGTCTCTCCAAATGTAGAAAGGTGTGAATGAGAAGGTCTCTCCAAATGTAGAAAGGTGTGAATGAGAAGGTCTCTCCAAATGTAGAAAGTGTGAGAATGAGAAGGCCTCTCCAAATGTAGAAAGGTGCGAATGAGAAGGCCTCTCCAAATGTAGAAAGGTGTGAATGAGAAGGCCTCTCCAAATGTAGAAAGTGTGAGAATGAGAAGGTGTCTCCAAATGTAGAAAGTGTGAGAATGAGAAGGCCTCTCCAAATGTAGAAAGGTGCGAATGAGAAGGCCTCTCCAAATGTAGAAAGGTGTGAATGAGAAGGCCTCTCCAAATGTAGAAAGTGTGAGAATGAGAAGGTGTCTCCAAATGTAGAAAGTGTGAATGAGAAGGTGTCTCCAAATGTAGAAAGGTGTGAATGAGAAGGTGTCTCCAAATGTAGAAAGGTGTGAGAATGAGAAGGCCTCTCCAAATGTAGAAAGGTGTGAATGAGAAGGCCTCTCCAAATGTAGAAAGGATGAGAATGAGAAGGTCTCTCCAAATGTAGAAAGGTGTGAATGAGAAGGCCTCTCCAAATGTAGAAAGGGTGTGAATGAGAAGCCTCTCCAAATGTAGAAAGGTGTAAATGAGAAGGTGTCTCCAAATGTAGAAAGGTGTGAATGAGAAGGCCTCTCCAAATGTAGAAAGGTGTGAATGAGAAGACCTCTCCAAATGTAGAAAGGTGTGAATGAGAAGGCCTCTCCAAATGTAGAAAGGTGTGAATGAGAAGGCCTCTCCAAATGTAGAAAGGTGTGAATGAGAAGGCCTCTCCAAATGTAGAAAGGCTCCATAAATGGGTCTAATATTCTACATTACAAACTATAATAACAAGAAGCTTCAGACAGAAGGTAAAAAAAACCAAACAAGTCAAAGGGAACGAAGAAATATGGATCAACCACAAAGGTTTATGACTTAATCAAAGTTATTGTGAGAAATCACATGAGATACGGATGAGGAAGCCGACCTCAGTCCGCCGTCCCGCTCCTCTAATCTGTTTGCCTTTGGTTCTCCAGAATTCAATCTAGTCCCAGTAATGAATCTTATTAAATGTGAGACGTTTGTGACGGAGTATGACGGCTCGCCGGTATCTCCTCCCCTTCTCTCTGGTGTCTGTGTAACCAACAAATGTCTGTAGAAGCAGATGGTGGAAAATCGCAGCAAAACAAAGATCCGTGGAGTGCGGCTCGTGATGTCGACGTAATGAGGATTTATTGGTGATGGCCATTACAGGGACACAAATTCAGGTTAGAGAAAGAGACGGTGAGATAGACAGATGGACGGGGAAACAGATAGACAGATGTGAAGAGGGAATTCCTACAGACGGTCCGGATTAGGAACCTCGGGGGACGGGGAGAGGAGATGGATGAGATCCAGGGGACCAGGATGTCTCCTGACAATCGTGTAGAAGAATATTAACACTGAACATAATACTGCTACAATAATAATGATATGTAGATACATGCAGGCGTAGATGATTGTAGATAGATGAATAGATTATTATTAGATTATAGACAGGGGTGTAACTACAGCAGGGGAAGCAATCGCACCCGGGCCCTGGAGCTTAAGGGCCTGAAATGTCCTTTTGAGAAGACTATTACTATTAATGACTTGTAATAATTGGGGGCCCCATTGGAGCTTTTGTGTTGGGGCGCCATTGGAGCTTCACGTTACACCACTGGATATGGACATTTAATGCTGATACTTGTGTTATATGTTGATTAAAACGTTAATGCAATGATTGTAATGATATCTATTGATGAGCTCTGTACGGCTTAAGCAATTACATTGGATACATTTCACTCCTGATTCCGTCCTATTGACTTCAATGTTAGAGGAACCTCTCCACCTCGCGGGCCGCACTCGGTCTTGGTCGATATATTTCTTCACATCAGTAAATGTTTTTTTTTGCACATTTCCAGATTTGCTTTTTAGAAATAGATCTAGAAAGTTGTTGCTGTTGTTACTGAGATGAATTAAAACAATTCCAGATAATACAAACCCAGAGTGCGGCGTCCGGCAGGAGATCACTCGCAGAACGCTTGACGCCTTTTGTGTCTCCGTTGGGCTGTGAAGCTGTTAACATCACATTAACACAGCGTTACACAGTCCACGTGCCCTGAGCCCCAGGGACATATCCGCAGGGTCATTCATTTATTAGGTGATTTCACTTCCCGCCTGCTGTGCTGTCACTTTGGGGAGTGGACAGACGTGGGCTCAAAAAAGGCATCGCAAAATTTAATTTCTTTACGTACAAACTGATGTAATTTCTCACTTTGTTGTGGCTAATGATCTACATCCAGGGGTGTCACTACAACAGGTGCAGGGGCTACAATCAAACCCGGGCCCTGGAGCCTGGGGGGCCCAAAAGTCCATGTGACTAATGCTATTAAATACTTATAATAATTGGAGACCCCATTGGAGCTTTCCCATTGGGGCCCATGAACTTCAAGGAAAGCCACTGTCTACATCAATAGTATAAGTAAAGGTTGAAGTAGATGGATTAAGGTACCGTCACACCATCCAACATCGTTCAAAAGGGACGTCAGGAACGAGGTTGAAACGTTGTGGTATCATTGCGTGTAAACGCACGATTCAACAATGATAGTAGTTCAAGTCGGAGCTGACAAGTTCTCCTCCATGCAGAAAAACCTGTCAACTTCAACTTAAGCAACCGGCGGCATCGTTCAGTGTGACACCACAATAGCGATGTCACGGCCGATCCAGCCTATTCACTGCATTGCAGCGGATCGCTCGGTGGGTTGATCCCAATCCAGCGAGCGATCACTACACCAACATCGCAGCGCCGTCACGGCAACATCTTGCATTGTGACAGCTAGGCTGCGATCTCGGAAGAGAGCTCACACCCGCGGCATCGCATCCGACATCACAGCTGATGTTGTAAGGTGTGACGGTACCTTTACAATCTACCTTCAACCTTAAATACTATGGAACTATGAAACTATGGAACTCAGGTAAAATGATTCCTTGTCCCAGAGAGCAAAGACGTCCTGAGGGATATCTGTGTCATCAGGGACCCTGTGATTATAGACTAAGATTCTGGATACGGCCCAGGAAACCTTCTCATCATCTCACATTCAGAAAATAATCATTGGCAGTAATTTAATCTAGATATCGTCAATGATCCACAACATTTAGGGTCTAAAGGAGAAACCTTAGAAGCAGCAGATACTTTCAATGACCCAGAACTTTCACGGTCAAAAGGAGAAACCTCAGAAGAAATAAATCATCTGTGAGAAGAATGATCACTGAACTTGAGAACGGACAAATCGTGAAGATACAATCATGAAGGAACATACAAATCGTGTGAAGGAGAATCAGAGTCATGTGAAGGGAAATACATCGTAAAGGAGACACATGAATACATTGGATAGGAGACATAAGGACAACTATACAATATGAAGATACAACGTGAAGAACAATCGTAAGAGGAAGGACAATCATAAGTCAAGGAAGTCAATGAAGAGATACAATCGTGTCTGAGAGTGAAGTACAATCTGAGATCATCGTGAAGGAACAATCGTAGATACAATCGTGAGATACAATCGTGAAGGAACAATCGTGAAGACAATGGAGAAAGTCGTGAAGGTACATGTGAAGAACAATCGTGAAGTACAATCGTGAAGAACAATCGTGAAGGAACAGATCGTGAAGGTACAATCGTAAAGGGAACAATCTGAAGAACATGGAAGGAACAATCGTGAAGGTACATCTGTGAAGGAACAATCGTTGAAGGAACAATCGTGAAGGTACAATCGTGAAGAACAACGTGAAGATACAATCGTGAAGAACAATCTGAAGACAATCGTGAAGGTACAATCGTGAAGACATGGAAGAACAATCGTGAGACAATGTGAAGATACAATCGTGAAGGAACAATCGTGAAGAACAATCGTGAAGATACAATCGTGAAGAACAATGAGATACAATCGTGAAGATACAATCGTGAAGGAACAATCGTGAAGGAACAATCGTGAAGAATGTAACAATCGTGAAGATACAATCGTGAAGGAACAATCGTGAAGATAATCTAGCAATCGTGAAGAACAATCGTGAAGAACAATCGTGAAGTACAATCGTGAAGGAACAATCGTGAAGGAACAATCGTGAAGGAACAATCGTGAAGAACAATCGTGAAGGACAATCGTGAAGATACAATCGTGAAGAACAATCGTGAAGGAACAATCAACAATCGTGAAGGATACAATCGTGAAGAACAATCGTGAAGGAACAATCGTGAAGGAACAATCGTGAAGGAACAATCGTGAAGATACAATCGTGAAGACAATCGTGAAGGAACAATCGTGAAGGAACAATCGTGAAAGAACATCGTGAGGTACAATCGTGAAGATACAATCGTGAAGGAACAATCGTGAAGAACAATCGTGAAGGAACAATCGTGAAGGGATACAATCGTGAAGTAAATCGTGAAGGAACAATCGTGAAGGAACAATCGTGAAGATACAATCGTGAAGGTACAATCTGAAAGAACAATCGTGAAGATACAATCGTGAAGGAACAATCGTGAAGAACAATCGTGAAGAACAATCGTGAAGGAACAATCGTGAAGAACAATCGTGAAGGAACAATCGTGAAGAACAATCGTGAAAGATACAATCGTGAAGGAACAATCGTGAGAAGGAACAATCGTAGAAAGGAACAATCATGAAGATACAATGTGAAGAACAATCGTGAAGATACAATCGTGAAGATACAATCGTGAGAAAGGAACAATCGTGAAGAACAATCGTGAAGGAACAATCGTGAAGGATACAATCGTGAAAATGGAAACAATCGTGAAGATACAATCGTGAAGCATGTATACAATCGTGAAGGATACAATCGTGAGAACATCGGAAGACAATCGTGAAGATACAATCGTGAAGGAACAATCGTGAAGAACAATCGTGAAGGAACAATCGTGATAGAACAATCGTGAAGAACAATCGTGAAGGAACAATCGTGAAGAACAATCGTGAAGAACAATCGTGAAGGAACAATCGTGAAGAGGAACAATCGTAGAAGACAATCGTGAAGAACAATCGTGAAGAACAATGTGAAGTACAATCGTGAGAAACAATCGTGAAGAACAATCGTGAAAGAACAATCGTATGAATGGAAACACATCGTGAAGGATACAATCGTGAAGGATACAATCGTGAAGTAAACAATCGTGAAGAACAATCGTGAAGGAACAATCGTGAAGGTACAATCGTGAAGATACAATCGTGAAGGAAACAATCGTGAAGAACAATCGTGAAGGAACAATCGTGAAGGTACAATCGTGAAGAAATGTACACGAAACATCGTGAAGAGGAATCAATCGTGAAGGAACAATCGTGAAGATACAATCGTGAAGGACAATCGTGAAGAACAATCGTGAAGAACAATCGTGAAGATACAATCGTGAAAGGAAACAATCGTGAAGGAACAATCGTGAAGATACAATCGTGAAGATACAATCGTGGAGGAACAATCGTGAAGGAGCAATCGTGAAGATACAATCGTGAAGGAACAATCGTGGAGGAACAATCGTGGAGGAACAATCGTGAAGGAACAATCGTGAAGGAACAATCGTGAAGATACAATCGTGAAGGAACAATCGTGGAGGAACAATCGTGAAGGAGCAATCGTGAAGATACAATCGTGAAGATACAATCGTGAAGGTACAATCGTGAAGATACAATCGTGAAGATACAATCGTGAAGGAACAATCGTGAAGGAACAATCGTGAAGATACAATCGAGGATTTCAAAAGGGAAATTGAATTCAGCAACGCGATGGACAATTGTTATGAATCGATGGGGAGCAATAAATGCAGAGATCCCCCAATACAGGAACGAGGGGCCTCCGCTGCGTCTCGTTTGGTTGTTTTGCATCTTAGTCCCACTTGAGTCTTATTGACGATATAACGACCTGCAGATGGCAGAGAGGTCAAGGGAAAGTCAACAGATCAGCAAATAGCAGAATATTCTTCTTATTATTATTATTATAGTGGCATTAATTCCATGGCACTTTACATATGGAGAGGTATACAAAGACAAGTACAAAGTACATGGACAACATATGGCAGACAGGTACAGGAGGAGAGAGGACGGTGTCCGTGAGGGCTCACAATCTACGAGGGGCCGGGTGATGATACATTAGGAGAGAATATCCCAACAGAATGACAATGAGCCATAGGTAGGCTACGCTTCACCATGGGTGAATGGTTCAGTCTACCATCCTCTCCTCAGTACAATACATGGTGGATAGCAGTGTGAGCAGACTCCTCTTATCTCAACACCTCTGGTATCTCCAGTATCATATCAGAAAGGGTGGACAGTAGTTTGGGCAGCCTCCTCTTACTCTAGCACCCCTGGAATCACCAGTATTAGATCATATAGACATATGTAAACTGTAAATGTCCTCTTCTTACTTTAGCATTCCTGGTATCTCCAGTATTAGATGAGATAGACAGGGTGGACAGCAGTGTGAGCAGTTTCTTCTTATCTCAGCACTACTTGTATATTTAGTATTAGATCAGATAGACCGGGTGGACAGCAGTGTGAACAGCATCTTCTTATCTCAGCACTACTGGTATATTTAGTATTAGATGAGATAGACAGGGTGGACAGCAGTGTGAGCAGTTTCTTCTTATCTCAGCACTACTTGTATATTTAGTATTAGATCAGATAGACAGGGTGGACAGCAGTGTGAGCAGCTTCTTCTTACCTCAGCACTACTGGTATATTTAGTATTAGATCAGATAGACAGGGTGGACAGCAGTGTGAGCAGCCTCTTCTTACTTCAGCACACCTAGTACCTCCAGTATTACATCAGATGGACCTAGTGGAGCAAGGTGTGAGCAGCCTCTTTTTACCACATCACACTGGTATCTCCAGTATTAGATCAGACAGAAAGTGTTGACAGCAGTGTGAGTAGCTTCTTCTTATCTCAGCACTACTTGTATATTTAGTATTAGATCAGATAGACCGGGTGGACAGCAGTGTGAACAGCATCTTCTTATCTCAGCACTACTGGTATATTTAGTATTAGATGAGATAGACAGGGTGGACAGCAGTGTGAGCAGTTTCTTCTTATCTCAGCACTACTTGTATATTTAGTATTAGATCAGATAGACAGGGTGGACAGCAGTGTGAGCAGCTTCTTCTTACCTCAGCACTACTGGTATATTTAGTATTAGATGAGATAGACAGGGTGGACAGCAGTGTGAGCAGCTTCTTATCTCAACACTTCTGGTATATTTAGTATTAGATCAGATAGACAGGGTGGACAGCAGTGTGAGCAGCCTCTTCTTACTTCAGCACACCTAGTACCTCCAGTATTACATCAGATGGACCTAGTGGAGCAAGGTGTGAGCAGCCTCTTTTTACCACATCACACTGGTATCTCCAGTATTAGATCAGACAGAAAGTGTTGACAGCAGTGTGAGTAGCTTCTTACTCAGCACTACTTGTATATTTAGTATTAGATCAGATAGACGGTGGACAGCAGTGTGAACAGCATCTTCTTATCTCAGCACTACTGTATATTTAGTATTAGATAGATAGACAGGGTGGACAGCAGTGTGAGCAGTTCTTCTTATCTCAGCACTACTGTATATTTAGTATTAGATAGATAGACAGGTGGACAGCAGTGTGAGCAGTTTCTTCTTATCTCAGCACTACTGTATATTTAGTATTAGATAGATAGACAGGGTGGACAGCAGTGTGAGCAGCTTCTTTTCTCACACTCTGGTATATTTAGTATTAGATCAGATAGACAGGGTGGACAGCAGTGTGAGCAGCCTCTTCTTACTTCAGCACACCTAGTACCTCCAGTATTACATCAGATGGACCTAGTGGAGCAAGGTGTGAGCAGCCTCTTTTTACCACATCACACTGGTATCTCCAGTATTAGATCAGACAGAAAGTGTTGACAGCAGTGTGAGTAGCTTCTTCTTATCTCAGCACTACTTGTATATTTAGTATTAGATCAGATAGACCGGGTGGACAGCAGTGTGAACAGCATCTTCTTATCTCAGCACTACTGGTATATTTAGTATTAGATGAGATAGACAGGGTGGACAGCAGTGTGAGCAGTTTCTTCTTATCTCAGCACTACTTGTATATTTAGTATTAGATCAGATAGACAGGGTGGACAGCAGTGTGAGCAGCTTCTTCTTACCTCAGCACTACTGGTATATTTAGTATTAGATGAGATAGACAGGTGGACAGCAGTGTGAGCAGCTTCTTATCTCAACACTTTGGTATATTTAGTATTAGATCAGATAGACAGGGTGGACAGCAGTGTGAGCAGCCTCTTCTTACTTCAGACACACCTAGTACCTCCAGTATTACATCAGATGGACCTAGTGGAGCAAGGTGTGAGCAGCCTCTTTTTACACAACACTGGTATCTCCAGTATTAGATCAGACAGAAAGTGTTGACAGCAGTGTGAGTAGCTTCTTCTTATCTCAGCACTACTTGTATATTTAGTATTAGATCAGATAGACGGGTGGACAGCAGTGTGAACAGCATCTTCTTATCTCAGCACTACTGGTATATTTAGTATTAGATGAGATAGACAGGGTGGACAGCAGTGTGAGCAGTTTCTTCTTATCTCAGCACTACTTGTATATTTAGTATTAGATAGATAGACAGGTGGACAGCAGTGTGAGCAGCTTTCTTACCTCAGCATATGGTATATTTAGTATTAGATGAGTAGACAGGGTGGACAGCAGTGTGGCAGCTTCTTATCTCAACACTTCTGGTATATTTAGTATTAGATCAGATAGACAGGGTGGACAGCAGTGTGAGCAGCCTCTTCTTACTTCAGCACACTAGTACCTCCAGTATTACATCAGATGGACCTAGTGGAGCAAGGTGTGAGCAGCCTCTTTTTACCACATCACACTGTATCTCCAGTATTAGATCAGACAGAAAGTGTTGACAGCAGTGTGAGTAGCTTCTTCTTATCTCAGCACTACTTGTATATTTAGTATTAGATCAGATAGACCGGGTGGACAGCAGTGTGAACAGCTCTTCTTATCTCAGCACTACTGGTATATTTAGTATTAGATGAGATAGACAGGGTGGACAGCAGTGTGAGCAGTTTCTTCTTATCTCAGCACTACTTGTATATTTAGTATTAGATCAGATAGACAGGGTGGACAGCAGTGTGAGCAGCTTCTTCTTACCTCAGCACTATGGTATATTTAGTATTAGATGAGATAGACAGGGTGGACAGCAGTGTGAGCAGCTTCTTATCTCAACACTTCTGGTATATTTAGTATTAGATCAGATAGACAGGGTGGACAGCAGTGTGAGCAGCCTCTTCTTACTTCAGCACACCTAGTACCTCCAGTATTACATAGATGGACTAGTGGAGCAAGGTGTGAGCAGCCTCTTTTTACCACATCACACTGGTATCTCCAGTATTAGATCAGACAGAAAGTGTTGACAGCAGTGTGAGTAGCTTTTCTTATCTCAGCACTACTTGTATATTTAGTATTAGATCAGATAGACGGGTGGACAGCAGTGTGAACAGCATCTTTTATCTCAGCACTACTGGTATATTTAGTATTAGATGAGATAGACAGGGTGGACAGCAGTGTGAGCAGTTTCTTCTTATCTCAGCACTACTTGTTTTTAGTATTAGATCAGATAGACAGGGTGGAAGCAGTGTGAGCAGCTTTTCTACCTCAGCACTACTGGTATATTTAGTATTAGATGAGATAGACAGGGTGACAGCGTGTGAGCAGCTTCTTATCTCAACACTTTGGTATATTAGTATTAGATCAGATAGACAGGGTGGACAGCGTGTGAGCAGCCTCTTCTTACTTCACACACTAGTACCTCCAGTTTACATCAGATGACTAGTGGGCAAGGTGTGAGCAGCCTCTTTACCATCACACTGGTATCTCCAGTATTAGATCAGACAGAAAGTGTTGACAGCAGTGTGAGTAGCTTCTTCTTATCTCAGCACTACTTGTTATTTAGTATTAGATCATAGACCGGGTGGACACAGTGTGAACAGATCTTCTATCTCAGCACTACTGGTATATTAGTATTAGATGAATAGACAGGTGGACAGCAGTGTGAGCAGTTTCTTCTTATCTCAGCACTACTTGTATATTTAGTATTAGATCAGATAGACAGGGTGGACAGCATGTGAGCAGCTTCTTTTACCTAGCACTACTGGTATATTTAGTATTAGATGAGATAGACAGGGTGGAAGCAGTGTGAGCAGCTTCTTATCTCAACACTTCTGGTATATTTAGTATTAGATCAGATAGACAGGGTGGACAGCAGTGTGAGCAGCCTCTTCTTACTTCAGCACACCTAGTACCTCCAGTATTACATCAGATGGACTAGTGGAGCAAGGTGTGAGCAGCCTTTTTTACCACATCACACTGGTATCTCCAGTATTAGATCAGACGAAAGTGTTGACAGCAGTGTGAGTAGCTTCTTCTTATCTCAGCATACTTGTATATTTAGTATTAGATCAGATAGACCGGGTGACAGCAGTGTAAACAGCATCTTTTTATCTCAGCACTACTGGTAAATTTAGTATTATGATGATAGACAGGGTGGACAGCAGTGTGAGCAGTTCTTCTTATCTCAGCACTACTTGTATATTTAGTATTAGATCAGATAGACAGGGTGGACAGCAGTGTGAGCAGCTTCTTCTTACCTCAGCACTACTGGTATATTTAGTATTAGATGAGGTAGACAGGGTGGAAGCAGTGTGAGCAGCTTCTTATCTCAACACTTCTGGTATATTTAGTATTAGATCAGATAGACAGGGTGGACAGCAGTGTGAGCAGCCTCTTCTTACTTCAGCACACCTAGTACCTCCAGTATTACATCAGATGGACTAGTGGAGCAAGGTGTGAGCAGCCTCTTTTTACACATCACACTGGTATCTCCAGTATTAGATCAGACAGAAAGTGTTGACAGCAGTGTGAGTAGCTTCTTCTTATCTCAGCACTACTTGTATATTTAGTATTAGATCAGATAGACCGGGTGGACAGCAGTGTGAACAGCATCTTCTTATCTCAGCACTACTGGTATATTTAGTATTAGATGAGATAGACAGGGTGGACAGCAGTGTGAGCAGTTTCTTCTTATCTCAGCACTACTTGTATATTTAGTATTAGATCAGATAGACAGGGTGGACAGCAGTGTGAGCAGCTTCTTCTTACCTCAGCACTACTGGTATATTTAGTATTAGATGAGATAGACAGGGTGGACAGCAGTGTGAGCAGCTTCTTATCTCAACACTTCTGGTATATTTAGTATTAGATCAGATAGACAGGGTGGACAGCAGTGTGAGCAGCCTCTTCTTACTTCAGCACACCTAGTACCTCCAGTATTACATCAGATGGACCTAGTGGAGCAAGGTGTGAGCAGCCTCTTTTTACCACATCACACTGGTATCTCCAGTATTAGATCAGACAGAAAGTGTTGACAGCAGTGTGAGTAGCTTCTTCTTATCTCAGCACTACTTGTATATTTAGTATTAGATCAGATAGACCGGGTGGACAGCAGTGTGAACAGCATCTTCTTATCTCAGCACTACTGGTATATTTAGTATTAGATGAGATAGACAGGGTGGACAGCAGTGTGAGCAGTTTCTTCTTATCTCAGCACTACTTGTATATTTAGTATTAGATCAGATAGACAGGGTGGACAGCAGTGTGAGCAGCTTCTTCTTACCTCAGCACTACTGGTATATTTAGTATTAGATGAGATAGACAGGGTGGACAGCAGTGTGAGCAGCTTCTTATCTCAACACTTCTGGTATATTTAGTATTAGATCAGATAGACAGGGTGGACAGCAGTGTGAGCAGCCTCTTCTTACTTCAGCACACCTAGTACCTCCAGTATTACATCAGATGGACCTAGTGGAGCAAGGTGTGAGCAGCCTCTTTTTACCACATCACACTGGTATCTCCAATATTAGATCAGACAGAAAGTGTTGACAGCAGTGTGAGTAGCTTCTTCTTATCTCAGGACTGCTAGTATCTCCTCTATTCGATCAGAAATACATGGTGGACACCAGTGTGAGTGGCCTTCTGTTGCCTCAGCACCATTTGTATCACCAATACTAAATGAGAAAGTCATAATGGACAGCAGTGTGTGCAGCCTCATCTTATCCCAACTTCCCTGGAATCTCCCATATAGACCAGAAAGACATGGTGCACGCCCCATAATCCAGAATACTGAAAGGTTCCTGCATCATTAGAAGGGGAGTAATGACAGTTTGGGGAAGTCATCATTCTTCTTTATTTCTTTTCCAACAACCCCTCACACACAGGAGCGTCTGAATGAGGAGATCATCAGAAAGTGACTTTATCTCAGTAATTCAATCCATAAAGTGACCACATCTATTATATAGAGTCATTACACACAGAGGGAGCTATGTCATGGGTTTACTTCTGTTAATGTTGATGATTAATGTAAAACCAAAGGTCATCATTATCTCAGAACATTAAAGTAGGAAGGATGAAGGGTTAAACACCACACTGCTGTATTCCACCAGACATCAAAGGGTGAATATAATATTGATTTCTTAGTCAGAAACCCCTGACACATGGCAATATGATATTCATTTGTCCTGAGGAAGAGGCCGGAGAGGCCTGAAACACACTGACTAATACATCAATATTATATTCACCTTTCATGTCTGGTGGAATACGGCAGCGCGGTGTTAAACCCTTCATCTTCCCTACTTTAATTTTCTGAGATAATGACCTTTGGGGTTTCATTAATCATCAACATTGACAGACATAAACCCATGAAATAGCTCCCTCTGTGTGTAATGACTCTGTATAATAGATGTGGTCACTTTATGTATTGAAATACTGATATAAAGTCACTTTCTGATGATCTCCTCATTCGGTGCGCGGCTCCTGTCCTCAGTATTAGACTTCACGTTTTACCTGTCAGATGTGAATTAGGATCTATTTCTCCTTCCTTTGCAGTAACAGAAGGACTTTCCACCTTGGTTCATTTCCTAATGTATCAGTTATGTGATTATTCGGGTAACGTCAGAACGGGGGCATTTTAGCTGATGGTATTCAGGCTGGATCCTCACTTTATAGATACACAAACACAGCTGAAAGATTATTTATTGCATTTTCTCACACATGGAAAATCTTATAATTTGCAGATAAAGAATGATATTTTTTAATCTACCTAAATCATTATACAGACAGTTATAGGTCATCTATCAGCAGGTTTTGTTATATAATCTGACAATAGGATAACAAAGTGCAGGAACACCTGATTCCAGGGATGTGTCACTTACTGAGCTGCTTGGTTTGGTAAAGTTTTCATAAAATACTTGTTTTATCTGTCACCTACACCACTAATTAGCAGCTTCCTGTGTATAACCCCGCCCACACCACTGATTGGCAGCTTTGTGTATAACCCCGCCCACACCACTGATTGGTGGCTTCCTGTGTATAACCCCACCCACACCACTGATTGGCATCTTTCTGTGTATAACCCCACCCACACCACTGATTGGTGGCTTCCTGTGTATAACCCCACCCACATCTCTGATTGGTGACTTCCTGTGTATAACCCCACCCACACCACTGATTGGTGGCTTCCTGTGTATAACCCCACCCACATCTCTGATTGGTGACTTCCTGTGTATAACCCCACCCACACCACTGATTGGTGGCTTCCTGTGTATAACCCCACCCACATCACTGATTGGTGGCTGCCTGTGTATAACCCTGCCCACACCACTGATTGGTGGCTTCCTGTGTATAACCCCACCCACATCACTGATTGGTGGCTTCCTGTGTATAACCCCACCCACATCACTGATTGGTGGCTTCCTGTGTATAACTCCGCCCACACCACTGATTGGTGGCTTCCTGTGTATAACCCCGCCCACACCACTGATTGGTAGCTTCCTGTGTATAACCCCACCCACATCACTGATTGGTGGCTTCCTGTGTATAACCCCACCCACATCACTGATTGGTGGCTGCCTGTGTATAACCCCGCCCACACCACTGATTGGTAGCTTCCTGTGTATAACTCCACCCACACCACTGATTGGTGGCTTCCTGTGTATAACCCCACCCACATCACTGATTGGTGGCTGCCTGTGTATAACCCCACCCACACCACTGATTGGTGGCTTCCTGTGTATAACCCCACCCACATCACTGATTGGTGGCTTCCTGTGTATAACCCCACCCACATCACTGATTGGTGGCTTCCTGTGTATAACTCCGCCCACACCACTGATTGGTGGCTTCCTGTGTATAACCCCACCCACATCACTGATTGGTGGCTGCCTGTGTATAACCCCGCCCACACCACTGATTGGTAGCTTCCTGTGTATAACCCCACCCACACCACTGATTGGTGGCTTCCTGTGTATAACCCCACCCACATCACTGATTGGTGGCTGCCTGTGTATAACCCCGCCCACACCACTGATTGGTGGCTTCCTGTGTATAACCCCACCCACACCACTGATTGGTCGCTTCCTGTGTATAACTCCACCCACACCACTGATTGGTGGCTTCCTGTGTATAACCTCACCCACACATATTATGTTACTCTCTGATTAAATAGCAAAAACCTGCTGACAGATTCACTCTTTATGTTAAACTTTAGCTCCTAAACTTTTTGATGTATCTTGAAATCCCAGATATGTCAGAGGTTCACTGATCCCTCCAGTGTAGGAGGAGATAGCAGTGTTATTAGGAAACACCACAGTTTTTGTGTCCAGTACATTATGGGTGGCTATACCATACCATTAGTAATGTCTCACAATGTATACGTAATTCTGGAAAAAATACGGACTTATAATCAGACATGACCAATCGCAAAAAATTACTAGCAAAGTTATTCCCATGAGGGAAGGAAAACGATCATATGGTCATTTATATGAAAATATTAATTTTTATTATTGTACAAAAGACTACACGGTACAGGGGGTGAGAGTAAGGTAGTAAATCCACTGATACAATTGATGTAAAAATATATATTATTAAACCATATGCATACTTCCAGTAAAAACCATTCATTTATCAATATATCAAAAGTATACATAGATCTATTTTAGGGTACTGAACCATCACAATTTTTAATAAAATTCCAAACACAGGGGACCTTCATACTCCACTGCAGTACATATTATTATAAACCACCATAATATATGGTACATGAGTTTAATACTTATATGCTTTCATAGTATGCAGGTATAAGCGGGGTCAGAATTGGCATTATTATCATAGTGTCATACATATTTTACTCCCATTTTCATATCATATAGTTAGAAATAGTCTACATATAATTCGGGTTAATACTCAGTATATATTATTACATGCAGACAACAATTTATATTATTCCATAGAATTCAAAAAAGGAAAATATTGAATATCATAATATGAGAGCATCATATGCATTACATATAACCACCATTTAAGATGCAGCTATGTGGCCTATGTGGCCAATATGAAATTCAGAGTCTCAAACAACACAGGCACTACACAACCAAGCCTACACCTGCAGCGTTATCAGCCTCTCAATGGAGGACATGTGCTACAGCCATCTCTAGAGCCCTTACCACATCAACTAGATGTAACCATAAATCATTTGACCACTATCATCAGGCTCCAATATATACTACAGTTAGGAAGGTCAGTAAGGTCATTATATCAAGGTTCAATACCTGTTTAGATTGAAGTTTGTATCAGGCGTGCGCCCTTATGCGCATTTCAGATTACTCCTTCGTCAGAGGTCTTTTGTATAAAATAAAAATTAATATTTTCATATAAATGACCATATGATCGTTTTCCTTCCCTCATGGGAATAACTTTGCCGGAGATAGCAGTGTGCCTGTAGCTCGGTGTACTCCGTCTGAGGCTCCTTCCAGGACATCGGTATAAATATTCCGGAGACGTTCTGTCATTTTCACCGTTCACAGATGGAATACAAAGACGAGAAATGTGAGATAAAGGAAAGTTAAGGTCCCGCTATTGACGATAGGGAGAGAGAGAGCGGGGATCCCTGTACAGTGGAGTGCGGAGGGCAGGGGGCGATGTAAGGTTTGGGGAATTCATGATTATTTCATATCTATCAGTCTCTCTCCTGGTTTATATTCTAGCCATGGAAATGTATCATTTAGATTAGTATTAAGGTGAACGGGATCCTTTCCCTCTGGAGCAGAGACTTGTTTGAGCCGTTCCTATAGACAGGTCTGAGCCGTTCCTATAGACAGGTCTGAGCCGTTCCTATACACAGATCTGAGCCGTTCCCATAGACAGGTCGGAGCCGTTCCCATAGACAGGTCGGAGCCGTTCCCATAGACAGGTCGGAGCCGTTCCCATAGACAGGTCTGAGCCGTTCCTATAGACAGGTCTGAGCCGTTCCCATAGACAGGTCTGAGCTGTTCCCATAGACAGGTCTGAGCCGTTCCTATAGACAGGTCTGAGCCGTTCCTATAGACAGGTCTGAGCCGTTCCTATAGACAGGTCTGAGCCGTTCCCATAGACAGGTCTGAGCGGTTCCCATAGACAGGTCTGAGCGGTTCCCATAGACAGGTCTGAGCCGTTCCTATAGACAGGTCTGAGCCGTTCCTATAGACAGGTCTGAGCCGTTCCTATAGACAGGTCTGAGCCGTTCCCATAGACAGGTCTGAGCGGTTCCCATAGACAGGTCTGAGCGGTTCCCATAGACAGGTCTGAGCCGTTCCTATAGACAGGTCTGAGCCGTTCCCATAGACAGGTCTGAGCCGTTCCTATAGACAGGTCGGAGCCGTTCCCATAGACAGGTCGGAGCCGTTCCCATAGACAGGTCGGAGCCGTTCCCATAGACAGGTCTGAGCCGTTCCTATAGACAGGTCTGAGCCGTTCCCATAGACAGGTCTGAGCCGTTCCCATAGACAGGTCTGAGCCGTTCCTATAGACAGGTCTGAGCCGTTCCTATAGACAGGTCTGAGCCGTTCCTATAGACAGGTCTGAGCGGTTCCCATAGACAGGTCTGAGCCGTTCCCATAGACAGGTCTGAGCCGTTCCTATAGACAGGTCTGAGCCGTTCCCATAGACAGGTCTGAGCCGTTCCTATAGACAGGTCTGAGCGGTTCCTATAGACAGGTCTGTGCCGTTCCTATAGACAGGTCTGAGCCGTTCCTATAGACAGGTCTGAGCCGTTCCCATAGACAGGTCTGAGCTGTTCCTATAGACAGGTCTGAGCCGTTCTTATAGACAAGTCTGAGCGGTTCCTATAGACAGGTCTGAGCGGTTCCTATAGACAGGTCTGAGCCGTTCCCATAGACAAGTCTGAGCGGTTCCCATAGACAGGTCTGAGCGGTTCCCATAGACAGGTCTGAGCCGTTCCTATAGACAGGTCTGAGCCGTTCCTATAGACAGGTCTGAGCCGTTCCTATAGACAGGTCTGAGCCAATCCCATAGACAGGTCTGAGCGGTTCCTATAGACAGGTCTGAGCCGTTCCTATACACAAGTCTGAGCCGTTCCCATAGACAGGTCTGAGCTGTTCCTATAGACAGGTCTGAGCCGTTCCTATAGACAGGTCTGAGCAGTTCCTATAGACAGGTCTGAGCCGTTCCTATAGACAGGTCTGAGCCGTTCCTATAGACAGGTCTGAGCAGTTCCTATAGACAGGTCTGAGCCGTTCCTATAGACAGGTCTGAGCCGTTCCCATAGACAGGTCTGAGCCATTCCCATAGACAGGTCTGAGCCGTTCCTGTACACAGGTCTGAGCTGTTCTTATAGACAGGTCTGAGCGGTTCCTATAGACAGGTCTGAGCCGTTCCCATAGACAGGTCTGAGCCGTTCCTATAGACAGGTCTGAGCCGTTCCCATAGACAGGTCTGAGCCGTTCCTGTACACAGGTCTGTGCCGTTCCTATAGACAGGTCTGAGCCGTTCCCATAGACAGGTCTGAGCCATTCCCATAGACAGGTCTGAGCCGTTCCTGTACACAGGTCTGAGCTGTTCTTATAGACAGGTCTGAGCGGTTCCTATAGACAGGTCTGAGCGGTTCCCATAGACAGGTCTGAGCCGTTCCTATAGACAGGTCTGAGCTGTTCCTATAGACAGGTCTGAGCGGTTCCTATAGACAGGTCTGAGCCGTTCCCATAGACAGGTCTGAGCCGTTCCTATAGACAGGTCTGAGCCATTCCCATAGACAGGTCTGAGCCGTTCCTGTACACAGGTCTGAGCCGTTCCCATAGACAGGTCTGAGCTGTTCCTATACACAGGTTTGAGCTGTTCTTATAGACAGGTCTGAGCCATTCCTATAGACAGGTCTGAGCCATTCCTATAGACAGGTCTGAGCCGTTCCTATAGACAGGTCTGAGCGGTTCCTATAGACAGGTCGGAGACGTTCCCATAGACAGGTCTGAGCGGTTCCTATAGACAGGTCTGAGCCGTTCCTATAGACAGGTCTGAGCGGTTCCTATAGACATGTCGGAGACGTTCCCATAGACAGGTCTGAGCGGTTCCTATAGACAGGTCTGAGCCGTTCCTATAGACAGGTCTGAGCCGTTCCTGTACACAGGTCTGAGCCGTTCCCATAGACAGGTCTGAGCCGTTCCTATAGACAGGTCTGAGCCGTTCCCATAGACAGGTCTGAGCCGTTCCTATAGACAGGTCGGAGCCATTCCTATAGACAGGTCTGAGCGGTTCCCATAGACAGGTTGGAGCTGTTCCCATAGACAGGTCTGAGCCGTTCCCATAGACAGGTCTGAGCGGTTCCTATAGACAGGTCTGAGCCGTTCCCATAGACAGGTCTGAGCCGTTCCTGTACACAGGTCTGAGCTGTTCCTATACACAGGTTTGAGCTGTTCTTATAGACAGGTCGGAGTCGTTCCTATAGACAGGTTGGAGCCGTTCCCATAGACAGGTCTGAGCGGTTCCTATAGACAGGTCTGAGCGGTTCCTATAGACAGGTTGGAGCCGTTCCCATAGACAGGTCTGAGCGGTTCCTATAGACAGGTTGGAGCCGTTCCTATAGACAGGTCTGAGCGGTTCCTATAGACAGGTCTGTGCCGTTCCCATAGACAGGTCTGAGCCGTTCCTGTACACAGGTCTGAGCTGTTCCTATACACAGGTTTGAGCTGTTCTTATAGACAGGTCGGAGTCGTTCCTATAGACAGGTTGGAGCCGTTCCCATAGACAGGTTGGAGCCGTTCCTATAGACAGGTCTGAGTCGTTCCTATAGACAGGTTTGTGAATCCACCTGTAATTTACTGTTTCTCACAGTTGGTGACATATTGGGAAATAGCGTGGATATAACATGAGATGGATCCTGATCCTGGGAGCGTCTGCAGGGTGGGCCATCTATATGGATATACCTACGTAAAATGGGAATGAATGGTGATATCACCTTGAAATATCTCATGAAAGAATAAAGTGACATTAAAACCAAGCGCAACATTGTTCTTCTTATGAAGTTCTCAATATGTTTTCCCCCTCCCATATACTAATACAAACAGGAAGCTGCTATCACCAACCATTCCTATGTTATTTAGGTGCCTCCATATAGGTGACCCCCCCTGGACTACAGACTGACTATACGCTCATTATTCCAGTACAATATACAGCAGACTTTGTCATTACAATACTCTGACAGTAAACGTGGTCCACATTTGCTACAATGTATCTAACATCAAATACAACATTACAAAAAGACAAATATTCCAATTTATTTCTTTATGTTCTGCACAAACCTGTTCATCTCTATGGCTCCAGACTACAAACACCGCTGTAGTCAGATGTGAGGTCACGCTCTCTTTCACCTGGTGCCTAATTCTTGTTAATGTTTAACATTAATAAAATAGTAATAATACTAACATTTTATCAATAGATTTTTTCATAGCAGTTATTTGTCACGAGTCTGTTGTGACCTGATCAGACGGGGGAGGGGGGATTCTGGGATCTGAAGGACACAGCGTTTAGTAGATCACAGATCTTTGGTGTCCGCTCGTCATTTATCCTCAGTAGGAGCTTATGTCCTGTCTGTGCTGAAGGGGTCACGGTTTCTTTTCTATCCTGCTGTGCTATGCCGGCTATAGTTCATTCTATGCTGACCTATGTCTCTGGAGGAAGCTGTGGTGACCTTTCTAGTGGATGGGGTGCAGTCCCTCTGTGGAGATGAATTGGAGATCTTCTGTTGAATCTGTCTCCCCGTCCTCGTGTGCTCGTTATATCAGTAGGAGGACTAGTGTCTTGCTGGCACTAGTCAGGAATTGTTCAGGGTCAGTCAGGGCCTATATGTGATTGCACACAGGGGAAGGAGCAGTCTAGGGCAGTTAGGGCGAGTTAGGTGGTGATCCCTTCCCTATCATCAGGGCCTTCCTTCCCGGTGTACCCGTTCTCTTTGTGAGACCCTGTGAGGGACACACTTGTGTCTACTGACATGGGAACACCAGGGTCTCCCATCTGGGCCATATTAGCAGTTATATGTCATATTTAGATTTAAATGGATCCCATGTACACAGAGAGCTGAGCGGCCGCTGTGTGTGAAGGAGATTCAATATATTTTTGATACTAATATTATATTATTAACCATTTGATGGCTGTCACACACAAGTCTGGAGAGGGGTCAATCACAAGATTGAGAATGTGAAAACATCGATACAATGTTTCTGATCGCAGCTACAACCTGAAGGCCGGCTCCACACCGCCATCTCTGTGTGTCAGGGTGGATCCTGCAGAATTCACCGGTCAGAACCATGGTGTGAAGCCAACCTTAGGCTAGGGTCACACTGCCTGAATAGCAGATTTTAATTGTCTGCGCTACAGACTTAGGCTAGCTCCACACTGATGTTTTGTTCTTCTTTCACCGCAATCTGGTTAAAACTTGGACGTTTTCCCAGAAGCACATAGCGGTAATGGGATGCGCTTTTGGAGAACATTTCTAAGTATTAAGCGCACACCGTTAAAATCAGCTAATAACGGTAGTGTGACCCCAGCCTATGTGGGCAGAGTCCCAAGAGCCCGAGAACCAACCTGTGACTCCCCAGGGCAAGCTCATGTCTAGCGCCACCGAACCCCAACATGTATGGGATCATCGGGCAACCAAACCCGAACCTTATAGGGTTCGCTCGTCTCCACTGTACATAATTTCATATTAAGTTTTATTCCTATTCTTGATCCAAATCTCATAGTAGCAGATTTTCAATAATAAAATACAAATTAATTTAAAAAATCAAGTTAGTGAGAGGAGATTTGTCTTCAGTTAATGAGCCATCAGCCAGGAGAGCCGCGGTCCTCAGATTGACAGCCATCATTGTCTCCTGAGGATTTAGGGTGACATAATAATGGTCTGAGACATCTGAACCGAACTTTCAGCAGTGGTGGTGTCACAACTCACGATGGTCTCTTGAGCCTTGGGGACTTGTCACTGGTTTCAGACCGGAGTCTCATTTCTTTAATGAAACTTTTCATATTAAACATGTTTTCCTTTCTTTTGGAGCTCTAAGGGTTAATGTCAGTTTTTATGCCAGCAGCTTATTGGTTGTCCTGTTCAGGTGCAGTGCTCTATGACCACTCCCATCTCCTTCAAATAGTCATATGACCCATCAGGTAGTGCTGGTGATTGAATCTCATTCTTTACAAGCCGCTTCAGTGGAAGGGGCTCTGTGTAGTGACCGGTGCCAAGCCGTTTTCTGGCTAGGCTTTTGGCCACAGCTGTTAAGTCCCTATTTATCCTTGGGTGTTTTCCCCAGTATGTTTTCCTTCCCTTCATGTTGTATTAGGCCATCAGTGGGACTAGTGCTCCCGCTAGCCATCTCACTAGGGAGGTTGAGGTCAGGGCTAGTGAGGGACTAGGTATTCTGCTCGGCGAAGGATTAAAGAACCCGTATAGGGACAATAGGGAGATCAGGGCTCAGCCTCAGGTGAGTGCAGAAGGTGTACCATCGTCCACTCCCTACCAACAGGGCCCACTATTATTATTGTGTCCTAGCTGTTTCTTTGTGTGCAGTGCCACTGTCACACGGTGTATTTGGACATACCCCAGACTGTGCATGACAAGTGGCTGATTAGTACTGATTGAACTATATATTAACAAGTTAATAAGGCATAACTGTTAAATGTCTAAAAAATAATAATGACCAGGTCTGGCTCCAGGTACATGTTGGCCTCTGGGCACAGAGTCATGGTGGATCCTCCATTCTGTATCCTCTATTACCAGACACATCCCTGGTGTCTCCCACAAATGTCTGATTGTTAAACAAATCTGCCAGCCCCGGGTGTGAGAAGCATTGTCCACCAAACCAGGCCCAGTCTGGACATGCTGCCATCATTAACTCAAGTAATGAATAAATAAAACATTTAGTCACCATCAGCAGATAGGAGGTCTAATACTATATGCTTTTAGCAGGATGTAGCAGGTCCCAATGATAAAGGAGGAGGCAAGAGAAGGGCAAGATACCAACACTCCAATCACCCTCAGTCTACCGTGTCATGGAGAAGGAGGTTTCCATAGGGCGCCAGTCACACACGTGATACTAAGTGTACCCAGCCTGTACTGTTAGATTAGGCGGGCTGCCCAGCACTATGTAAATGCACCGTACAAGACAGATGACCGTGTACCCTGCAAAAAGATAAAAGTCCAAAAAACAATGCAAAACGTGACTGATAATGTGAGCTATTGGTAGATATTTTGGACCAAAATGTAACCCGTGTTCAGGGTCCTCACACTTACGAGTCCCTAACACCATGTACATAATTAATAATAAGCAAAAAAGGACATAAACTCACAAGACCTCCCCATAAGCAGCCATAATGTGTAACCCCACATGCACTCAGTGGAGTGCTGGTATCTTGCACCTCTGTTGCCTCCTCCTTTGTCATTGGGGCTGCTGCACCCTGATAAGTGCATTTGGTATTAGACCTTATGGCTGATTATGGTGAGGCTTTTTGAGTTTATGTCCTTTTTTGCTTATTATTCATGCATTTATTGGTTCGGGACTCGTGAGTGTGAGGACCCTTGACGTGGGTTACCATCTTACGTATTTTGGCCCAAACTATCTAGTTTTAAACCGTAAGTGAACATTAAATTGATAAATAGACATAAAATAACAGTTAAATGGACTTAATAAACGATCCGTGCGTCCACAAGCAGCAGATCCTCTTAATGTTCTTTCAATACTGTGCAGTAAATGTTAATCTGAGATTTGTTAGACGACCTTTAATCATTCCCGACGCTGTGAGGCTGGATTTGGTGCTTCTTACTGTGCAGCAACATGTCGACTTATTGATGACGGCAACCCAATTTCATGTCATTTCTTTCTTGTTGCTTCATATCGACATTAAAAGAAAACATCAGGGCCCCGATTCATCTATGCGGTTTTTTAAGTCTTCTTCCTTATTTGTCTCATGTTATCAGGTGACATTTTTGGTGCCAAAATCATTAATATCTCACATGTGACTCATGAAACTGATTTTGTGACTTTTGTTGCTAAAACTTACAAAAGTGCATCAAAAATGCTGGTTAACTTAAAGTGTAAATGTTATTTTATTGAAAAAAAACAAAAACCCAATCCTGCACTGGCTGTTAATGATGGTTCCATAGCAGATAAGATGATGCTTTTTTATACTTTAAAGACTTATTTTCGCACATTATTCTGTGCTCTTTTAAAAACTGCATTTTATGGCTGTGTGTACGTGGCCAGCAGCTGATAGGGAGCAGGACAATGTGACAGCAGAGAAGGGGTTAACAGAGATCCTGACTGAGCTGTGTGGAGCCAGATGACAGATCAGAAGCTTGTGCCAAGGAAAGAGAAGTTTACAGTGATCCTGACATTGCTCCACACTGTGCTGTAGCCTGAGCTAATCTGATACATTGTTTCCTCATCAGCTGCAGTCAGCAGCGTAGACCACACCCCCTTTACCTTATATGGTTAGATGCGCCATATTCAGTGCGAAGACAGATCTGACTGATAATGAACATATGTCTGCTTCACACACAGTGCAGTGGGGACACCTTGTGGAAGGCTTGTGAATTGTTTTCAATCAGAATTCTCTGTTGAATTATATTACAAAGTTTATTATAATCACTTGTCTACGTTATTATGAAATAAAAATGTAAATGTCGGTTACACTTTAAATATTCACCAGATGGTAACTGGAGGAAGGGGGCACAATAAAGTCACAATTAATGAATCAGGTTAACAATATCTGAAATCACCAAACTCCATCGATCAAGTGGAAAACAAAAAAAGCACAAGAGGAGATCACATAAAATAGACTTCAAAAAGGAGCAACTACAGTAACACATCGCATGCAAATAACAAATGGAGAAAAACACACAAAACCTGACAAAAAGAGACACAAAGGCAATGATGAATCGAGGACATTGAGGCAGAACGTAGACAAGAAAATCACTGAGTGAAATACAAGTGTGTTCATGTGTTTTCCACTCAATTTACTGCGTTTTTGATTTGTTTTGAAAAATGTTTCAAAAATTGCTGAAACATGAACATTCTGTAGAGAGGAAAAACATGTGGGGTATCTGCAAACACTGCAGCAAATATCCGAGTGTTGTCAGGAAAAATGCTGCATAAAAAGAATTGACGTGCTGCAGATTTTAAACTACAATCTTGCAAGGAATAAAGAAGCAGCAAGTGCAGGAATCATAGAATGGGGGAGTGTGAAGGGACCTAATGGGTCATGGTGTGAAGGGACCCCGCATCATCGTGTGTAGGGACCTCCTGGGTCATCATGTGAAGGGACCTCCTGGGTCATCATGTGAAGGGACCTCCTGGTCATCATGTGAAGGACCCCGCATCATCATGTGAAGGGACCATCCTGGTCATCATGTGTAGGGACCTCCTGGGTCATCGGTGAAGGACCTCCTGGGTCATGTGAAGGGACCTCTTGGGTCATCATGTGAAGGGACCTCTGGTCATTGTGTGAAGGGACCTCCAGTCGTGTGAAGGGACCTCTTGGGTCATCATGTGAGGGAACTCCCGGTCATGTGAAGGACCTCTTGGTCATCATGTGAGGACTCCCTGGTCATCGTGTGAAGCGACCTCCCAGTCATGTGAAGGGACCTCTTGGGTCATCGTGTGAAGGGACTCCAGGTGTGTGAAGGGACCTCTTGGGTCATTATGTGAAGTCACTCCTGGTTGTCATGTGAAGGGTCCTCCTCTATCATCATGTGAAGGGACTCCTGATCATCATGTGAAGGGACTTCCCGAGTCATCGTGTGAAGAGACCTCCTGGGTCATTTGTGAAGGACTTCTGTATCTTCCAACCCCTGCTGAAAGCAGGATTCACTAAATCCAGTCAGATGTCTGTCCAGCCTCCAAGTGAAGTCTTCTGGCTTCAGAGAGGCTCACCTGGCATGATCGTGAGTGATCTGTACCTTCCGGACTACGCCTCTATGAGGCTTGGTACATATACACGGTGTCAGCAGGGCTGGCACTAGGAATTTCAGGGCCCCTGATTGCCAAATTTTGGGGTCTCCTGAGACTCTGCCCAGCCTCCACCCAGCTCCACCTCCACCCATGCTCTGTCTCCACCCAAACATACATTATATTTATAGTGGAAAAATTGGAGCATCACCAAAAATTACCTCAATTTATGTGCAAAGCTTTCCCAACCAGCGATCCAGATGGTTCCTTACAATAGAGTAAAAAAAGGAAAAACAGCACAAAGAAATAGAAAAAAGTGGACTTCATTGCCCAATGTGTAGCCACGCCATTGGGCAATAAAGTCCACATATTTCTATACTTTTGTGCTGTTTTTCCTTTTTTACACTTTTGTTATATATTACACACACACACTTGAGACTGCTGTGGGCTGAATACACAATAGCTGTATACACAATAGAGAATACACAATAGGTGACGGCTGCTAGCTGTGTACACAATGGAGACTGCAACTGGCCATACACAATAGAGAATACACAATAAAGATGGCTGTGGGCTGTATACACAATGGAACGGCGGCTGCAGGGAACAATGCACAATGGAGACTGCTGCGAGACGTATGCACATTAGTGATTGCTGCGGGTTGTATACACATTGGAGACTGCAGGATGTATAACAGTGACTGCAGGCCATATGCAGAGTCTGCTAGCTGTATATTTGTATACACAGACAGCACTCTACTGTATATACAGGTCCACACAATATACATCAGTATATAGATAGACAAATACAGCATGTAGTGTGGACCTATATATATAGCGTATAGTGCTGTGTAGAGACAGACACACAGAAAGAGATAGACAGACAGAGAGACAGACAGACAGAGGAAACAGAGAGAGACAGACAGAGACAGACAGAGAGAGAAACAGAGAGAGACAGATAGAGAGAAAAGAGAACAGAGAGAGACAGATAGAGAGAGACAGAGAGAAGACAGAGAGAGACAGACAGAGATAGACAGATAGAGAGAGACAGACAGAGAGCATTACCGCATTGCTGCTTACTACATACGTTTTGCCAGCAAAGTGCGAGTGATGGCAATTGCAGTCACATCCAAATTTGGATGCGGTAACCGCAATTGCAATTCCAAGTGTGACCCCAGCCCCGGTTGGATTCGCCTATACAGTATATACAGTATATAAGGAGACAGGTTTAGCCCCAGTGTTTTTGCAGATGATTTTATTCTTGGTAATGTGAAATCCATAGAGATCCTCCTTTATGCGGGATCTCATGGTCTTACTATATCGCGGTTGAACTCGAGCTGATAGAGAATATAATAAACAATTCACGACTTCGGAGGAATGTAAATGTTTAATCCTCCGCCGTGTTCTGATCACAAAAAATCAATAACAAGAAACATTTGGACAATGGAGGAAAGAGATGGAGAAAACCAAGAAAAATGTATTAAAACCGAGCAAAAGAGATCTGTGTGTAAATCATCAGCGATAACCCGGAGATTATTAACCCGATATCTGCATTGTACAATGTGAATCGAAACACTGACATTGTGGATTGTTATTCTCCTTTATGTAGGAATTAAGAAATACAAAAAAATGTTGCAAGATTGTGAAGATCAAAGCTGCAAAATACTATCAAAGTAATGTATCATTTACATCATATAGTGAATGCTGATCTGTAGGATTGCTATTTCTAGGTGGTGTAATCAATCAGGCTCCTTCTGTGGTCAGTAGCTCTGTCTAGGGCTTCCATAGACAGGCATTTGCATTACCCCCAATATCCCCATCATCTCCTTGCAGCCCACAATATCCCCATCATCCCTTTATAGCCCTCATCATCCCCCAATATCCCCACTATGGCAGTGTACCTGCTTAGGAAAAACACACACACACGCACCACTTTTCTCACCGATCCTCCGTGGTCCTCCTGTATGTGAGCTATGGATATATATATAATCCAGTCCGCAGCCTTTATACTCTATATATACAGCCAGTATACGTTGCGGAGCGTCAGGTGCTGGCCCTTTCACCAGATCACTATCCGGAGCTCAGGTGCCTATAAGACGTTGTGCACAATATTGGGATCTGTGAATATGTTCCATTCTCTGTATTGACGCTGTGATACACAGGATTCCGCCTCTCTTTACCTCCAGCATTTACATTGGTCACTATAAACCCCAGAGCGTCCACATTTCATGGTCAGATCCTACTCGTGGCTTTATCTGAAGGTTCCCAGTAACAGGAGGCATCTGCTGCCCCATCACAACAATTCCCATCAGATGCCCTGTGTGGGGGGTGCCCGGGTGGCATCTCATGACAAGTGGCATCGAGCGCTCAGTGTCTCACAGTTACTTCAGTTGCAGTTGACTAATATTCATCCTCTCTTCTCTTCTTACAGTCATTGTAAGAACACTGTTTGCTGTCACCTGCATCTTCCTAGCTGGGCTTCCACTGTCATTGCAGCCCTTATGTATTACTAGATGGGTGCCCGATGCACAATGCATCGGGATTCTAGCAGAGCGAGTCTGTGACTCGCAATGGCCGCTTCACGGCCAATGCTTCGCGCTGCTAAGGCGACTCGCCATGCCCGCTGCGCGGGCATAGCGAGTCGCCTTAGAGCTGCTCGCAATGGCCGCTGCGCGGCCAATGCTTCGTTCGTATCCACATGACGACATTGACTCACAGCGAGTGCGGTCTCAAAAGGGGCAAAAATCCCATTCGTGATTATATAATAGATAAGAACACTGCTTGCTGTAATGACCTCAATTGCAGTCTCAGCCTGACTCACACACCCGTATGGTATCTATCTCTGCATTTATTGTCATCTCTCCTATGTCGTGTGTATATGACTATTTCCCACATTATAAATGTTATTTTGTGAAAGGTGTGAGGACTCTGGTATAATGGTGAATGGCCGCCTTTCATCATCTATTTATCACTGCTGTGAGGACCAGCTGCTAATTACCTGAAACCATGTGACTTCCCACAATCCCCCTCACCTGATTCTTTAGTGTGCCCTATAAATTTAGTTCTGTCTTAAGGGGTACCTGCGTACTCACAAACTCTTGCTCTCCCCAGCGCACCCCGACCTATCCCACATCCAGAAATCTACAGGCCATTAACCCTCATGCATTCACAGACTCTCTACACTCATCACTGTCCCCAATCTCCTCATTCTCCTGTCCTGATCTGGCAGTAAATCACTACAATGACTCTCTCAGAAGCTCCTGGACCAAGTAGCGCCCCTCACCCCCAGAACCTCCAAACATAAAACAAAACAGCCCTGGCTCACACCACAAACCCGATTCCTCCAGCGATGCTCCAGGAGTGCTGAACGTCTATGGAGGAAAACCCGAACACCAGAAAACTTTATCCATTATAAATTCATGCTGAGAACTTACAACTCCGCCCTTCACCTCGCCAAACAGACCGACTTCACCACCCTGATCTCCTCACTATCCAACAACCCAAAACAACTCTTTGACACCTTTCACTCTCACCTCAGTCCTAAAGTGCAGTCCCCCATCACTGACTGCTGATGATCTGGCTTCTTACTTCAGAGACAAATTAGAAAACATCCATCATATAATGAGCTCTCGGCCCCAAAACAATGCTACCCCCATTCCACCCCACATCTCCACATTTGACCCAGTCACAGAAGAAGAAGTCTCCAGGCTCCTCTCTTCCTCTCGTCCCACTAAATGCACCACTGACGCCATTCCCTCACACCTACTCCAGTCTCTGTCCGGTCGTCACCACTCATCTAACCAAAATCTTCAATCTCTCCCTCTCTTCTGACATCTTCCCCTCCTCCTTCAAACACTCAATCATTACTCCATTATTAAAGAAAATGTCTCTTGACCCATCCTGCACAAATAACCACAGACCATTCTCCAATCTCCCCTTCATCTCTAAACTCCTGGAGCGCCTGGTCTATTCCCGCCTCACTCATTACCTCTCCGCTCACTCTCTTCTAGACACATTACAGTCTGGCTTCCGCCCCTTATATTCTACAGAAACTGCCCTCATCAAAGTGCCAATGACCTTCTGACGGCAAAACGTAATGGTGACCGCTCTCTGCTTATTCTCCTTGATCTCTCTGCAGCTTTTAACACTGTTGACCACCATCTCCTACTCTCTATGCTGCACTCCATTGGCATCAAGGACAAGGCTCTCTCCTGGCTCTCCTCCTATCTTTCTGACCGCTCTGTCAGTGTATCATTCTCTGGCTCCACTTCTTCCCCTCTTCCTCTCACTATTGGGGTCCCTCAGGCTTCCAGTACCATCTTTATGCTGATGACACACAACTATACACTTCTTCCCCTGACCTTACCCCTGCGGTATTACAGAACACCAATGACTGTCTAACCGCAGTCTCCAATATCATGTCCACTCTATATCTGAAACTCAACCTTTCCAAAACTGAACTTCTTTTGCTCCCGCCCTCCACTAACCTCCCTAAACCTGACATCTCTCTCAGTGTGCGGTACCACGATAACGCCTAGTCAGCAGGCTCGCTGTGATAACGCCTAGTCAGCAGGCTCACTGTCTGGGTGATATGTTTGACTCTGACACTTATACTGCTCCTAGCTGTTCGCATCTACTCAAGTTGCCTATACCATCATTGTAAATAAGCCCCTGTACTTTGTGTCACCTCCACCTCATTGTTAGATTGTAAGCTCTTATGAGCAGGGCGGTCATTATTTTGCTTTAATTACTGTAATTTCTGATAACTATTACTTATGACTGTTTGTATATGAACCTCTGAATTGTGAAGCGCTGCGGAATATGTTGGCGCTATATAAATAAGGATTATTATTATAACAATTCACGTCACAACAATGTGTTTCTACGTGTGAGGAAGGTTATTCTTTATGCAAATAATCTTTCTTCATCTTAACAATGGAAAGCTCCGATGATGTGTGATGAGCGCGGTGCGGTGTGTGATGAGCGCGGTGTGGTGTGTGATGAGCGCGGTGCGGTGTGTGATGAGTGCGGTGTGTGATGAGCACGGTGCGGTGTGTGATGAGCGCGGTGCGGTGTGTGATGAGTGCGGTGTGTGATGAGCACGGTGCGGTGTGTGATGAGCGCGGTGCGGTGTGTGAGGAGCATGGTGTGGTGTGTGATGAGTGCGGTGCGGTGTGTGATGAGTGCGGTGCGGTGTGTGATGAGTGCGGTGTGTGATGAGCGTGGTGCGGTGTGTGATGAGCACGGTGCTGTGTGTGATGAGCGCGGTGCGGTGTGTGATGAGTGCGGTGCGGTGTGTGATGAGTGCGGTGCGGTGTGTGATGAGTGCGGTGTGTGATGAGCGTGGTGCGGTGTGTGATGAGCACGGTGCTGTGTGTGATGAGCGCGGTGCGGTGTGTGATGAGTGCGGTGCGGTGTGTGATGAGTGCGGTGTGTGATGAGTGCGGTGCGGTGTGTGATGAGCGCGGTGCGGTGTGTGATGAGCGCGGTGCGGTGTGTGATGAGCGCGGTGCGGTGTGTGATGAGCGCGGTGCAGTGTGTGATAAGCACGGTGCTGTGTATGATGAGCGCGGTGCGGTGTGTGATGAGCGCGGTGCGGTGTGTGATGAGTGCAGTGCGGTGTGTGATGAGTGCGGTGTGTGATGAGTGTGGTGTGTGATGAGCGCGGTGCGGTGTGTGATGAGCGCGGTGCGGTGTGTGATGAGCGCGGTGCGGTGTGTGATGAGTGCGGTGCGGTGTGTGATGAGTGCGGTGTGTGATGAGTGCGGTGTGGTGTGTGATGAGCGCGGTGCGGTGTGTGATGAGTGCGGTGTGGTGTGTGATGAGCGCGGTGCGGTGATGAGTGCGGTGCGGTGTGTGATGAGTGCGGTGTGTGATGAGTGTGGTGTGTGATGAGCGTGGTGCGGTGTGTGATGAGTGCGGTGCGGTGTGTGATGAGCGCGGTGCGGTGTGTGATGAGCGCGGTGCGGTGTGTGATGAGTGCGGTGCGGTGTGTGATGAGTGCGGTGTGTGATGAGTGCGGTGTGGTGTGTGATGAGCGCGGTGCGGTGTGTAATGAGTGCGGTGCGGTGTGTGATGAGCGCGGTGCTGTGTGTGATGAGCGCGGTGCGGTGTGTGATGAGCGCGGTGCGGTGTGTGATGAGTGTGGTGCGGTGTGTGATGAGTGCGGTGTGTGATGAGTGCGGTGTGGTGTGTGATGAGCGCGGTGCGGTGTGTGATGAGTGCGGTGCGGTGTGTGATGAGTGTGGTGTGGTGTGTGATGAGCGTGGTGCGGTGTGTGATGAGCGCAGTGCGGTGTGTGATGAGCACGGTGCGGTGTGTGATGAGCACGGTGCGGTGTGTGATGAGTGCGGTGCGGTGTGTGATGAGTGCGGTGCTGTGTGTGATGAGTGCGGTGTGTGATGAGCGCGGTGCGGTGTGTGATGAGTGCGGTGTGTGATGAGCGCGGTGCAGTGTGTGATGAGCGCAGTGTGGTAAATTGTTTTGGTAAATGGTTAGAGACTATTTTTAGGCTTTGATTATGGAAGAGATTTCATCAAAGTAATAAGTGTTTAAAGACTGACGATCCGTTCTTCTGTCCTTCCGTCTTTCTGCAGTAATTTGAAGCTTGTGAATCACAAATGATCCCAGGTCTTAAATACTATTGGTCATCTCACATAGGCAATAGGGATCTTATTAGCCTCTATGGCTGGGTGCAGCCAAATGTAGATATGTCTGTCTGTCTGTCTTTCTGTGATTGCTCTTATTTTTAGGAAAGTCCTGTGTCTTTAATGCTGTTTCTGCTCTAGATTCATTACTGCTGCTTACATTGTGCATTGTTTGCTTGAATTCATCTACAAGTTTGCCATATTCTAGTGTGAGCTCATCATCTGGCCGTGCATCTAATGCAGTCACATGTGGGTCATAACTTTCTGGAGGACCACTTAATAGTAGTGCAGCAACATGAAAGTCTTTAATTTCTTCTCCAATACCCCTGAGACGCTCCACAATCTCTAGGGTGTTTCTTATATAGTCCTGCGTATTCTGGCTATCACTTAGCTTAGACTAGTACAGCTTTCTCATGAGATAAAGCTTATTGCTGAGATTTGATCTTTCATGCACTTTCTGTAATTCATTCCTCATCTCCTTTGCAGTTGCACACTTGTATATATGCACAATCTGATCATCATCTACATTGAGGGAGATAGTGCTTTGTGCTTTCTGATCCTTCTCTAGCCAGTCATCTGGTAATGGATGAGGCTCTTGTTCCTGTGTATATTTCCACGTACCTTCTCTTATGAGCAGCATCTTCACCTTGAATTTCCAGGACTGATAATTCTGATTGGTGAGACTTTGCACTGAGGACTTGCAGTGATCCCTGCTTGTGTTGCTCTGCTGCTTTTGTTTCTGTTGCTGTATTAGGCCAGGGTCACATTTGCGGTTGGACCCTGGCCTGCCGGATTCCGGTTTCAACTTAGCAATTTTTCCATCACCGCATAGCGTTTCCGCTATGCGGTGCTGGAAACCGCAGTCCCTAGTTACCCGGTGTTTACCTGCACGACCTGTCACACAGGCAGCGGCTCGGAGGGCGTTTTACAGCGCCGCACAGGAAACCGTTGCAGACACGATTTCCTGTGCGGCGCTGTAAAACGCCCTCCGAGCCGCTGCCTGTGTGACAGGTCGTGCAGGTAAACACCGGGTAACTAGGGACTGCGGTTTCCAGCACCGCATAGCGGAAACGCTATGCGGTGATGGAAAAATTGCTAAGTTGAAACCGGAATCCGGCAGGCCAGGGTCCAACCGCAAATGTGACCCTGGCCTTACTCTTCTGTCTCACTCTGTGCTCTATGTCACTCCTGGGGTTCTGTGTCACTCCTGGGGTTTGTGTCACTCCTGGGGTTCTATGTCACTCCTGGGGTTCTGTGTCACTCCTGGGGTTCTATGTCACTCCTGCGGTTCTGTATCACGCTGGAGTTCTGTGTCACTCCTGGGTTTGTGTCACTCCTGGGGTTCTATGTCACTCCTGGGTTCTATGTCACTCCTGGGGTTCTATGTCACTCCTGGGGTTCTATGTCACTCCTGGGGTTCTGTGTCACTCTTGGGGTTCTGTGTCACTCCTGGGGTTCTATGTCACTCCTGGGGTTCTATGTCACTCCTGGGGTTTGTGTCACTCCTGGGGTTCTATGTCACTCCTGGGGTTCTATGTCACTCCTGGGGTTCTATGTCACTCCTGGGGTTCTGTGTCACTCCTGGGGTTCTATGTCACTCCTGGGGTTCTGTGTCACTCCTGGGGTTCTATGTCACTCCTGGGGTTCTGTATCACGCTGGAGTTCTGTGTCACTCCTGGGGTTTGTGTCACTCCTGGGGTTCTATGTCACTCCTGGGGTTCTATGTCACTCCTGGGGTTCTATGTCACTCCTGGGGTTCTATGTCACTCCTGGGGTTCTGTGTCACTCTTGGGGTTCTGTGTCACTCCTGGGGTTCTATGTCACTCCTGGGGTTCTGTGTCACTCCTGGGGTTCTATGTCACTCCTGGGGTTCTATGTCACTCCTGGGTTCTATGTCACTCCTGGGGTTCTGTGTCACTCCTGGGGTTCTGTATCACTCCTAGGGTTCTGTATCACGCTGGGGTTCTCTGTCACTCCTGGGGTTCTCTGTCACTCCTGGGGTTCTCTGTTACGCTGGGCCCATAACCTGTTGGCAGTGGATCATTCAGGATAGTCTCAAGCCTGTTGACAACAGAACAGAGCTTTAATTAGCAATAAACAGGTACAGATATAAAGGGCTTTGTGGAATCAGAAAAATATATGTCTTAAGTGTCTCTGTGCTGCATCAGCAGGTTGCTTCTCCTCTCATGCACAGACACAGGAAACTGGGTACAGTCACATGGTCCTTCCTGTGTGAACCTCTGGGACTGTTTTTTTTTAATGTAACTTAATAGAAAATGCATAAACCTAGCAATAGAACACTTACATATACTGGAATGGAGTTGTTGCACTAAACATATTCCAACATGGACCAACACCAGTTCTCTAGCCCTTTGGCTCTCGCTGTGCCTCCAGATAGTCCCACAGCATGGCTACTAAGCTTGCAGCCCAGCAGACTCCAGTTTGCTGCCAATCATGAAGTCCTAATGGAAAGAGAAAGCGGTCTCAGAGGGCGCTAAGGCTAGCGTGTGGTGCACGCTAACAGCACCAGTCATCCACCCCGAGTTATGCAGGCTGCATGACCCAACAGGTTAGTGCACCACCTGCACACACATACATTCAATATACCATCGGGTATAACACCAGGAGTGCTTTCCTGCTTTTTTATGTTTATATAATCATGAAGTCCTGACAGCTTGGGGTCCTGGCACCCCTCGTAGCAGCTTTGGGCTGCTGCTCTGCCTGACGGCTGACACAGACTTCTGCCCTCCTACACTGTCTAAGACTAAGTGACTCCTATTGTCACCCGTCCCTACTCCTTACTACAGCTAAGCTCCAGCCAGTGTCTGTCTTAGCCTAAAACAGGCCATTTTGTGCCCAGCCCATTGATTAGAGTTTGAGAAGTGTTTGTATACATAGGACGTACATCATAGGATACCTGAATTCTCCTCAGATCTGGTATTAGGACCACTACCTCTGTGCAACTAGACTGCAGGAGTGCCACACATACAGTCAGGAGGAGCAGTTTACCACTGAGCGGAGTAGTGTTTGTTTGAGTGGGGTGGGTTTTCCATGGAGCAGGATAGTGCTGGTGTTGAGCTGGGTGGGTTTTCCATGGAGCGGGTAGTGTTGGTGTTAAGGGGGGTGGGTTTTCCATGGAGCGGAGTAGTGTTGGTGTTGAGCAGGGTGGGTTTTCCATGGAGCGTGGTAGTGTTGGTGTTGAGCAGGGTGGGTTTTCCATGCAGCGGGGTAGTGTTGATGTTGAGTGCGGGGTGGGTTTTCCATAGAGCTGGGTAGTGTTGGTGTTGAGCGGGGTGGGTTTTCCATGGAGCGGAGTAGTGTTGGTGTTGATCTGGGTGGGTTTTCCATGGAGCGGAGTAGTGTTGGTGTTGAGCGGGTTAGGTTTTCCATGCAGCAGAGTAGTGTTGGTGTAGAGGGGGGTGGGTTTTCCATGGAGCGGGGTAGTGTTGGTGTAGAGGGGGGGTGGGTTTTCCATGGAGCGAGGTAATGTTGGTGTAGAAGGGGGTGGGTTTTCCATGGAGCGGGGTAGTGTTGGTGTTGAGCAGGGTGGGTTTTCCATGGAGTTGGGGTGGTATTGGTGTAGAGGGGGGGGGGTTTTCCATGGAGCGGGGTAGTGTTGGTGTTGAGCGGGGTGGGTTTTCCATGGAGCGGAGTAGTGTTGGTGTTGAGCGGGTTAGGTTTTCCATGCAGCAGAGTAGTGTTGGTGTAGAGGGGGGGTGGGTTTTCCATGGAGCGAGGTAATGTTGGTGTAGAAGGGGGTGGGTTTTCCATGGAGCGGGGTAGTGTTGGTGTTGAGCAGGGTGAGTTTTCCATGGAGTTGGGGTGGTATTGGTGTAGAGGGGGGGTGGGTTTTCCATGGAGCGGAGTAGTGTCGGTGTTGAGCGGGGTGGGTTTTCTATGGAGCGGGGTAGTGTTGGTTTTGAGCAGGGTGGGTTTTCCATGGAGTTGGGGTGGTATTGGTGTAGAGGGGGGTGGGTTTTCCATGGAGCGGGGTAGTGTTGGTGTTGAGCAGGTTGGGTTTTCCATGGAGCGGGCTAGTGTTGGTGTTGAGTGGGTTGGGTTTTCCATGGAGCGGAGTAGTGTTGGTGTTAAGGGGGGTGAGTTTTCCATGGAGTGGGGTAGTGTCGGTGTTGAGTGGGGTGGGTTTTCCATGGAGCGGAGTAGTGTTGGTGTTGAGCGGGTTAGGTTTTCCATGCAGCAGAGTAGTGTTGGTGTAGAGGGGGGTGGGTTTTCCATGGAGCGAGGTAATGTTGGTGTAGAAGGGGGTGGGTTTTCCATGGAGCGGGGTAGTGTTGGTGTTGAGCAGGGTGAGTTTTCCATGGAGTTGGGGTGGTATTGGTGTAGAGGGGGGGTGGGTTTTCCATGGAGCGGAGTAGTGTTGGTGTTAAGGGGGGTGGGTTTTCCATGCAGCGGGGTAGTGTCGGTGTTGAGCGGGGTGGGTTTTCTATGGAGCGGGGTAGTGTTGGTTTTGAGCAGGGTGGGTTTTCCATGGAGTTGGGGTGGTATTGGTGTAGAGGGGGGTGGGTTTTCCATGGAGCGGGGTAGTGTTGGTGTTGAGCAGGTTGGGTTTTCCATGGAGCGGGCTAGTGTTGGTGTTGAGCGGGGTGGGTTTTCCATGGAGCGGGGTAGTGTTGGTGTTGAGCAGGTTGGGTTTTCCATGGAGCGGAGTAGTGTTGGTGTTAAGGGGGGTGGGTTTTCCATGGAGCGGGGTAGTGTTGGTGTTGAGCGGGGTGGGTTTTCCATGGCTCGGGGTAGTATTGGTGTAGAGGGGGTTGGGTTTTCCATGGAGCGGGGTAGTGTCGGTGTTGAGCGGGGTGGATTTTCCATGGAGCGGGGTAGTGTCGGTGTTGAGCAGGGTGGGTTTTCCATGGAGCGGGGTAGTGTTGGTGTAGAGGGGGTTGGGTTTTCCATGGAGCGGGGTGGTGTTGGTGTTGAGCAGGGTGGGTTTTCCATGCAGCGGGGTAGTGTTGGTGTAGAGGGGGTTGGGTTTTCCATGGAGCGGGGTAGTGTCGGTGTTGAGCAGAGAGGCGGTGACCCCAGTGTGCAGACCCCCATATGACTCATAAAAATAAATTGGCATACAGCGTGGAACAGATTAAAAGTCGATTTGTGAGGTGAGGGGGGAGGTCTGGAGATATGAAGGGGGTTACAGGAACCCCACTTTCATCATGTTATAGGTGGTGGGTGTGGTGTAGAACTCCCAAATCTGGTGACAGGTTAATTTTAATACAAAATGTAGATCAGAACCTCCCCTCCTCCAACCATTGACCATTTATAATACCCTGAGCCCCTTCAGGCACTCGCCCAGGCACAACATCTACATATGCCCCTACTATATGGTGTTTCTCCAGCATTCCCCATCTCATCATGTGTCTAATCTCATACATCATGGCTCTAGGAGACTTGTGACAGATCTGGGCTCTGAGCTTTACAACTTGTGAGACTTTGGTTTTTAAATGTGATTGATTTATTTTGGACCAGCAAGGGTTAAGGACATATTCCTTGTAGGTAGCTCCTGGTTTGTTTATTTCAGCTGCAGATGGTTTTGTGACCACTCCCCTTCCCTTTAAATAGTCACATGATCATCACCTGATGCCGGTAATGGTTCATGCTATTCTGACCATCATGGAGGAAGGAGGTCTCTAGCGTCTGCTGAGTTCTGCTGTTGGAGCCATGTTATCTGCAGTCCTGCTGTTTGGCTGCAGCAGTCGTTTGTTGCGTATCCTTTATTGTCTATGTTCCTCTATCTGTCCACCTTTCCCTGTGTTGGACTAGAATACAGCGTTAGTCTAGTGCACTCACCGTCTTTTGCCCTATCCATGGTGAGTGTATGAGATTAGACACATGATGTCGGTGGGATGAAGGACCTGCATAGGGACATTAGGGGAGTTCTGGGGCCAGACACAGGCTAGAGTCAGGAGGTGTCTTATCCCCTGCCCCCTATCATCAGGGTGTTCCTCTCCATTGTAACCTCTGTGTTGCACCGTGTGCTGGATATCCTCTGGTCCATTCAGAACATTTGCACATATTTCACCAAACCACAATTTTTAACAATAATTTTACAGTGGAAGCTGCTGAAATAAAACAAAGTATCTTCTTTCTGTCACGTGTTGACTGCTTTCCAGTCCATGTGTAATGCTGCTGTGATTTAAGTCAGAGTAAATTTCCTTTGGTTCATCGGGGTTAATGCTAGAACTGCTGTTGTCTATGTCAGCGGCTCTGCAGGTGCAGGTGGGGGCAAGGGGGTGTCAGATCAGTCAGTTCTCCTCTCCCTCAGCTTTTACGTAGTTCTACTTCCCTCCACCAGTTGTCGCTGATAGAGTTTAGTCTCCACTAGGACCCTGTGTAATGAAGACGTGCATGCTGTGCTGCTGCTAGCCTTCCTTAGGACGATGCTGGTTTTCCCCAGTCTGTGGGTGGAGGTAGGGGCTTTTAGCCTACGGCTGATCAGGAGCATAGGGCAAAGGTGGCGACTCAGAACTCCTCACCTTCAGAGGTAACTCCAGGATCAGGGTAAGCCAGGGACCCCCAGTGTAAGAGTCAGACAGCTCTCCTGAACGCCCATCTTACCATCCTGCATATGATTCCCTACCACTATACCATCCCCCGTGACACTTTCTAACAGTGCAAATATATAAGATTTATATACTTGATGCCCGGCGGTAATACACCACCTGGATACATCAGGCCCATGAATCACGTCCTTGGCCGCACATGTGAGAGCCGGCACAGATCATTCCACCTTATCAATTCTCATCTGTACAGCTTGTCACAATGGATTACAGACGCTTTTATCTCACTCTTTAAAAACACCTGAAATTCAGCGCTGGAAAATCTATAGTGAGGTGGAAATGAACCTGGAAATATTCAAAATAGTCTTCCCTCGACATCGAAGAGATGACATGAAATCACACAGACATCACCTGTCAACATGGGAGAGCAGAGCATTAACTATCGGAGGCAGCTGTCGCCGGCAGAGGCTTTACAGGGATTGCAATCTACTACAGCAACCAATGATGCAAAAATAAAATGTCACATTTATGTTATTCTGAGTGGATTTGTGTTCAGAAGCATTTTACAGCATCTGTATAAATTATTCATTTATTTTCATGGGGCTGAAAAATGCTAAAGAATCGGTGCAGCAATGATGTGACGGTGCTGCGGTGCTATGGTGCAGCGCTGATGTGACGGTGCTATGGTGCAGCAATGATGTGACGGGGCTGCGGTGCTATGGTGCAGCAATGATGTGATGGTGCTGCGGTGCTATGGTGCAGCAATGATGTGATGGTGCTGCGGTGCTATGGTGCAGCAATGATGTGACGGTGCTGCGGTGCTATGGTGCAGCAATGATGTGACGGTGCTGCGGTGCTATGGTGCAGCAATGATGTGACGGTGCTGCGGTGCTATGGTGCAGCGCTGATGTGACGGGGCTGCGGTATGGGGCAGCAATGATGTGACGTGCTGCGTGCTATGGGCAGCATGTGGACGGCGGCAGGTGCTTGGTACAGGCTGATTGACGAGCTAGCGGTACTAGGGCACAATGATGTGACGGATGCGGATATGTGCAGCAATGATGTACTGGCGCGGTGCTATGTGTTCAGCAGCATGTGACAGGGCTGCGTGCTATGGTGCAGCAATGATGTGATGGTGCTGCAGTGTAACGGTGCAGCAATGATGTGACGGTGCTGCAGTGTTATGTTGCAGCGCTGATGTGACTGGGCTGCGGTGCTATGGTGCAGCCAATGATGTGACGGTGCTGAGTGTTGGTGCAGCAATGATGTGACGGTGCTGCAGTGTACGGTGCAGTATGATGTGACGGTGCTGCGGTGCTATGGTGCAGCAATGATGTGAGTGCTGCTGTGGTGCAGCAATGATGTGACGATGCTGCAGTGTTATGGTGCAGCAGATATGGCTGCATGTTATGGTGCAGCAATGATTGACGGTGCTGCAGTTTAGGTGCAGAAATGATGTGACGGTGTGCAGTGTTAGGTGCAGCAATGATGTGAAGGTGCTGGAGTGTTTTGGTGCAGCAATGATGTGATGGTGCGTGTTATGGTGCAGCAATGATGTGACGGGTACTGAGTGTATGGTGCAGCAATGATGTGACGGTGCTGCAGTGTTATGTGTGCGCATGATGTGACGGTGCTGCAGTGTTAGGTGCAGCAATGATGTGACGGTGCTGCAGTGTTATGGTGCAGCATGATGTGACGGTGCTGCGGTGCTATGGTGCAGCGCTGATATGAGGGCAGTGCTGCTATGGTGCAGCGCTGATGTGATGGTGCTGCGGTGCTATGGTGCAGAGCTGATGTGATGGTGCTGTGGTGCAGCACTGATGTGACAATGCTGGTGCTATCGTGCAGCGCTGATGTGATGTGTCGGTGCTATGGTGCAGCGCTGATGTGATGGTTGCGGTCTATGGTGCAGAGCTGATGTGATGGTGTTTCGGTCTATGGTGCAGAGCTGATGTGATGGTGTTGCGTGCTATGGTGCACGATGTGACAATTGCGGTGCTATGTGCAGACTGTGTGATGGTGCAGCGCTATGTGATGGTGCAGCAGCTGATGTGATGGTGCTGTGGTGCAGCACTGATGTGATGGTGCTGTGGTGCATGGTGCTGCGCTGATGTGATGGTGCTGCGGTGCAATCGGTGATGTGATGGTGCAGCTGGTGATGTGATGGCGCCAAAGATTCATTAAACAATGGCATCTAAAGCAGCCGGATCTGGATTTCTTCCTCCTCAATGACTCACTGGTTTAAAGGCACCAAACCTTGTTAGATATTCATGTGCTATTAAACATAAACATGGAAACCAGCACATGAGAAGCCAATAAACTGTAATACACTGTCAGGTAGCGCCCCCTGGGGGACTCGCTCGGCAGCGGAATTGATGCAACCAGTCGTCTTCTTAAAACAACACAATGTCCAGCAGTTTATTAATAAATGTCATAAACCGTTGTAATACACAGTTCACACTTTAATGGAACAATTCCAGCCTTTTCCCAGTGGCGGATGCGTCGGCCCGGCAGGGTTTGTGTAGTCCTCACTAAACAGGAACCTGAGACCCCTCCCAGTCTCTCAGTGGCAGTGTCCCCACATGGCCATTACATCTAGTCCATAGCAGTGTCACCGTGCCCACTGACCTTACTCCATCGGTTACAGAGGCTGCTGCCTCTCAAGGCCACATGGACTCCAGCCTGATCCAGGCCCAGACCAGGCTCAAGCTTCCTGAGCTCCGGGTTACTCGAGGCGTTTCCCAGGTCTCCTCACCATGTCAGGAGCTCCACACTCTCTGTGTCTGGCCACAAGGCTCCTCTCAATCAGAGGAACAGGACCTGTGCTGACCTCACAGACCATGTGACCAGGAGGGAGTCAGCTTATGTCTGATCTGACACACTCACGGGAGGATCCCTGCTCTTCAGACACTCCCATGGCTTTTTCCAACCTGGAGTCTAGCACATGTAATGCATTATCTGCCCCTGTGGAAGCTCCAGTCCCAGCATAGGTATGTGCAGGGCAGCCGCGCTCCACACATAAGACCCTGCCCCCCGAGACGAGAACTCAAGACTAAAGAAAAATGGAGGATGTTCACAAACCTGTCACCCCCCAACATTCTCTGTACTCCGGCATAATCAATGATCTTATGAATGTCGGATTATCGGAATTTCTTCTAATGTCTAATTGAAAAGATGGTAATAAATAACAAACTTTCAGACAACTCAGGTCTTTTCTTCAGGCTCAAACAGAATCTGATGTGCCACATTCATGGCATGGAATACTGCAAGTGAGGTGGAGCAGAGCAGGAATGAGATGGGGTGAGATGGTTATGGTAGTAAATATCATATAAGAAGTTGAAAGTGTAATTGTCCTATTTGGGGCTTCATGATGTGATGCCAAAGCTTCAATTGTGCAAATGTTATTATCCTGTAATATAATTCCTGCTCGAGGCTGCCTTCACATTTGCGTTCCTCCACAGCGTCTGCGAGTCGCATGACCGCCACCAAGCCTTATTTAAATGGACGCTGTGTGCGCTTGCTGCGCATGAACTGGCACCTTACTGTCATATTAAATCTGTGGAGCGATGCCTGATCAGATCAACAGTCTCGTGCACTAGAATGCAAATAGGCTTCGGCGGTCACATTGCCCCTTGCAACGTGCGAGGAGGAAATGTGAATGTACTGAATGTGTCAAAGGTCATCATCAGTTTGTATCCCAGCTTCTTCTGTCTCTCTGAAATTGAAATGACTTTCTATACCATCAGATTCATGTCTGTTACCCTGTGGTCTGGGCGGAAAAATGCTTGGCTACAGGTAGGTCCATAGCGCTTTTCTTTTATTAAGTGATGATGACAATTCATTCTTGTCCTGAATTTTGCCCGGTCTCCCCTATGTACAGGCCAGCTGTGGACATTTGGTACATATGATTGAATACACCACATTGCTTGTGCTGCGCTGAAGTTACCTGGGATCTTGTAGTCCTGATCTGTCCCAGGAATCCTTATCTTTCCGTTTCATTATAGATGGAGGTTTTGCACTTTCTCTGGTTGCAGGGAAGGTTCCTGTTGCTGCTGGAGAGGACGGGGGCTTCTGACAATGATGTGTTTAGATTCGGAGGTTGTCTAAAACACAGAGTGGTAGATCCGGAATATTGATTGTAGTCGCATCTTTTTGTAGTTGTGGTTGTAGTTTCTCTCCAGGACTTGCTTGTCGGTGACCTAGAGAGGAACAATGTTGTTTTCTTCTCTGTTTTGTAATGTAGGAGATGATTCCTTGATATTCTGGTGTTTTGGTCTGAGATCTTGTGATCTGGAGGATCTGTAATTGAGGATTTGGGTCTGGTTCTCGATTGCTCTTGGATGGTCCCTGTTCATAAAGGTCTTTGTGAGGTCCTCAAGGTGATTGTCTCTGTCTGTAGGGTTGGAGCATATCCGTTGTTATCTGGCTGTACACAATAGAGGTTTTTTGTGTTTTGGATGAAGACTGTCCCATCGAGATATGTTGGACGGTCAATTGTCTTCCGTACAGGATGTCTCTATGTCATTGTTCTGTAGCTTAATGATGGTGTCCAGAAAGCTGATTCCAGTGCAGGAGTAGTTGAGTATTAAGTTGATGGTGGATGAAACTGATTAAAGTGTTGATGGAACGTCTTCAGCTGTTACTCAGACTCCGTCCAGATGATTAAAATGTGATCAATATAACGGTAATACCAGAGCCTGATAGGACGAGAGGATAATGAGTCACCTTCAAGCCATCCAGGTGCAATTGAAAAAAACCACATTACAAGATCCACCAGAATATCAGGAAATCATCTCCTACATTACACAACTAAAGAAGAAAATAACGGGTCCCTCTCAAAGTCACGCCCACTCTATGACAGCTTCTGTGATTGGCTGTTGCAGTCAGACTGCACCCCTACAATCTGTTCCATGTGTCTGTGATTGGTTGTCCCATACATTCGCATATGGCAAGTGGAACCAATCTGCTTTTATATGTGTGTAAAAATAAATACATAATTGAAAAATAAATGCGTAGGGGTCCCTTGTATTTTTGATTCTCAGCGCAGATAAACAACAGCTGCAGCCTGCAGCCCCCATCTGTGTGCTTTATATTGGGGACCCCATGCAGTTATTTTAATTATTTCAATAAATAATTATAAAACACAGAAAACATACGTTCCCCCAATTTGATACTCATCCAAGATAAACCACACGGTTGGGGGGGGGGGTTGGTATTTTCACCATGGGGAGGCACTTAGGGAATAGCGCCCTAAGCCGCCCCAGAAATTTTCCACATTCAATAGATGCACCAATTCCTGGCGCTTTACCCAGCTCTTCTCGCTACCCTGGTGTGGTTGCAATTGGGATAATTAAAGGGGTCAATGACAGATGAGTATTGACAGCTGTCATCAAGCCCTGGATTGGTGATGTTCAGGTCTCTATAATCCATTACCGATCCCCTGATATATCCCCATTACTGATCCACTGATATACCCCCATTACTGATCCCCTGATATACCCCCATTACTGATCCACTGATATACCCCCATTACTGATCCCCTGATATACCCCCATTATCGATCCCCTGATATACCCCCATTACTAATCCCCTGATATACCCCCATTACTGATCCCCTGATATACCCCCATTACCGATCCCCTGATATACCCCCATTACTGATCCCCTGATATACCCCCATTACCGATCCCCTGATATACCCCCATTACCGATCCCCTGATATACCCCCATTACTGATCCCCTGATATACCCCCATTACTGATCCCCTGATATACCCCCATTACCGATCCCCTGATATACCCCCATTACTGATCTCATGATATACCCCCATTACCGATCCCCTGATATATCCCCATTACTGTTCCCCTGATATACCCCCATTACTGATCTCATGATATACCCCATTACCGATCCCCTGATATACCCCCATTACCGATCCTCTGATATACCCCCATTACCAATCCTGTAAGTAAATAGTTAAAAAAACACAGACACAGTGTAAAATCCTTTATTTGAAATAAAACATACATAATAGATGTGATGTAGAAGTAACTGAGCACTGTAATATGGTGATGAAGTGCACATTCATTTGTGTTGCTGCAAACACAATGTAAGATATGAAAAACAAGAACCCAAGGGATGAAATGGTTCATCATAACATCATAGATACGACTCATCAGCATATATATAAACAAGAGAACCGAGTCTCCTTATACCTTCTATAGGGCAAGTTAAAGTAATGATACAAACAGATAGCACTTGCATGTGCCGTATTTTATTAATGTAATATAAAACTGTGCCCAAGTAATTACAGTGAGGCCGGTGATAGACAATAAGGATGACAGACAAGGATAGTTACCCCCAACATGTAATGTTATGGATACAATCAAAGTACATGAGTTACAGTCCACAAATTAGTGCTGGCATACATCAAATGAATTGAATTTAAAATACATCATATATCAATACATAATAAAAATAGTATAACAGTTCATCTCTTCATGCCTAGAGTGCCCAGTAGACCAATCCCAACCCACTTACCCATAACAAGCAATGGTTAGAAGCAACACATCCGTGTCTGGGACACAAATCCCCAAATGTAAGGGTAACAGATCTTTTGGTCAGCTGTAAACACACAGTCATGCCCTCTTTCACCCATTTATTAACCCCAAACATACCCAGCTCAGAGCTGTCAGAGCTGGGTATGTTTGGGGTTAATAAATGGGTAAAAGAGGGCATGAGTGTGTGTATACAGCTGACTGAAACATCTGTTACCCTTACACTGTGTTTGCTGCAACACAAATAAATTTGCACTTCATCACTATATTATGGTGCTCAGTTAATTTTATCACATCTATTTCCGGGACAGGTCATGTTCAGATCGCTGTGAATGGAGAGTTGGATAAATATGTTTCATTCTCAATTTACTTTTACATTAGCTCTAGAAATAGTCAAATAGTCTTCAAATCAGGTTTGCTTGTTTTTTTTTATTTGCATTGTTATTATTCATTAATATTAATTTTAGATGAGTTTTTTTATTTCATTTCTTTACTTCTAATCACTTTCTATAAGATGACATTATTGATGGGCTTTTAAACTGAACGGGTGAGTCTAGAATCCCAGCATAAAGCCATGAGTCCTGACAATGCTCAGCCGGAGGGAGGGACGCCGTGTTTAGGGGAACGGAGATGTTTGGGTTCCTGTGATTGCACTTTAGTTTGCAGCAGGATATTCTGGAAGCTGCACTGAACATCGCACCAATGTCCATCTACCGGGATAAAGCCATGAAAACGTTAGGAATAGAACAGATCTGCGGACATTCCGTGTCCTTTGCTACATTGTGTAGTTTTCCCCCTGATCCGGTGGATCTCCAGGAGGAGGATCAGGAGTGAGATGCTCCATTGTAGGATGATGTGAGAACGTGCCATGTCTCCACCGCCTGCACCGCCTGCACCGCCTGCACTGTATTATATTATTACAGAAATCGTAGATAATTACAAAGTGACCTCCTGCTTCACAATCGACAGAACAAGCTGTAATGACGGAGATCACAAAACCTCTGATCCCAATCAATTAATCCCTTAGATGAAGCAACTGCAGCGCCGAAGGGTTTTGGCAGAGGGACGAGGTCCTTAAAGGGAAGCTATCATCACAAAATGATGGATTGTTTAAGTCACATTTCTAGGTTACATATATATTTTTTTATTTGCATTTTTCCCCTTGTCACACCGGGTCTCACATGCCTCCTCAGTGATCGCCGCTCTGCTCGCCCTAGTGGCAGGTCTTTCCTCTGAGCTTCTCTGCAGCACTTCCAGCTCTGTTGCATCCTCCTGTCTGGAGTCTCTCCACTTGGCTATAAAGGGGTGCAGGCAAACTCTGCTGGAATTTATATTCACTGTGTCCAGCAGAGTTCTGCTTCCCTGGCCTATCCCCTGCCAGCAGGTGCTATATTAGTAAACTCCTCACCTCCCCATCATCTCCACAGTTCTGCACCGCCCTACATCTCCTCCTCATCTCTATCACCTACCCATCCTCTCTATAGTTCTGCACCACCCTACATCTCCTCCTCATCTCTATCACCTACCCATCCTCTCTATAGTTCTGCACCACCCTACATCTGCTCCTCATCTCTGTCTATCACCTACCCGTCCTCTGTATAGTTCTGCACCACCCTACATGTCCTCATCTCTGTCTATTACCTACCCATCCTCTCCACAGTTTTGCACCGCCTAAACATCTCCTCATCTCTGCCTATCACCTACCCATACTCTCTACAGTGCAGGACCCCCTACATCTCCTCCTTATCTCTGACTATCTCCCTACCTGTCCTCTCCACAGTTCTGCACCGCCCCACATCTCCTCATCTCTGTCTATCACCTACCTATTCTCTCCACAGTTCTGCACCCCCCTACATCTCCTCTTCATCTCTGTCTATCACCTCCCCGTCCTCTCCTCCTCTTCACAGTTGTGCATCATCCCTCATCTCTATTACCTACCCGTCCTCTCCACAACTCTGCACCGCCTTACATCTCCTCACCTCTGTCTATCACCTCCTCATCCTCTCCACAGTTCTGCACCGCCCTACATCTCCTCTTCATCTCTGTCTATCACCTACCCATCCTCTCCACAGTTCTGCACTGCCCTACATTACCACATCTCTGTCTATCACCTACCCATCCTCTCCACAGTTCTGCACCACCCTACATCTCCTCTTCATCTCTGTCTATCACCTACCCATCCTCTCCACAGTTCTGCACCACCCTACATCTCCTCTTTATCTCTGTCTATCACCTCCCCGTCCTCTCCTCCTCTTCAGAGTTCTGCACCACCTATGTCTCATCCCTCATCTCTATCACCTACCCATCCTCTCCACAGTTTTGCACCGCCTTACATCTCCTCACCTCTGTCTATCACCTCCTCATCCTCTCCACAGTTCTGCACCGCCCTACATCTCCTCTTCATCTCTGTCTATCACCTACCCATCCTCTCCACAGTTCTGCACTGCCCTACATTACCACATCTCTGTCTATCACCTACCCATCCTCTCCACAGTTCTGCACCACCCTACATCTCCTCTTCATCTCTGTCTATCACCTACCCATCCTCTCCACAGTTCTGCACCACCCTACATCTCCTCTTTATCTCTGTCTATCACCTCCCCGTCCTCTCCTCCTCTTCAGAGTTCTGCACCACCTATGTCTCATCCCTCATCTCTATCACCTACCCATCCTCTCCACAGTTTTGCACCGCCTTACATCTCCTCACCTCTGTCTATCACCTCCTCATCCTCTCCACAGTTCTGCACCCCCCTACATCTCCTCCTCATCTCTGTCTATCACCTACCCGAGCATAGAGCTTACAAACTCTTTGTTATAAAGCTTGGATGTGCTGCTCTAAATCTATATCCGTCTCTAGTATCTGTGCATTGGATAGCAATAATGAAGGCACGCCGCCCCGGCCAGAGCTGACAGTCTTCAGGATTGATGTCAGACAAGCCTTTACTAGAAAGTGGAACAGATGAAATGTTGAGCACCGAGCCAAGAAAAGGAAAGAAAAACATTCTGAAAACACAATTTTCCAGATATTAGAAGACACTGTGTATAAAGCATTTCTTTCAAAATCATAATTAATTATTATATCATCCTGGTATTAATTAGACAAAATACAGTTGACTTTGAAGCACCCATCTGCCATCTGTATTCAGTAGAAATAGCAGGCTTGATAACGCCGTCAGCCGCATTGTTTGGGGACGTGACACATAAATGACACAATGTATCTGGTTTCAAACAATAGATGTTACTTCAAGTCGTGTATTTAGTTCTTTTCCCATGTGAGCGTTCCTCCTCCATATTTATAAGTCTCTTATATTTAGTTACCTGATTATGTGCAGTGACGGGAAGGAACATGCAGAACCGGCGCCAGAATTATCAGCAAAATGTATCAATTCACCAAGACACAGTGTTTACAAACATCTCACCGTCACTCCAGCTCTACATTGCTTAGTTTTTTCTTTAATATTTAAGGAGTCAAACAACTATATTTTACCATTATAATGATATTTTAAGGAACATTTTATTCTTTCAGTAAATGATGCAAGTGACACGATCTTTAGATCAGGTTGATCTCACGTTACTCACAATGTGCCCTGCCGAGGCCACGTACACAATCGTATTCTGTGTCTGAGCGCTATCCGTAATACTACTCAACCGGGATACGCACTAGCAGAACCTACATAATCACTCCACAATCCCTCATCTTCATAGTGCCGCCAATCTAATCATCGCTCGGAACAGCAATGACCCTCTGTCACACTGGACACAGGGAGCGTCCGGACACGGTGTGTGACAGTGGTGCACAGACCGATAGTGTCCAGCGCACTACACTCAACAACAGACGGGGGGACAAATACGGTGCAGAGCCCTGCTCATAGGGAATGGGGACAGCTGACCTCCTGTACTCACCTGTGCCCTCATCTTCCTACTGTCCCTATACAGGTTATTTCAACCCGTCACCGGACAGGATATCTAGTCCATCACTGGCCCTGATGTTAGCCCTCAATAGGGAAATGGCTGTCGGGAGCACTAGTCCCAACCACTGCAATAAAGGAGGCAAAAGGGGAAGAGGAGACAGATAGGAGGATGACAGAAACAGCTTAATACCTGCCATCACTCTCCTAGGCAACAGACAGCTTGGCGATGGTCAGGTTCTGTAGTGAACTTCCTGCACCTCAGGAAGCTTGACTAGGAATGAAGTGTAATCACCAGCAAGGTATGCTGAATCATGTGACCATATAATGGAGATGGGAGTGATCACAAAGTAGCCACACCTGGTAAGGTAACTAAGGAGTCTGCTATCAGCAGAAACTGACATCAACTCCTACACTGCCAAAGGAAAGAAGCACGTTTAATATGAAGTCTCAATACAGGAATGAGACACAGGTCCCAAACTTGTCACACGTCTCCAAAGTAAGAGAGACCATTGTGACACCTTCAATCCCAATGAATCAAATTCCATATATACAATGGAAAAACTCCACAATTTTAATTCTAAAGATACTAAGTCTCTTAGATTCTGGAACAAAAGCTGCACATTCCCAAGTGCAAGAAGACTTGATGAACTCGCTACATCTCCTCATCATATTTATACCATATATACCCAGTCTAGTTCTGTGCTCCTCCTATAATGACCACACACTAGTCAGGACTGAACCCCCCTCTCTACACCTCCCCCACCTCACCCCACCCCCTCTTTCTCTGTTATACCCCCAACCTGTTATCTCTTGTTATTTACCCCTCTTTCCCCATAGAATGTGGTTATAAATGATGACACTTGTATTTACCGCTGTCGATATCATTGCAGAAAAGATGCAGGACGCCGCATACTTCACCGACATATCACAGCGTATAGAGACAATAGAGGGAATATGTGGAGTCCCGCTGTACAATCACCCATATAGCAATGATTGGGGGGTCCTGGTGGAGGGGGGAGGGATGCACCTTCAATAAAGCCGCTTGCTTTCAGCGATTCCCCGGTATATGATGATTGTGCAGCAGCAGGTGGATTCCACAGATTTCCGTTATGTTTTCTACTATTCCTTCTCCTGCGGCCGCGGGCTGGAGCCTAATATACTGCTTGTGGGGGACACATAGAGTTTTCGTCCAATGTTCATCAGATGTTTTTACACTTTGAGAACGAATCAAATGTATCAGAAGAAACATTGACAAGAATTGAATATCACAATATCTTCAAAACACTAAATTACTGATTGTTTACTGTCTCAATTAGTTACAAATAGCACTAATATTTTGTTATCTGCCTTGTCTGTATGTCCCTGGTATCTGCCTGGTCTGTATGTCCATGGTATCTGCTTGGTCTGTATGTCCATGGTATCTGCTTGGTCTGTATGTCCCTGGTATCTGCTTGGTCTGTATGTCCCTGGTATCTGCTTGGTCTGTATGTCTCTGGTATCTGCCTGGTCTGTATGTCCCTGGTATCTGCCTGGTCTGTATGTCCCTGGTATCTGCTTGGTCTGTATGTCCCTGGTATCTGCCTGGGCTGTATGTCCCTGGTATCGGTATCTGCTTGGTACATATGTCCCTGGTATCTGCTTGGTCTGTATGTTCATGGTATCTGCTTGGTCTGTATGTCCCTGGTATCTGCTTGGTCTGTATGTCCCTGGTATCTGCCTGGGCTGTATGTCCCTGGTATCGGTATCTGCTTGGTACATATGTCCCTGGTATCTGCTTGGTCTGTATGTCCCTGGTATCTGCTTGGTCTGTATGTCCCTGGTATCTGCCTGGGCTGTATGTCCCTGGTATCGGTATCTGCTTGGTACATATGTCCCTGGTATCTGCTTGGTCTGTATGTTCATGGTATCTGCTTGGTCTGTATGTCCCTGGTATCTGCTTGGTGCTTGGCACTCAATCCTGACCATTGTCCAAGGTCATAGAAACATCTATAAAAACTGAAGACACAGCCTGTATCACAACTGGGGGATGCAAATGTCGTGCAAGTAATGTCTCTTATATGAAATAAAATGTCAAAGCGGATAATGAATGAAGAATATAAAGTCTCAATGGGTGAAGTAAAGCCGGTTCTCCTGAGAGTCCTCCTCTTATGTGACTCCAGCTTTTTAGACCTCCAGTAAATATGAAAACTACATACATTGGATGTACAATAGTGATGGGCGAATCCTAAATTACTCGGAATCGCTTGACTCTAGCGAGTCCTAGCACAGGACTCGCTACTCGTTGCGAGTCTAGCGAGTCCAATGTTAATGAATGGGGAAGCGAGTAATAGCGAGTAGTGTGAGATTTACAAATCGCAGATGTGTCTCGGAAGCTTCAGCCTGAAGCAATCCTAGTTTTGCCATTTATTTGCATTGGACTCCTTTACTTTGCAACTGTAATCGCTGGGAAACTCACACAGATAAGAATCCTGTCTGCTCTGTGTTCTGGCTGCCAGCTCCAGGGTCCTAGAGCCCGCCTGCTGCCTGGTGTAGCAGAGCTGAGATTGTTCTCAGTCTGCTCATTCCCTGTGCATAGACATCTATATCTATGCACAGGGGATGTAGCAGAGAGGACATCGCGTTTTGGACTACGTCGGACGGAAGAGGATTTTTTTAATTAAAGATGGAGTCCCTAATGACTTTTTTTTTTATTTCTAATAAAAAATTTTCTCTGTGTTGTGTTTTTTTTTAAACAATTTAATAGAAATTCATGGCGGTCATGTCTGATATTGGCGTGACCGCCATAAATTTCGGGCTTAGGGCCAGCTGATAATACAAAGCTGGCCCTAACCTCTTTATTACCCAGCGTGCCACCGCCACCAGGGCCGCTAAAAGAGCGGGGTTCAGCGCCAGAGGATGGCGCTTCAATGAACGCGCCATCGTCTGGGGCGGCTGCGGGCTGCAATTTGCAGCGGGGGGTGCCCAGAAAGCTTGGGCATCCCTGCGCTGCGGATTCCAGCCCCCAGCTGCTTAGCTGTACCTGGCTAGACATAGAAATTGCGTGGAGCCCCACGCATTTTTTTTTTATTATTTCATGAATTTCAGAGTCAGAATCTCAGAATTTCATGAAATAATTTAAAAAAAATGCGTGGGGCTCCGCGCAATTTCTATGTCTAGCCAGGTACAGCTAAGCAGCTGGGGGCTGGAATCCGCAGCGCAGGGATGCCCAAGCTTTCTGGGCACCCCCCGCTGCAAATTGCAGCCCGCAGCCTCCCCAGAAGATGGCGCGTTCATTGAAGCGCCATCCTCTGGCGCTGAACCCCGCTCTTCCAGTGGCCCTGGTGGCGGTGGCACGCTGGGTAATAAAGGGGTTAATACCAGCTTTGTTATACAAGCTGGTATTAAGCCTGAGATTCTTAATGTCAGGCCACGTTTGACCCAGCCACTAAGAATCTCCAATAAAGGGTTAAAAAAAACACAGAGAAAATTTTTTATTTGAAATAAAAAAAAAAGCCATTAGGGACTCCATCTTTAATTTAAAAAATCCTCTTCCGTCCGACGCAGTCCAAAACGCGATGTCCTCTCTGCTACATCCCCTGTGCATAGATATAGATGTCTATGCACAGGGAATGAGCAGACTGAGAACAATCTCAGCTCTGCTACATCATGTCTGTGAGCAGGCGGGCTCTAGGACCCTGGAGCTGCACAGAGAAGACAGCTGGACTCCGCTCGCAATGTAACAGCAGTTATTTGCGAGTTTCCCTGCTATCACTGGCACAGAGTCTAATGCAAACAATGGCAATCCGAGTTTTGTCAGCGTTTGCTATTGATTTGCATTGGACTCGTGCGAGTAATCACTGGGAAACTCGCAGAGTACCGAGTCCTGCGAGTAGATTCGCCCATCCCTAATGTACAATAAATATAATGGATGGTTTAGTCCGGCAAGCTTATATATATATATACAGTACGTCATCCCTGACTTGGTGAACACTCGGGTGGGTAGATTTGGACTTGTGTTCTGTGTTACAATATAAGGACACATTTTTTCACTTGCACAATTCTACATTTCTCTTTATCCGCTTTGCTGATTGGTGGAGTGCCTGGGGTCTCCTTTTCAACTGATTTGGGGACATGTAACATTTAACTACATTTAGATTTTTGTTCGTTTTTCATTATATAAAATTATAAAATTCCGATGTCATTTTTTAACATAAAATTATGGTTTTTTTTTGCCATTAAAGTCAATGAGTGACATTAAAGAGCTGATGTATGTCCAGGGCTGGGGCCCTAGGTAATTGCCCAGTCTGCCCCCTCATCACCGGCCCTGACTGTATCCATTTGATATCGGATTTTCTAGATGAGTTGCAGAGGGGATACAGGGAACGTCTTGTATAGCTTGTATTCGGTGGTGTACACTTCTCCTGGGATGTATCCTAGTGTTCACTAATCGCTCTTCCTCTTTCCTTTATTAGGTGTCTCCTTCTAGGATGGAGCCGTCGGTATCAGGTCCTTCCTCGCCTTCTACGGCTTGGCCACCAGCTACACAATCTCCGAGCTCTAGGATACAAAGGGCGGACACCGGCGACCTTGGAGTTACAGAACAACATTCACCGTTTTCCCAGGATGCTCCGGCCGCAGAAGAAGGCGGCTCACAGAACGATTTGGATGTGCCGTACCCAGATTTGGCCCCGGTGGTTTTCTTCTGCCTCAAACAGACCACGACGCTGAGATATTGGTGCATCAAGGTGGTTTGTAATCCATATCCTCTTTGCACTATTGATTGGAGACTCCTCTCAGGTGTTTCTTCTTCTGGTTTAATGATGTCAGTAAATTCATGAACGACAGTAAAGAAAGTTACGAAGTCAATAAGAATAATTATAACTTGAGTAATGATTGGATATTGGGGCTCTGATCTGACCTAAAATGTCAAATATTAATGAATACAAGTAAAGGCCGGAATCTACAGGAAATGATTTGAGGTGTACAGGGGCTGTCTACTACTCGGGAGACCCCTTCTTAATTGCTTTATCCCCCTTATAATATAAAGACAGTCTATTCTTGCCAATCACACGAGTGCTCTCCCAGCGATGACGGCACTGGCTCTCCGGCGGCTCACGTCATGTCACATGATCCCTGCAGCCAATCATTAAACATAACTGACGTTTGCGGGGGTCAAAGAACAGCGGCAGCTCACATCCATATGAAGTGGGAGTGAAGCAGCTGCTGATTGGCTGCAGGGATCATGTGACATAATGTTACACCAGACCCAGGAGAGTCAGTGCCATCACTGCTGAACAGCGCCCGCACCGGAGGTGAGTATAGGTTATGTTATAAGGGGGACATAACAATTGTCTAAGTAGAGGAAAACCCCATTAAGTCTTCTTGTTAAGAAGATATCCAGTAAGCCGGCGTCCCCTCACCTGGATTGGTTCTTCCCTTCTGTGAATGTATCATTTGGTTTTGTTGTGTAAAGTGTTTGGGCGCTGGATAGTTTGTAACATTAGAAATCGCTGAGACCAAAAGGTTTGTGATTCACCAGTGAGGATTGGTGTAACCTTCACCATGATCCCTATGGACGGTGGTGGTATATTGTCTGGGGTAATGTGAACTGTAGCCAACAATATATGGAATCATTGAATGTATCGAAAGACGCCGTGTCCTACCAATATACAAATGAGGCTCATTATAAGAAAGACAGAAACATTGGACGGCGTCTATGGGGGCAGCCAAAGGATTCAATGGATGGATGGCGATCCTCCGAGATTGATCTGATGAGTGTATCAGTGTGGACACATAGAGGATTCAATGGATGGATGGCGATCCTCCGAGATTGATCTGATGAGTGTATCAGTGTGGACACACAGTATAGAGGTGTGATACTATATGTAGATAAGAACCAAGGTCAATACTGGGATCTCTCTAATGATCAATGATCCAAATACTATAGGCGGCTTCCAATATACCTGAAGGAAAACAGGCTTTCCTCAATCACAGAAGTGGATCCCTTACTGTACTTAGTGCAGAGATCTGGACAACTGTCTGTGATCAGGATTCATTCAGGATCCTGGAGGGATCACTCGAGATTAATTACAAGGGGCTTATATGGAATGATTCAGAGTTTTGTCTGCTTTATTAGGAGTTAATTAAAAGTAAAGGATTTATTACCACTGACCGTGTCCTCTGCAGAGAAATATCATGTAATAATATTGATAAGAAAGCCCAAATGAATGATCAGCCGTTATCCTCCTCACCTCGCTCTCCTATACTCAGCCCATTGATCAGCCGTTATCCTCCTCACCTCGCTCTCCTATACTCAGCCCATTGATCAGCCGTTATCCTCCTCACCTCGCTCTCCTATACTCAGCCCATTGATCAGCCATTATCCTCCTCACCTCGCTCTCCTATACTCAGTTGATTGATCAGCCGTTATCCTCCTCACCTCCCTCTCCTATACTCAGCCCATTGATCAGTCGTTATCCTCCTCACCTCACTCTCCTATACTCAGCTGATTGATCAGCCGTTATCCTCCTCACCTCGCTCTCCTATACTCAGCCCATTGATCAGCCATTTTCCTCCTCACCTCGCTCTCCTATACTCAGCCCATTGATCAGCCGTTATCCTCCTCACCTCACTCTCCTATACTCAGCCCATTGATCAGCCGTTATCCTCCTCACCTCGCTCTCCTATACTCAGCCGATTGATCAGCCATTATCCTCCTCACCTCGCTCTCCTATACTCAGCTGATTGATCAGCCGTTATCCTCCTCACCTCGCTCTCCTATACTCAGCCCATTGATCAGCCGTTATCCTCCTCACCTCGCTCTCCTATACTCAGCCCATTGATCAGCCATTATCCTCCTCACCTCGCTCTCCTATACTCAGTTGATTGATCAGCCGTTATCCTCCTCACCTCCCTCTCCTATACTCAGCTGATTGATCAGCTGTTATCCTCCTCACCTCGCTCTCCTATACTCAGCCCATTGATCAGTCGTTATCCTCCTCACCTCGCTCTCCTATACTCAGCTGATTGATCAGCCGTTATCCTCCTCACCTCGCTCTCCTATACTCAGCCCATTGATCAGTCGTTATTCTCCTCACCTCACTCTCCTATACTCAGCCGATTGATCAGTCGTTATCCTCCTCACCTCGCTCTCCTATACTCAGCTGATTGATCAGCCGTTATCCTCCTCACCTCCCTCTCCTATACTCAGCCCATTGATCAGCCATTATCCTCCTCACCTCGCTCTCCTATACTCAGCCATTGATCAGCCATTATCCTCCTCACCTCGCTCTCCTATACTCAGCCGATTGATCAGCCGTTATCCTCCTCACCTCGCTCTCCTATACTCAGCCGATTGATCAGTCGTTATCCTCCTCACCTCGCTCTCCTATACTCAGCCCATTGATCAGCCGTTATCCTCCTCACCTCACTCTCCTATACTCAGCCCATTGATCAGTCGTTATCCTCCTCACCTCGCTCTCCTATACTCAGCTGATTGATCATCTGTTATCCTCCTCACCTCACTCTCCTATCAACTCAGCCCATTGATCAGCCGTTATCCTCCTCACCTCGCTCTCCTATACTCAGCCCATTGATCAGTCGTTATCCTCCTCACCTCGCTCTCCTATACTCAGCCGATTGATCAGCCGTTATCCTCCTCACCTCACTCTCCTATACTCAGCCCATTGATCAGCCGTTATCCTCCTCACCTCGCTCTCCTATACTCAGCCCATTGATCAGCTGTTATCCTCCTCACCTCGCTCTCCTATACTCAGCCGATTGATCAGCCGTTATCCTCCTCACCTCGCTCTCCTATACTCAGACCATTGATCAGCCGTTATCCTCCTCACCTCGCTCTCCTATACTCAGCCCATTGATCAGTCGTTATCCTCCTCACCTCACCTCTCCTATACTCAGCCCATTGATCAGCCGTTATCCTCCTCTCCTCGCTCTCCTATACTTCAGCCGTTATCCTCCTCACCTCGCTCTCCTATACTCAGCCGATTGATCAGCCGTTATTCTCCTCACCTCGCTCTCCTATACTCAGCCCATTGATCAGCCGTTATCCTCCTCACCTCACTCTCCTATACTCAGCCCATTGATCAGCCGTTATCCTCCTCACCTCACTCTCCTATACTCAGCCGATTGATCAGCCGTTATCCTCCTCACCTCACTCTCCTATACTCAGCCCATTGATCAGCCGTTATCCTCCTCACCTCACTCTCCTATACTCAGCCCATTGATCAGCCGTTATCCTCCTCACCTCACTCTCCTATACTCAGCCCATTGATCAGCCGTTATCCTCCTCACCTCGCTCTCCTATACTCAGCCCATTGATCAGCCGTTATCCTCCTCACCTCGCTCTCCTATACTCAGCCCATTGATCAGCCGTTATCCTCCTCACCTCGCTCTCCTATACTCAGCCCATTGATCAGCCATTATCCTCCTCACCTCGCTCTCCTATACTCAGTTGATTGATCAGCCGTTATCCTCCTCACCTCACTCTCCTATACTCAGCCCATTGATCAGCCGTTATCCTCCTCACCTCGCTCTCCTATACTCAGCCCATTGATCAGCCATTATCCTCCTCACCTCGCTCTCCTATACTCAGCCCATTGATCAGCCGTTATCCTCCTCACCTCGCTCTCCTATACTCAGTTGATTGATCAGCCGTTATCCTCCTCACCTCACTCTCCTATACTCAGCCCATTGATCAGTCGTTATCCTCCTCACCTCGCTCTCCTATACTCAGACCATTGATCAGCCGTTATCCTCCTCACCTTGCTCTCCTATACTCAGCCGATTGATCAGCCGTTATCCTCCTCACCTCCCTCTCCTATACTCAGCCCATTGATCAGCCATTATCCTCCTCACCTCACTCTCCTATACTCAGCCCATTGATCAGCCGTTATCCTCCTCACCTCACTCTCCTATACTCAGCTGATTGATCAGCCGTTATCCTCCTCACCTCGCTCTCCTATACTCAGACCATTGATCAGCCGTTATCCTCCTCACCTCGCTCTCCTATACTCAGACCATTGATCAGCCGTTATCCTCCTCACCTCACTCTCCTATACTCAGCCCATTGATCAGCCATTATCCTCCTCACCTCGCTCTCCTATACTCAGCCGATTGATCAGCCATTATCCTCCTCACCTCGCTCTCCTATACTCAGTTGATTGATCAGCCGTTATCCTCCTCACCTCGCTCTCCTATACTCAGTTGATTGATCAGCCGTTATCCTCCTCACCTCCCTCTCCTATACTCAGCCCATTGATCAGTCGTTATCCTCCTCACCTCGCTCTCCTATACTCAGCCCATTGATCAGCCGTTATCCTCCTCACCTCCCTCTCCTATACTCAGTGATTGATCAGCCGTTATCCTCCTCGCTCTCCTATACTCAGCCCATTGATCAGCCGTTATCCTCCTCACCTCGCTCTCCTATACTCAGCCGATTGATCAGCCGTTATCCTCCTCACCTCGCTCTCCTATACTCAGCCGATTGATCAGCCGTTATCCTCCTCACCTCGCTCTCCTATACTCAGCCCATTGATGAGCCATTATCCTCCTCACCTCGCTCTCCTATACTCAGCCGATTGATCAGCCGTTATCCTCCTCACCTCGCTCTCCTATACTCAGCCCATTGATCAGCCGTTATCCTCCTCACCTCGCTCTCCTATACTCAGCCGTTATCCTCCTCACCTCGCTCTCCTATACTCAGCCCATTGATCAGCCGTTATCCTCCTCACCTCGCTCTCCTATACTCAGCCCATTGATCAGCCGTTATCCTCCTCACCTCACTCTCCTATACTCAGCCGATTGATCAGCTGTTATCCTCCTCACCTCGCTCTCCTATGCTCAGCCGATTGATCAGCCGTTATCCTCCTCACCTCACTCTCCTATACTCAGCCGATTGATCAGCTGTTATCCTCCTCACCTCACTCTCCTATACTCAGCCCATTGATCAGCCATTATCCTCCTCACCTCGCTCTCCTATACTCAGCCGATTGATCAGCCGTTATCCTCCTCACCTCCTCTCCTATACTCAGCCATTGATCAGCGTTATCCTCCTCACCTCGCTCTCCTATACTCAGCCCATTGATCAGCCGTTATCCTCCTCACCTCGCTCTCCTATACTCAGCCGATTGATCAGCCGTTATCCTCCTCACCTCACTCTCCTATACTCAGCCGATTGATCAGCTGTTATCCTCCTCACCTCGCTCTCCTATACTCAGCCCATTGATCAGCCGTTATCCTCCTCACCTCGCTCTCCTATACTCAGCCGATTGATCAGCCGTTATCCTCCTCACCTCACTCTCCTATACTCAGCCGATTGATCAGCTGTTATCCTCCTCACCTCGCTCTCCTATACTCAGCTGATTGATCAGCCGTTATCCTCCTCACCTCGCTCTCCTATACTCAGCCCATTGATCAGCCGTTATCCTCCTCACCTTGCCTCCCTATACTCAGCCCATTGATCAGTCGTTATCCTCCTCACCTCGCTCTCCTATACTCAGCCCATTGATCAGCCGTTATCCTCCTCTCCTCGCTCTCCTATACTCAGCCGATTGATCAGTCGTTATCCTCCTCACCTCGCTCTCCTATACTCAGCCGATTGATCAGCCGTTATCCTCCTCACCTCGCTCTCCTATACTCAGCCCATTGATCAGCCGTTATCCTCCTCACCTCGCTCTCCTATACTCAGCTGATTGATCAGCCGTTATCCTCCTCACCTCACTCTCCTATATTCAGCCGATTGATCAGCCGTTATCCTCCTCACCTCGCTCTCCTATACTCAGCCATTGATCAGTCGTTATCCTCCTCTCCTCGCTCTCCTATACTCAGCCGATTGATCAGCCGTTATCCTCCTCACCTCGTTCTCCTATACTCAGCCCATTGATCAGTCGTTATCCTCCTCACCTCGCTCTCCTATACTCAGCCGATTGATCAGCCGTTATCCTCCTCACCTCGCTCTCCTATACTCAGCCGATTGATCAGCCGTTATCCTCCTCACCTCGTTCTCCTATACTCAGCCCATTGATCAGCCGTTATCCTCCTCACCTCGCTCTCCTATACTCAGCCATTGATCAGCCGTTATCCTCCTCACCTCGCTCTCCTATACTCAGCTGATTGATCAGCCGTTATCCTCCTCACCTCACTCTCCTATACTCAGCCCATTGATCAGCCGTTATCCTCCTCTCCTCGCTCTCCTATACTCAGCCATTGATGAGCCGTTATCCTCCTCACCTCCTCTCCTATACTCAGCCCATTGATCAGCCGTTATCCTCCTCTCCTCGCTCTCCTATACTCAGCCCATTGATCAGCCGTTATCCTCCTCACCTCGCTCTCCTATACTACAGCTGATTGATCAGCCGTTATCCTCCTCACCTCGCTCTCCTATACTCAGACCATTGATCAGCCGTTATCCTCCTCACCTCGCTCTCCTATACTCAGACCATTGATCAGCCGTTATCCTCCTCACCTCACTCTCCTATACTCAGCCCATTGATCAGCCATTATCCTCCTCACCTCGCTCTCCTATACTCAGCCGATTGATCAGCCATTATCCTCCTCACCTCGCTCTCCTATACTCAGTTGATTGATCAGCCGTTATCCTCCTCACCTCGCTCTCCTATACTCAGTTGATTGATCAGCCGTTATCCTCCTCACCTCCCTCTCCTATACTCAGCCCATTGATCAGTCGTTATCCTCCTCACCTCGCTCTCCTATACTCAGCCCATTGATCAGCCGTTATCCTCCTCACCTCGCTCTCCTATACTCAGCCCATTGATCAGTCGTTATCCTCCTCACCTCGCTCTCCTATACTCAGCCCATTGATCAGCCGTTATCCTCCTCTCCTCGCCTCCTATACTCAGCCCATTGATCAGTCGTTATCCTCCTCACCTCGCTCTCCTATACTCAGCCGATTGATCAGCCGTTATCCTCCTCACCTCGCTCTCCTATACTCAGCCCATTGATCAGCCGTTATCCTCCTCACCTCGCTCTCCTATACTCAGCTGATTGATCAGCCGTTATCCTCCTCACCTCACTCTCCTATACTCAGCACAGACCAGAGCAGGTGATCACTAGTCAGCCCGGCTAGCAACTAAAGAAACACAGAAGGGAAACAAAGAAAGTGAGAAGAGATACACTGAGCTTGATCAGATCCAAGCAGCAAATCAGCAGATTCCAGGAAACACTGAGCCAGGATGCAACCAGAAACACCTGAACAAACAGCTATCACCAGCAGGGCATCCTGGGAGTCAAGAGGTATAAGTAAGCAACTGAAGAGAAGATCCGCTGGGTCCTAGTGACCTCCAGCTATCACTAGGACAGAGATACCTCTTAAAGTGACAGTGACATTATTTAGGATTTTGACTGGCCAAACGCTGCAACCTTCTGCAAGTGACCTCAACAGTCTCATCCGTGCCTCCAGATGCACCCGGGACAGTGTGTATGTATGGGTATGTGGCATCAGCCCTGCCCACTGCACATAGCCATGCCCACTCCACATAGCATGCCCACTTTGCAGACTCATCTCCACATATCCCCGCCTCCACATAGGGACTATGTGGAGGGGTGGAGTTATGAAGGGTCGGGGCTAAACATGGGATGGTGCTATAAAAGGGGTGGGGCTATTGGAGTGGTGTGGCTAATGTACAGTAGTGGAGCTATGAAGGGGTGGGGATGCTGGGAGGGGCTATGATACACACATACATACATTACCATAGTAAACTTCACATAGCCACACCCACTGTGCAGCCTGCATCTCCACATATCCCCGCCTCCTTCATATAGTCCCACCCTGGAGACTATGCGGCGGAGCTATGATACACACACACATAAACACATTACCATATATTGGCGATATTACCATATATGAGCATTACGACCATATATGGGCATTGCACCCAGGCAGCGCTGAGCTCTACAGCTTGTATATATGTATACACATAAGATCTGCTATCTGCATGAATACAATGTTCTCTTACATAATATATGATTGGAGCCTAATAACGCTCGCTTGTATCAGTGTCCTGGATATTGGGTGCAGCTCGTCCCTCTATACGGGGGGTTAATGGCTTTTATCAGAGATTAGACCTGGGACACATATCTCAGAGCTATGAATGTATTTCTCGAGTTCACGGTTTTCTGCATTGATGGATTTTCCTATAGATTTTGGGACATTAATGACTCGGACTCTCGTACTGCAGTGACTCTGAGGCTTTACATATTCTCTGCCCAATAGTCGTGTTGTTTGTGTCGACTTGAAAGCGACTAATATTGAATAATGTCATGTTCATTTGCTGCTTGTTCATCCTTCCGCAGCTTTATTGGCCTCGGAGCTTACTGATATCTGATGGTAACTTCTGTCCAAAATATTCAGGCTTTCCGGAGCAATTTGAGGACACAATGTGTATCACCACCAGGGCTGGGGTCCTCAGCAGCCGGGCCCCTCTGGATCACGCTACTGCTATAGACTTCAGAATCATTGGAAAAGGGGAAAAAGAAAATAATAATAGAAAAATATAGAATGTTTGTGACGCCAGCTGAAGGTATCCAGCCATTAGGCTATGAATGGAGAGTCCTCAAGGGATAGGTGAGATGGGATAACCCCCCCCAGCATGGGGTCGGCCCTTGAGAGTTGAAGTGGATGATGGTGGTTGTAGAAGGATGGTATAGGTGAGGGTGCAGGCAGAAGGAAGCACAGACCAGTCTCTTTGGGTTCTTTACCTTTTACTTGGTTTAGCAACAGGTCCAGGGTACTGGTTCACCGGGCCCCAGGGTCTGGCCAGTCTGAGAAGAACTAGGAACCGCTGTGCCAGATGGATATATAGCCTCCCTCTGACTTGTCTCTGAGGTGGGTGTCTAGGTGCCTGAAGCTTTCCTGTCTACCTATTGTCCCTGTGGATGACTTCCAGCCAGGCAGGCAGTGCAAACTCTATGAGAACCTGTTCTCCATAACAGCCTCTGGCTCTCTTTACTGCTGTGCCTCGGATAGTCCCACGTAGGGTGACTACTGAGCGTGAAACTCTGCGGCCTCCAGATTCTGTGGCCAGGTCATGGTAATCTGACCACCTAGGTCCTGGTGTCCTGTCTGTCATCTTGTTGGACCTCCAGCCTGACACGGACTGACTCTCCTAGTGCCTACTCCTCCTTACACCACTACAGCTAACCCCTCCCTCCAACCAGAGTCTGTCACAGCCCAAATCAGGCTTCCGTGCCCAGCCGACTGGTTAGAGTTCAGGTGGTGTGTGAATGCTTCAGGAGTCCAGCAGAGGGCACCTCAATTCTTCCCAGAAGTGGCATTAATACCAATTACCTTAAATACCCCTGTGGCTGCCAGACCACAAGGGCATCTCAATGCAAAGTATTGCAGCTGAAAACCTTTGGGGAAAATGTTTCACAGAGGGGCCGAGCATTGTGGACACTTTTGTGTAACTTTACATCACCTCGGCTGGATGACTTTATGCAAATCATTTTAGACATATTTTAGGGAAACCAAGTGATGCACAAAAAGTGTCTGACGTGAAAAAGACGTTCCGAGAAATTGTGCCAAAATCCTCCAGATCCTTTTGCATACAATGAAGGCAGAGGACACTGGTGGATTGTTCATTTTGCCTCATTTCCGTATTGTCTTTTGTTTCTTATATAACATTATGGAGGGTTATTAAAGGGTTGTGGAGGAAGCTCTACCCCGGATTCTCCACTCATACATTACAATGAGGGGCCACGGCCAGAGATCATCTTCTGTCACTGTCTGAATCCTTCCCTGACATCACACTGCTCCGGGCTCATGGATCCGATATGCCCCAGGGCCGTGGGCTACTCAGAACCGAGCTGCGGTGTCTCTTGGGAGTACAGGGGCGAGACAGGCTTGATGTCACTCACTCTGGAGATAGGGGTCATTAAAAGTGTTTATGATATATCGTGAGCCAAGGTCGAGGAAGCAGCCAGAATTGTGCATCCTCGGCAAGGGCAGATCTTTCAACGGCAGACACGGTGATTCATCACTCTAACGGGCAATTGATTCATACTCTGGGAAGGGGGCAGACACGGATTCCACCACACATGTGAGTCACCCGGCACATAGTATCACTCTGCAGACGGGCAGACACAGTGTGATTCATCACTCTGGAGGGGCAGACCATGATGCAGCACTCTGCAGAGCGGGGCGACACAGTGTGAGTCATCACTCTGGCAGCAGCAAAGATGTGGATGACATTATATTGGCAGACGGCCACGTGTGATGTCATCACCTGGGCAGACGGGGCAGAAAAGTGTGATGTCATCACTCTGGCAGAGCGGGGCAGACACAGTGTGATGTCATCACTCTGGGCAGACGGGGGCAGACACAGTGTGATGTCATCACTCTGGCAGACGGGGGCAGACACAGTGTGATGTCATCACTCTGGGCAGAGCGGGCAGACACAGTTGATGTCATCACTCTGGGCAGAGCGGGGGCAGACACATTGTGATGTCATCACTCTGGGCAGAGCGGGGGCAGACACATTGTGATGTCATCACTCTGGGCAGAGCGGGGGCAGACACAGTGTGATGTCATCACTCTGGGCAGAGCGGGGGCAGACAGTGTGATGTCATCACTCTGGGCAGAGCGGGGGCAGACACAGTGTGATGTCATCACTCTGGGCAGAGCGGGGGCAGACACAGTGTGATGTCATCACTCTGGGCAGACCGGGGGCAGACACAGTGTGATGTCATCACTCTGAGCAGAGCGGGGGCAGACACATTGTGATGTCATCACTCTGGGCAGAGCGGGGGCAGACACAGTGTGATGTCATCACTCTGAGCAGAGCGGGGGCAGACACAGTGTGATGTCATCACTCTGGGCAGAGCGGGGGCAGACACAGTGTGATGTCATCACTCTGGGCAGAGCGGGGGCAGACACAGTGTGATGTCATCACTCTGGGCAGAGCGGGGGCAGACACAGTGTGATGTCATCACTCTGGGCAGAGCGGGGGCAGACAGTGTGATGTCATCACTCTGAGCAGAGCGGGGGCAGACACAGTGTGATGTCATCACTCTGAGCAGAGCGGGGGCAGACACAGTGTGATGTCATCACTCTGGGCAGAGCGGGGGCAGACACAGTGTGATGTCATCACTCTGGGCAGAGCGGGGGCAGACACAGTGTGATGTCATCACTCTGAGCAGAGCGGGGGCAGACAGTGTGATGTCATCACTCTGAGCAGAGCGGGGGCAGACACAGTGTGATGTCATCACTCCGAGCAGAGCGGGGGCAGACACAGTGTGATGTCATCACTCTGGGCAGAGCGGGGGCAGACACAGTGTGATGTCATCACTCTGGGCAGAGCGGGGGCAGACACAGTGTGATGTCATCACTCTGGGCAGACGGGGGCAGACACATTGTGATGTCATCACTCTGGGCAGAGCGGGGGCAGACACAGTGTGATGTCATCACTCTGGGCAGAGCGGGGGCAGACACATTGTGATGTCATCACTCTGGGCAGAGCGGGGGCAGACACAGTGTGATGTCATCACTCTGGGCAGAGCAGGGGCAGACACAGTGTGATGTCATCACTCTGGGCAGAGCGGGGGCAGACACAGTGTGATGTCATCACTCTGGGCAGAGCGGGGGCAGACACAGTGTGATGTCATCACTCTGGGCAGAGCGGGGGCAGACAGTGTGATGTCATCACTCTGAGCAGAGCGGGGGCAGACACAGTGTGATGTCATCACTCTGAGCAGAGCGGGGGCAGACACAGTGTGATGTCATCACTCTGGGCAGAGCGGGGGCAGACACAGTGTGATGTCATCACTCTGGGCAGAGCGGGGGCAGACACAGTGTGATGTCATCACTCTGGGCAGACGGGGGCAGACACATTGTGATGTCATCACTCTGGGCAGAGCGGGGGCAGACACAGTGTGATGTCATCACTCTGGGCAGAGCGGGGGCAGACACATTGTGATGTCATCACTCTGGGCAGAGCGGGGGCAGACACAGTGTGATGTCATCACTCTGGGCAGAGCAGGGGCAGACACAGTGTGATGTCATCACTCTGGGCAGAGCGGGGGCAGACAGTGTGATGTCATCACTCTGAGCAGAGCGGGGGCAGACACAGTGTGATGTCATCACTCTGAGCAGAGCGGGGGCAGACACAGTGTGATGTCATCACTCTGGGCAGAGCGGGGGCAGACACAGTGTGATGTCATCACTCTGGGCAGAGCGGGGGCAGACACAGTGTGATGTCATCACTCTGGGCAGAGCGGGGGCAGACACATTGTGATGTCATCACTCTGGGCAGAGCGGGGGCAGACACAGTGTGATGTCATCACTCTGGGCAGAGCGGGGGCAGACACAGTGTGATGTCATCACTCTGGGCAGAGCGGGGGCAGACAGTGTGATGTCATCACTCTGAGCAGAGCGGGGGCAGACACAGTGTGATGTCATCACTCTGAGCAGAGCGGGGGCAGACACAGTGTGATGTCATCACTCTGGGCAGAGCGGGGGCAGACACAGTGTGATGTCATCACTCTGGGCAGAGCAGGGGCAGACACAGTGTGACGTCATCACTCTGGCCAGAGCGGGGGCAGACACAGTGTGATGTCATCACTCTGAGCAGAGCGGGGGCAGACACAGTGTGATGTCATCACTCTGGGCAGAGCGGGGGCAGACACAGTGTGATGTCATCACTCTGGGCAGAGCGGGGGCAGACACAGTGTGATGTCATCACTCTGGGCAGAGCGGGGGCAGACACAGTGTGATGTCATCACTCTGAGCAGAGCGGGGGCAGACACAGGGTTCGGTTCATGACTCTGGCACATTGTGGTTTACCTTTTGCTTTCATTGAAACCTTTGTTCTCTCCGATACAAAAGGAGTCGGAGGCTTCACTTCTCCTCTGATTTTTATGATCAAAAGAAAAGTGTCATCAAAGCCGGCGACGTTCACGCGTCCTGCGCAGGATCCGGTCTATATCCTCCATCCCCCAGAACAGACATTTATAGCTCTTCAGCTCTTATTTTCCTTTCATTTATGCAAATAGTGAACAAGAGATTGTAGAAGCAAATCGTAATGTGAATTAAGGTGTAAATTCCTTGAACGTTGCTTCTTCTTGGTGAATCATACTTAGATGAAGCTGCAGATCTGCAAACAACATGTGACAATATTCCATGTTTGGAAAATCTCATGACAAAGAGAAGGATTTTGTAGGATTAGAAAGAAAAGGTCTGTGTCTCCTTCCTCCATGTCCAAGGTCTGACCCTCATAACAGAGATCCTTCACTTACAAAGTAGACAAGTACGGCCACATTCTGAAAAACAAAGCATGTTTTCCTTATTATGGACACGCAGGGCTGCCACTAGGATTTTTAGGGCCCCTCACTGGAGTCAGGGCAGTCAGGCCCTGGAGGCGGCCCTGTGTACAAACCTTTTACCAACCTCCAATTATGGACAACTGTTTGTAAATAACTTTTCTACCCTTCTCTCAAGTCTATAAATGGGTGAAATTGAAAATTCTTGTGAAAACAAGCAACTTTTCAATTCACTTCTTATTTCTTCTCAAAAACAGAAGGATTTTTCATTGCATATTTTACATCCAGGCAGTAGCGGGTGCAGCTGCCGGCGGTGAGATTTAGGATGGTTGGATCTGGCCAATTTCAGTCCCTCATTGCTTCACCCGATGCTTCAGGGGCTAAGTTGTCTGTACTGGTGTCAGGAGGGTGGACTGAATGCTGTCGCACTCTTTTCCTTGAAGACATCAATGGCTTTAGTGTTATGTACCATGTACACAGGGGTCCCCGACTCCGGGCCTCGAGGGCTGCACACAGCGCAGGGTTTAAGGATTTCCTTAGTATTGCACAGGTGATAATTGAATCACCTGCACTGGTGATGATTGCAGTCACTGTGTAATGCTAAGGAAATCCTGAAAACATGCCGTGTTGGCGGCTGTCGAGGCCTGGAGTTGGCGATCCCTGGTGTAATATGTCCTGCGTTATTGTGATGGTACTGTATAATGTGAGCTGTGATATGCGATGTATTGGGCAATGTACAGCAGTGTTATGTGAAGTGACCAGACAGTAGGGTTGTAAATAGTTAAATGTTGGGACTAGCCCACAGTGGGAGGGGTTATCTCACAGGGAAAGAGACAGTTTCCTTCTAGGACTTCAGGTTAGAGCCAGTGTGTGATGGGATCAGAGTCTGAAGGTCGTCAGGGTCACATACAAAGGGGACTGGAGCTCAGCTAGTGTGACCCTAAAGGGGCGTGTGTGACCCCGAGTGTGGGACATCTTTGAGTCTAGACACTGACCGGATAACGGAGTCATGTGGCCTCTGAACCGGAGTCCTGATATCTCTGGATCCGCACCGGAGGTGAGTATAGGCTTTTTTATTATTATGGGGCGCACATAGGGTATGAGTAGGGGTTACCCCAGTAGTGGACACCACTTTAATGCATTTTGTGCCATTGACTAGACGTGCGCCAGTCGTGGGCTGAATTGCCTTGATTTATGTCTTTTTGTGCAGTAAACTATGTGGAGTTTGACTTTGAAGATGTTCATCCCGCTGAGAATCCTCCACATTTCACATCTTGGGGGTCTGGTCATAAATGGCCATTTTCAGTGTATTGATTATTTGTGACATTGAACGGTTTCACAGCAGATTTCTGGCAAGATGTTGGATGTTGTCTTATGTTTTTATGATTTCTACTCCTTATTATATCATGACATACAATATGGGGGGGCACATGTTGCGGATAGCATCGATTGGACGTGGCTTTTGGTGGGTTTATTGAGCGCTCTGCCCTTGTTGTGGATGTGGAGCGCTCGTCACATCCCTCCACTTTGTGTGATAATTGTCCGGGCGGCGCACACATTACCGTGACACCGGGACGACTCTTCTGTAGGAATGAAAGTTCACGTTGGCTCCTGTTCACAACTCTCCAGAGATATTGGGATGGGATAGGAGCTGCGCGGATACAGGAGACGATGAGTCAGTGCAAAAACGGACTCACAGTTTCCATGGAAACCAGCTTTCAGCGGAATGTGACAGGGCAAATATTGCGTTAATGACAATTGTAACCCTTCCAGTGCCAAAAGGGTAACAGGAGATTGTAAGTGATCACTTAATCAGCGAGATCCCTGTATGCAAAGATGAATGAGGGAAATGCAGAATTACATTCTCAGCCATATTAACTAGTGTAAAGCCATAACCAGGCACCGTGTACACCGCCCACTAACGCCCCGCCGGTCACCCAATTAAAGAGTTACACTGACAGCTAACAAAAGGTGCCAGACGCTATCATAACCGACACGGCTACAATAAGACATGGTTGGGATCGGAGGCTTTTACCGCACGGTTTATACCGGTGCCGGGAATCTTTACCTCGACAACTTGACGGCTTCATTCGGGGACTGAGAACCTCAGAGCAACTATTGATTTTCTAGTCCAAAACAAGAAAAGAGTGCGCTGAGCCTGGATGAGAGCCGGCTAATGGTGTGAATCCACACGCCTCAATCCCGCGTGCCGGATACTCTGCTCCACAGTCTGAGGCCGCCACTTTACTACTCTTGTGTTAGGACAAAGTTACATTCTGATTGTTCTCTCGGCATTTTCTGTACATTCCTTTGTGTTATATTTATAGTAAACTAATGCGGTAATAGGATAGACCACCACGGCCGTAACCACCATCCATTGTCGTCTCATTGCTGATATCGCCAGGCTTTGTACTGCACAGTAGATTCAAGTATGCTGAATGGGGCTTTCTACTGCTACGTATGGACATTTCAATAATAACTAGATAATAACACGCAGTAGCTTAATGCTAAATTGTGCCATACGGCAGCCTAATAAACAACTACCGGAGGAATGTAAAGTCTTACTCTCCCGGTGGCCACTGGTTTCCAGTCAATGAGGCGGTGCCAGCGGCTGTAACAGTCACAGTTCACTACACAGGGAGCCCTGAGTGACAGCCTTCCTTGTCACATGTGTATACGTGTGTGTATATATGTGTGTGTGTGCGTGTGTGTACAGAGCACGCTATCACTCAAGGTGGATTCCCCTGCTCTGAAGACTGGAAACAAGCAGCTTCAGGGAGAACATAACTTCATTTTCTCTTTGTAACACAGCAAACCATGCTTAATGTTATTTACCTGCAGGTTCTTTGTGAGGATCCCCTATCAGTGTTTTTGGATGCAGTTATTGACAGCTCAGCCGTCCAATCAGGTCTGGGGCATCCTGAGCTGTCAGTATGGTGATGAACAGAGAGGCCATCCAATCAGGGCTAGGACGGTTTCCTCCATGTGTATAAACCGATTAAAAAACAAAAAAGTATGTGCATATAGTGTCCAAATACCTTGCAATAAGGTTAGTGTAGGGTCTGCCACGAGATGGGTCACCTTGTCGTTGGTGGGATGGCTTAAGTACTTCTTGTGCAAAAAAGATATGTATCAAGTACACTGTGATTTTAACTATTTATTGCAAGGTATTTGGACACTATACACACATACTTGTTTTTATTTTTTAGTCAGTTTATACAATTTGGTGTACCAGCAATATTGCACAGATACAGATCTGATGCAGTGTAGAACCAGATAGTTTGCTGGGACTTATAGTACCAGGAATCTTATATTATGTTAAAGGTTTCATAGAATGTTCAGAAGTTTTGGGAGGGACTGAACATTCACATACCTCACATAGGTGTATCTCATGTGTATAATGAGACTACTGATGGAGCACATGGTCTTTGATGTAAGGAAGGTCCTGCACTTGCTCCACATGACAAACGTGCATGCTGGTGAGTGGAGCTGACCTCGAGGTGTTTTGAAAGACACACAGTCAGGACGCTGTGTCTTGGTGCTTGGGAAGCAGTTATCTCTGGAAGGCACAAGGAATAGCAATCACGTCTAGAGAGCCTTAAAGCTACAGCTATGACAGAGCAAAGCTGATAAAAGCGGCCAGACCCCACAAAGTTAAAGACTATGTTTAATATGGACATTGATGTTATTACATTGCTGAGGGATGTATCCTAAGCCGGGGGGCTGTAGCTGCCATTGAGAAGTTCAGGACTGAGTGTAACATTCCTGCCGAGGAATTGAGATGGATTATACTATAGTTGGTGTTCTGATGCCTTTAGTAAACCGTGTGGACTTGTTTGTATAGATAAAGTTGCTACGTGCTTTACTTGTGCAGCTCAGTGAGTGTTCCCCAACACGCTCAGTAAGCGCTACCTCACACATATAAACAGTGCTATGTATACTGCTTTACTTGTGCCCCCACTTGTGCCACACACATACCCTTTACTACTATATCGTGCCCACTTAGGGGCATGTAGTTATTCCATACAGTCATATACTGTATTGCCAGCAAGTGCCATCCTCATCCTGTGAAGCTCAGCCATAGACTGAGCTTCATAAAACATTGTTACCTGGACTCCTCTGATTATTACTTACTATATATTGCATCACTGAAGTACTGTAGTATAAATCATTAAACAGCTTCAGGTCCCCACTGGGAACAAAATGTAATCAAAAAGTGAAAAAAATCTGTATAAAACTATAAAAGTTTCAGTCATTGCCCCTGATCACTTTCCCCATCCAAAAAGATTAACAAAAAGTGAATTCAGTTTGTTCATAAAGTCCTGAGTCCATAAATGCAACACAAAGTGATCAAGTAATCAATCAATAATACCCTTCCTCCCCCCATGGGATCATTGGAAGCTGCAACTTATGGTGGGTTTACACGCCGCGATATCGTTTCGATATCGCAACTCAATGGCGCGGGAGCGCGCAATTAGTGCACGTTCCTCCCGCATCGCATTGAATGTTTAGACGCTGCGATATCGGAATACAACGTCCGTGCGATGTCTCCGCCTCCCAACCAGGATCGCATAGTTAACATGGGAGTGAATGGGTGACGTATCAAATCGCATTGGAGTTGGGCATTTACACAGCACGATCCGGCTTCAATCGCTATGCAATATCGGAGCAGTGAATAGCACGCTCATTCCATCCCCGATATCACATTGACATCGTTCCTGCATCGTATTGGACGTTCACACCGTACAACGCAGGAACGATATCGAGTCCAACGATCGAACCACGTGACTTTCATTGAAATCGTACTGCGATATCGCAACGTGTAAACCCGCCATTACAGATACTGATCCCCAGCCGATCCTCAATGGGAACATTCAGCCGCTGCGATAAGAAAAGATGTAAGAACGAGTCGCCGTCACGGAATGTTCAGGTGTCGCCAATTACTGGACACGTGAAGCCCAATAACTCAGCAGCAGATTGAGGCTTTTATAATAATTCGCTTCACTTTTTTTTGCTGTTCATCAAATGATAAAATGAAACGTGAACCGGTTCTGCAGACGGCAGGTCCTCGTCCAGCGATGACAATGGAGAATACAGGTGTAACGGCTCCTGGAAGAGGAAACGCCGACACCTCAAGACACAAAGCGTCTGTCATTAATAATAATAATAATATTTATTCATTTATATAGCGCTATTAATTCCACAGCACTTTACATACATTTGCATCACTGTCCCCATCAGAGCTCACAATCTAAACATCCTACCAGTCTTTCAATTGTGGGAGGAAACCAACGCAAACACAGGGAGAACATACACACTGCTGCAGATGCTGTCCTTGGTGAGAATTGAACTCTCCTTCTCTCCCTTCTTTCTCCTTCCCTCCCTCCACTCTCCCTCTTTTCTCCTCTCTCCTTCTCTCCCTCTTCTCTCCCTTCTCTCCCTCTTTCTCTCCTCTCTCCTTCTCTCCCTTTCTCTCCCTTCTCTCTCCTTCTCTCTCCCTCCTTCTCTCCTCTTTCCCTTCTCTCTTCTTCCCTCCCTCGCTCTCCCTCTTTCTCTCCTCTCTCCTTCCCTCCCTCGCTCTCCCTGTTTCTCTCCTCTTCCTCTCCTCTCTGTCCTTTTCTCCCTCTTTCTCTCTTCTCTCCTCTTTCTCTCCTCTCTCCTTCTTTCTTTCTCTCCTCTCTCCTTCCTCTCTTCTTCTCTCCCTCCGCTCTCCCTCTTTCTCTCCTCTCTCCTTCCTCTCTCCTCTCTCTTTCTCTCCTCTTCCTCTCCTCTCTGTCCTTTTCTCCCTCTTTCTCTCTTCTCTCCCTCTTTCTCTCCTCTCTCCTTTCTTTCTCTCCCTTCTCTCTCCTCTCTCTTTCTCTCCCTCTCTCCTCTCTCCCTTCTTCCCTCCCTCGCTCTCCCTCTTTCTCTCCCTCTCTCTTTCTCTCCTCTCTCCTTCCTCTCTCCTCTCTCTTTCTCTCCTCTTCCTCTCCTCTCTGTCCTTTTCTCCCTCTTTCTCTCTTCTCTCCCTCTTTCTCTCCTCTCTCCTTTCTTTCTCTCCCTTCTCTCTCCTCTCTCTTTCTCTCCCTCTCTCCTCTCTCCCTTCTTCCCTCCCTCGCTCTTCCCTCTTTCTCTCCCTCTCTCTTTCTCTCTCCTCTCTCTTTCTCTCCCTCTCTCCCTTCTTCCCTCCCTCGCTCTCCCTCTTCTCTCCTTCTTTCTTTCTCTCCCTCTTTCTCTCCCTTCTCTCCTCTCTCCCTCCTCTCTCCCTCTTTCTCTCCTTCTTTCTTTCTCTCCCTCTCTCCTTCCTCCCTTCTTCCCTCCCTTGCTCTCCCTCTGGCTTCTGCTTCCTACTGTCTCTCCCCATCTCTGCTGACATTTCAGCCTGACTTTGTGCCTTAGAGGGAGGATGGAATATAATAGATCCAGCGGGAGGAGAATAGAATGGGTATAAAGGCAGCAGCTGATCTTTCCTGGGTTCAGGTTCCTGCATTCTGTTTAGTCCATAAACACTGATACAATAGATCGCTTTCAGCGCTTTATCAGCAGCCCCATGGGGGACGCATTCAGGAGGCCTCAGCTTTTCTTATTCCTCATATTCTCTCCTTTTTCTGGACCAATTGTTTATGGACCAGGAGGAGCCAGATTTCAGGCCAAAGGCGCTTTAACTCTTTATGTGGCTTTTACGACACTTGTGCGGTTGATATGTAATAATTAGCACAGGGCGAGCGGTGACTCTGGACTGTACAGGACTATGTTATGTGTAGCTGATCGCACACCGCCTGAGATGCCTCCTGATACAGTGTGTGACAGTGGTGCACAGGCCAATGGTGTCCGGCGCACTACACAAAGCAACAGACGAGGAGACACCGGGGTCACAAATACAGCGGAGGGCCCTGCTCGTAGGGAACGGGGAGAGGTGACCTCCTACACTCACCTGCAGCTCTGCTCTGATCTCCTTACCGTCCCTATACGGGTTCTTTCACCTCGTCGCCAAACAGGATACCTAGTCCCTCACTGGCCCTTAATACGGAGATGACTGGTGGGAGCACTAGTCCCAACCACTGCAATAAAACCAATAAGAGGGGAAGGAGAGACAGACAGGGAAACTATGCAGAGCTACCTCCTGTGCTGACTTCACCGCTGAGCAGCTTTATTGAAGGTATAACACACCAAGAAGAGACAAAAGCTGAAGCATCAAAAATGTGATGAAAAGTAATTTAGAGAATCGCACACAAAACGTGATGACAAACACAAGTGACTGAATATATCTGATGGGCGCAGAAATTCTGCTACATCAAAAACTCAATACAAGTTACCCCGACGGAGAATCAGTCACCGCTCACTGGAGGCACTGGTGGGTTTTCTTTGACTCTCGGATAAAATCTCCTTATTTCTGTTCTCACATTGTTCCCTTCTCTCATTTGGAGATTTTCTCCCCAGGTGTAAATATCTGCATATTTTATTGCAGGCGGCCTCTCCTCTTCATGATTCCCCCCTCACCCTGCACATGGGATTATTCCCGCGCTCCGGCCGGGCCGGCTTCCTACTCTGCACAATTGTCTGTGTCATCAGCCGCAATCATATATCCAAAGCAATTAAATCAAATGTTGTCATTTTTGCATGACATAGATGATCCCTCAGTACTCCCCTCCCCCAGGTCTGTTTCCCTCCCCAAGGTCTGTTTCCCCCTCCCCCCCAGGGCTTTTTCCCTCCCCAAGGTCTGTTTTTCTCTCCCTGGTCTGTTTTCCTCCCCCCCGGGTCTGTTTCCTCCCCCTCCCGGTCCGTACCCCCTTCCCAATCTGTATCCCCCGATCTGTTTCCTTCTATCCTGTTTCCCCCTGTTCTGTTTCCCCCCTGGTCTGTTTCCCTCCCCCTGGGTCTGTCCCCCCCCCCTCTGGTCTATTTCCCCCCCTCCGGTCTATTTTCCCCCCTCCAGTCTGTTTCCCCCTCTCTCCGGTATTGTTTCCCCCTCTCTCCGGTATTGTTTCCCCCCTCCGGTCTGTTTCCCCCCCTCTGGTCTGTTTCCCCCCCTCCGGTCTATTTCCCTCCCCCTGGGTGTGTTCCCCCCTTCAGTCTATTTCCCCCCCTCCAGTCTGTTTCCCCCCTCTCTGGTATTGTTTCCCCCCTCCAGTCTGTTTCCCTCCCCCCGGGTCTGATCCCCCCCCTCCGGTCTATTTCCCCCCCTCCGGTCTTTCCCCCCCCCCTCTGGTCTGTTTCCCCCCCCCCTCCAATCTGTTCCCCCCCTTCCGATCTGTTCCCCCCCCTCCGGTCTGTTTCCTCCCCTCTGGTCTGTTTCCCCCCCCCTCCAGTTTGTTCCCCCCCTCCGGTCTGTTTCCCCCCCTCCAGTCTTGTTCCCCCCCCCCCGTTCTGTTTCCCCCGGTCTGTTCCCCCCTGATAGCGGAGTGCAGCCTATGGCGCTCTGGAGCAATCAGATCCTGATATATGTAATTATATATCTGACTTTCTAGCAATGTGGGGATTAGTGGTGAATCCTCTTTGGATGCACGGCTGCCTGTCACTACTCTGCACCGTATAATCTGGGTGAAGGGAGGAATTACTATTTATTCCAACACGATTCTACATTTTGTAGATATTGAAGCTTTTATTATAAGGCAGAGAGTGATGTATGAGAATGTATAGGGGGCTCCGGGGGAATGATGGCATCTATGGCGTGTATTAATATACACTACAAAACCCAAATTAATCTAAGCTAAATGTGTTTAAAATAATAAAGAATGAATACTTACCCTCCGCCGGGTGTTCCAGAGCCAAGAGATCCTCTGCACGTATCGACCTTCCAGGGCCTGTGATCACTGATTGGCTGCTCATGGTCATGTGATATGTGACGTGATATGGCGTACATATCACATGACCGCGAGCAGCCAATCAGAGATCTTAGCAGGTCCTGGAAGGTCGATACGTGCAGAGGATCTCTTGGCTCTGGAACACCCGGCGGAGGGTAAGTATTCATTCTTTATTACTTAAAACACATTTGGCTTTCTTTTATTTAGATTTCACAGTGTATAAAAATACACAGCAAAATCAAATTAGGGCTGGGAGACGTCACCCAGGGGAGGAGGAACCCGGATTATTCCTCTCCTCTGTGACATCACTGGAGAAGTAGAAAAACACACTATGTGTGAATGCATGAGTGCAAACCGCTGCAAGAAGCCCAAAAAAGCGCAAAAAAAGCGCTATGTGTGAACGAAGACTTACATCCAATCACTAACCCTCCCGGTAAGCTCCGGTGATGTCTTCCTTCCAGACACTGTGTCCTGTCGGTGGCTAGTACTGTGCTTCCAGGACCTACAACCATGTGACTCAGTCACATGGGGCACAGTCCTAAAGTGGCATTCTACTCACAGACAGGACGTGGTGCCCAGAAGGAAGACATCACAGGAGCTCACCGTGGGATCACACACAGGGTAAGAAAGTGCATGTGTCTCTGTCTGTGTCTGGCTGTGTGTCTCCAAGAAAAAGACCAGAGAGAGATCGTGCCTTAGTGATCCGCGCTGCCGTCCCACCGTACCCGAATAAATGCCAGGGAAGCCAAGAGTATGCAAGCTGCTTCTTCATTCCATCAGTATTTCCATCCAACGCGTTTCGGTACAGACCTTGTATTTTCCTCAGGATTTTATGGCAGCTTGCATACTCTTGGCTTCCCTGGCATTTATTCGGGTTTGGTGGCACGGCAGCGCAGATCACTAAAGCACGATCTCTCTCTGGTCTTTTCTTGGATACATCACCACTGTTATGTGGGAGTGCGGATCCAGCAGCAGCTGTCTGAGCTAATTTACCAGGAGTGGGGAAACACAACTGGATCAGGTGAGCACATACACCTATGACGGTACTACCTTATCCGTAAAACGATAAGACCCATTTGCGCCTCTTTGTCTCCCCTTTATTCTTTGTCTGTGTGTCTGTCTGTGTGTTTGTCTGTGTGTCTGTCTGTGTGTTTGTCTGTCTGTCTGTGTGTCTGTCTGTGTGTCTGTGTGTCTGTCTGTCTGTCTGTGTGTCTGTGTGTCTGTCTGTGTGTCTGTCTGTGTGTCTGTCTGTGTGTCTGTCTGTGTGTCTGTCTGTCTGTCTGTCTGTCTGTCTGTCTGTGTGTCTATCTGTCTGTCTGTGTGTCTGTCTGTCTGTGTGTCTGTCTATCTGTCTGTGTGTCTATCTGTCTGTCTGTGTGTCTGTCTGTGTGTGTGTCTGTGTGTCTGTCTGTGTGTCTGTCTGTCTGAGTGTCTGCCTATCTGTGTGTCTGTCTGCCTATCTGTGTGTCTGTCTGTGTGTCTGTCTGCCCGTCTGTGTGTCTGCCTGTCTGTGTGTCTGTCTGTGTGTCTGTCTGTGTCTGTCTGTGTGTCTGCCTGTCTGTGTGTCTGCCTGTCTGTCTGTGTGTCTGTCTGTGTGTCTGCCTGTCTGTGTGTCTGCCTGTCTGTCTGTGTGTCTGTCTGTGTGTCTGCCTGTCTGTGTGTCTGCCTGTCTGTCTGTGTGTCTGTCTGTGTGTCTGTCTGTGTCTGTCCTGTCTGTGTGTCTGTCTGTCTGTGTGTCTGCCTGTCTGCGTGTCTGCCTGTGTGTCTGTCTGTATGTCTGTCTGTGTGTCTGTCTGTGTGTCTGTCTGTGTGTCTGTCTGTGTGTCTGCCTGTCTGTCTGTGTGTCTGTCTGTGCGTCTGTCTGTGTCTGTCTGCCTGTCTGTATGTCTGTCTGTGTATCTGTCCTGTCTGTCTGTCTGTGTGTCTGCCTGTCTGTGTGACTGTCTGTGTGTCTGCCTGTGTGTCTGTCTGTGTGTCTGTCTGTGTGTCTGTCTGTGTGTCTGTCTGTCTGTGTGTCTGCCTGTCTGTGTGTCTGCCTGTCTGTCTGTGTGTCTGTCTGTGTGTCTGTCTGTGTCTGTCCTGTCTGTGTGTCTGTCTGTGTGTCTGTCTGTGTGTCTGTCTGTCTATCTGTCTGTCTGTCTGTCTGTGTGTCTATCTGTCTGTCTGTGTGTCTGTCTGTCTGTGTGTCTGTCTATCTGTCTGTGTGTCTATCTGTCTGTCTGTGTGTCTGTCTGTGTGTGTGTCTGTGTGTCTGTCTGTGTGTCTGTCTGTCTGAGTGTCTGCCTATCTGTGTGTCTGTCTGCCTATCTGTGTGTCTGTCTGTGTGTCTGTCTGCCCGTCTGTGTGTCTGCCTGTCTGTGTGTCTGTCTGTGTGTCTGTCTGTGTCTGTCTGTGTGTCTGCCTGTCTGTGTGTCTGCCTGTCTGTCTGTGTGTCTGTCTGTGTGTCTGCCTGTCTGTGTGTCTGCCTGTCTGTCTGTGTGTCTGTCTGTGTGTCTGCCTGTCTGTGTGTCTGCCTGTCTGTCTGTGTGTCTGTCTGTGTGTCTGTCTGTGTCTGTCCTGTCTGTGTGTCTGTCTGTCTGTGTGTCTGCCTGTCTGCGTGTCTGCCTGTGTGTCTGTCTGTATGTCTGTCTGTGTGTCTGTCTGTGTGTCTGTCTGTGTGTCTGTCTGTGTGTCTGCCTGTCTGTCTGTGTGTCTGTCTGTGCGTCTGTCTGTGTCTGTCTGCCTGTCTGTATGTCTGTCTGTGTATCTGTCCTGTCTGTCTGTCTGTGTGTCTGCCTGTCTGTGTGACTGTCTGTGTGTCTGCCTGTGTGTCTGTCTGTGTGTCTGTCTGTGTGTCTGTCTGTGTGTCTGTCTGTCTGTGTGTCTGCCTGTCTGTGTGTCTGCCTGTCTGTCTGTGTGTCTGTCTGTGTGTCTGTCTGTGTCTGTCCTGTCTGTGTGTCTGTCTGTGTGTCTGTCTGTCTGTCTGTGTGTCTGCCTGTCTGTCTGTCTGTGTGTCTGCCTGTCTGTGTGTCTGCCTGTCTGTGTGTCTGCCTGTCTGTGTGTCTGCCTGTCTGTGTGTCTGCCTGTCTGTGTGTCTGCCTGTCTGTGTGTCTGCCTGTCTGTGTGTCTGCCTGTCTGTGTGTCTGCCTGTCTGTCTGTGTGTCTGTCTGTGCGTCTGTCTGTGTCTGTCTGCCTGTCTGTATGTCTGTCTGTGTATCTGTCCTGTCTGTCTTTCTGTGTGTCTGTCTGTGTGTCTGCCTGTCTGTGTGACTGTCTGTGTGTCTGCCTGTGTGTCTGTCTGTGTGTGCTGTCTGTCTGTGTGTCTGCCTGTCTGTCTGTGTGTCTGTCTGTGTGTCTGTCTGTGTCTGTCTGTATCTGTCTGTCTGTGTGTCTGTCTGTCTGTGTGTCTGTCTGTCTGTGTGTCTGTCTGTCTGTGTGTCTGTCTGTCTGTGTGTCTGTCTGTCTGTGTGTCTGTCTGTCTGTGTGACTGTCTGTCTGTGTGACTGTCTGTGTGACTGTCTGTGTGTCTGCCTGTGTGTCTGTCTGTGTGTCTGTCTGTGTGTCTGTCTGCCTGTGTGTCTGTCTGTGTGTCTGTCTGTGTGTCTGTCTGTGTGTCTGTCTGTGTCTGTCTGTATCTGTCTGTATCTGTCTGTCTGTGTGTCTGTCTGTCTGTGTGTCTGTCTGTGTGTCTGCCTGTCTGTGTGTCTGTCTGTCTGTGTGTCTGTCTGTCTGTGTGTGTGTCTGTCTGTGTGTCTGTCTGTCTGTCTGTCTGTGTGTCTGTCTGTCTGTGTCTGTCTGTCTGTGTCTGTCTGTCTGTGTGTCTGTGTCTGTCTGTGTGTGTCTGTCTGTGTGTGTGTCTGTCTGTGTGTGTCTGTCTGTGTGTGTGTCTGTCTGTGTGTCTGTCTGTGTGTCTGCCTGTCTGTGTGTCTGCCTGTCTGTGTGTCTGCCTGTCTGTGTGTTTGCCTGTCTGTGTGTTTGCCTGTCTGTCTGTCTGTGTGTCTGTCTGTGTGTCTGTCTGTATCTGTCTGTCTGTATCTGTCTGTTTGTGTGTCTGTCTGTGTGTCTGTCTGTGTGTCTGCCTGTGTGTCTGCGTGTCTGTCTGTGTGTCTGTCTGTCTGTGTGTCTGTCTGTCTGTCTGTGTGTGTGTCTGTCTGTGTGTGTCTGTGTGTCTGTCTGTGTCTGCCTCTCTGTCTGTCTGTGTGTCTGTCTGTCTGTCTGTCTGTCTGTATGTCTATTTGTGTCCCCTGAAAACAGAGTAAAAAGTCACACAAGCGGATGATATTTGTGAGGCTTTTTTGCAAAAAGAGAATTGGTTTTTGGTGCAGAAACTTCACGGATCAATAAATAATGGAGCACAAATGCTCTGTGTGATTTCAGCCTTGATCCACCTCAAGTGTTTGCTCTCAGGAGTCATCTGTGATGGAACAAGGCTCATCTAGCAGATCTGGGGCTTTAGAAGTTTGAGCTGCAAATACATCATGAACTTGTGTGTTAGTGTCTCCCCCCTGGTGGGGCCGTGGGGTACTCGGACCCGGACCCTCTCATCGTCATCCGGGGCTGCGGGATGTCACGGTGGCGTCACCTGGTCTGTGATCCCCTCATCAGGCGAGCAGTAAAAGGAGGATTGTAAAAATAGATGAAATAAATAAATAAATAGAGTCGTGACGCCACCCAAGGTCTGTGGCCAGATGTAGCCACCACTATGTCGGGACCTCTGGGGATGATGGGAGTAGCAGCGTAGGTAGATTAGCTCTACACGGGATGAGCGGTTCCCCGGGGCACACGTATAGTCTGTGGATGGGCAGGAATTGTGGGGGTGCAGGGTTCAGCGTGTGGAATAACTGACAGACATAGGGGGAACAGTCTCCTTTACCTTTACTGAAGTCAATGGCAAGTCCACCCAGGGCACAGCTCACAAGTGGTGTTACGGGTCCGGATGCTGTCCACACCGGGCCGGGGCTGAGGCCTCCCTGCTGTGCTGTGAGGCCTGGCTGCTTGAAGCTGTGCTCAGGCCTCCTTCTCACTCTGTGTCTTGGCCGTATGACAGGCGGTGTGACCCTTCTCTGGGTTACTCTCCTCTGTCTCTCCCGCGCTCACTATGGCGGCTGTGTCTCCTGGCCTTTTGGGTGGACGAGCAACGTGAAATCACCTCCGGTTTTGGCTGCTGGGTATGGAATCCCTGGCGACCTCGGACTCCGGTGTCGGTGCTCTGCTAGGTGCAGAGGTGAGCTGGCAGCGCTCCACTCCTCGCACCTTCCCTCCACTTTCTCAGACCCTTACATGGGTCACCCACACGGGCTAGTCAGTCACCCAGGACGGGCCTAGCGTGCCTACCATCCGTATTGTGTCTTCTACAGTCCTCCTAGGAACTGAACTGCCTGACCCCGTCCCCACACCAGAATTTATAGGGGACCTCTCCTGAACCCGGGTGTAGAGCTCCCCCTTCAGGCCTGGAGTTGGGAAGGTTTTGTGCGCTTGTGTGTGTTACCTGAGGTGGGTGCCTTCACTTGCTTCCAAGCTTAGCATTGTGGCGACCGGACCCTGGAGCGCCACTTTAGGATAACCCCACTCCCCTTCAATGAGTCAAGTGGTTGGAAACAATGATCCTGTCACAAGTGTGTCCCACCCTGAGGAGACCTCCAGTGAGTTATTAATCACAAATCTACAACTGGTATTTGAGTCAATCTACTTTCTTTTAGTGCTTTAGAATTTAAGGACTCTTTCTTATATGACTGCTCTTTATAGCCTTAATATCAGGTGCAGCCCTTTTGTGACCACTCCCCTCAGCTATAAATAATAAGGTGGCTTAAGAACTGACGCCAGTTATACAATCTATTTCTGTGCTGACCATGTGCTGAGCATGAGAAGAAGCTGAGGAGTTATGGTTTCTGCAGCTGTGAAGTTTAGCTGCATTGGAGGAGTTGCTGTGCTTTCTATTTGTGCCTACTTCCCTCTGTCGGTCCCACTTTCCCTTGTGTTGTTGTATTATTGTCAGAGGTGAGACTAGTGCACTCACCGCCAACATCCTCACTAGAGTTCAGGGTTAGTGAGCGCCTAGGCATGTGATGTTAATGGGGGAAGGACCCATATAGGGACATTAGGGAGCATGGAAAACAGACTCAAGTGAGTGCCAGGAGGTGTCTCCTTTCCCCACTCCCTGTCACCAGACCTTCCCTCTTTAATATCCCGTTTATCACCTCGTATATGCCCCGGAGTGACACATCCTTTAGTGAGTGAAGAAAACTTATAAAAAGGGTTTTCTGGTTTAGAATATGGAAACCTTATATTTAGTGTCATCAGCATTACATCATTGGAATCTGACTCTTGGCGCCACCATCCCCATTTATATATATCTATTGCTGTCTTCATGCAGCAGTGCAGAGTATTGCCGCATTGCTCCAGTAAAATGAATGGGAAAATGCTGCAATATTCTGCATCGTTGTGTGTGGTGTTGTAGGGAGGTCATACAGGTACATGGAGGCCACATACACTACTGAGCCTCATCAAGGGCATGCCCAGTCATTGTAGGGAGGTCATACAGGCATATGGAGGCTACATACACTACTGAGCCTCATCAGGGCATGCCCAGGCATTGTAGGGAGGTCATACAGGCATATGGAGGCTACATACACTACTGAGCCTCATCAAGAGCATGCCCAGGCATTGTAGGGAGGTCATACAGGTACATGGAAGCCATACACACTACTGAGCCTCATCAGGAGCATGCCCAGGTGTTGTAGGGAGGTCATACAGGCACATGGAAGCCATACACACTACTGAGCCTCATCAAAAGCATGCCCAGGTGTTGTAGGGAGATCATACAGGTACATGGAGGCTACATACACCACTGAGCCTCATCAGGAGCATGCCCAGGCATTGTAGGGAGGTCATACAGGTACATAGAGGCCACATGCAATACTGAGCCTCATCAGGGGCATGCCCAAGCATTATAGGGAGGTCATACAGGCACACTGAGGCCACACAGTACTGAGCCTCATCAGGAGCATGCCCAGGCATTGTAGGGAGGTCATACAGGCACACTGAGGCCACACAGTACTGAGCCTCATCAAGGGCATGCCCAAGCATTGTAGGGAGGTCATACAGGTACATGGAGGCCACATACACTACTGAGCCTCATCAGGGGCATGCCCAAGCATTGTAGGGAGGTCATATAGGCATATGGAGGCCACATACACTACTGAGCCTCATCAGGGGCATGCCCAGGCATTGTAGGGAGGTCATACAGCCACACTGAGGCCACACAATACTGAGCCTCATCAAGAGCATGCACAAGCATTGTAGGGAGGTCATACAGGTACATGGAGGCCACATACACTACTGAGCCTCATCAGGGCATGCCCAGGCATTGTAGGGAGGTCATACAGGCATATGGAGGCTACATACACTACTGAGCCTCATCAGGAGCATTCCCAGGTGTTGTAGGGAGGTCATACAGCCACACTGAGGCCACACAATACTGAGCCTCATCAAGGGCATGCCCAAGCATTGTAGGGAGGTAATACATGGTACATGGAGGCTACATACACTACTGAGCCTCATCAGGAGCATGCCCAGGCATTATAGGAGGTCATACAGGTACATAGAGGCCACATACAATACTGAGCCTCATCAAGAGCATACCCAAGCATTGTAGGGAGGTCATACAGGTACATGGAGGCCACATACACTACTGAGCCTCATCAGGGGCATGCCCAAGCATTGTAGGGAGGTCATATAGGCATATGGAGGCTACATACACTACTGAGCCTCATCAGGGGCATGCCCAAGCATTGTAGGGAGGTCATACAGGCATATGGAGGCCACACAATACTGAGCCTCATCAGGGGCATGCCTAGGTGTTGTAGGGAGGTCATACAGGTACATGGAGGCTACATACACTACTGAGCCTCATCAGGAGCATGCCCAGTCATTGTAGGGAGGTCATACAGGCATATGGAGGCTACATACACTACTGAGCCTCATCAAGAGCATGCCCAGGCATTATAGGGAGGTCATACAGGCACATGGAGGCTACATACACTACTGAGCCTCATCAGGAGCATGCCCAGTCATTGTAGGGAGGTCATACAGGTACATGGAAGCCACATACACTACTGAGCCTCATCAGGGGCATGCCCAGTCATTGTAGGGAGGTAATACAGGCATATGGAGGCCACACAATACTGAGCCTTATCAGGAGCATGCCTAGGTGTTGTAGGGAGGTCATACAGGTACATGGAGGCCACACAATACTGAGCCTCATCAGGAGCATGCCCAGGCATTGTAGGGAGGTCATACAGGCATATGGAGGCTACATACACCACTGAGCCTCATCTCCTTATGTTGGATCCTCCTGGATTGTTATCATTCCACATCCAGATCTCCAGAGATTAGTCATTGTGATTTGCATTGATAATTGTTATGTTTTATTGCTCTCATCTCTCCTTTATGTAATGAGTAAAGATTTGTTCTGGAATATTTCATTCATTGATGTGTAGGGTGTGACATGTTCGTGTCCCCCTTATCTATATGTACAGTATACGGTATATATATGTGTATATATGTGGATGGGATCTTGCTGTGTGTAATCAGACTCATCCTTTGCTTCTCTTCTGTCTCCTCCGTTACCTCTGAATATTTCATCTCGTTCTTTACATATTTATAAAGTCTCTATTGTAAATTCCCCATTTTAGTTATATTCCCAGGGGCATCGTGCCATCATTTAACCCCGACTCCTCCAGCTACATAAACATTTCATATCCATGATTTTATCTGCAACCAAAGCTGCATGAAGGCTTCGTCCCATAGGATCTACAGCGTCTTCATGGATATACGACCAACAGACGAGTGTCCTGGATATCCCCCATTATATACTGTCCTGGATATTCCCCATTATATACTGTCCTGGATATTCCCCATTATATACTGTCCTGGATATCCCCCATTATATACTGTCCTGGATATCCCCCATTATATACTGTCCTGGATATTCCCCATTATATACTGTCCTGGATATCCCCCATTATATACTGTCCTGGATATCCCCCATTATATACTGTCCTGGATATCCCCCATTATATACTGTCCTGGATATTCCCCATTATATACTGTCCTGGATATTCCCCCCATTATATACTGTCCTGGATATCCCCCATTATATACTGTCCTGGATATCCCCCATTATATACTGTCCTGGATATCCCCCATTATATACTGTCCTGGATATCCCCCATTATATACTGTCCTGGATATTCCTTATTATATACTGTCCTGGATATCCCCCATTATATACTGTCCTGGATATCCCCCATTATATAATGTCCTGGATATCCCCCATTATATACAGTCCTGGATATCTCCCATTATACACTGTCCTGGATATTCCTTATTATATACTGTCCTGGATATCCCCCATTATATACTGTCCTGGATATCTCCCATTATATACTGTCCTGGATATCTCCCATTATATACTGTCCTGGATATTCCCCCATTATATACTGTCCTGGATATCCCCCATTATATAGTGTCCTGGATATTCCCCCATTATATACTGTCCTGGATATCCCCCATTATATACTGTCCTGGATATCCCCCATTTATATACTGTCCTGGATATCCCCCATTATATAGTGTCCTGGATATTCCCCCATTATATACTGTCCTGGATATCCCCCATTATATACTGTCCTGGATATCCCCCATTATATAGTGTCCTGGATATTCCCCCATTATATAGTGTCCTGGATATTCCCCCATTATATACTGTCCTGGATATCCCCCATTATATACTGTCCAGGATATCCCCCATTATATGCTGTCCTAGATATCGCCATTATATACTGTCCTGGATATCCCCCATTATATACTGTCCTGGATATCCCCCATTATATACTGTCCTGGATATCCCCCATTATATACTGTCCAGGATATCCCCCATTATATACTGTCCTAGATATCCTCCATTTATATACTGTCCTAGATATCGCCATTATATACTGTCCTGGATATCCCCCATTATATACTGTCCTGGATATTCCCCCATTATATACTGTCCTGGATATTCCCCATTATATACTGTCCTGGATATCCCCCATTATATACTGTCCTGGATATCCCCCATTATATACTGTCCTGGATATCCCCCATTATATACTGTCCAGGATATCTCCATTATATACTGTCCTGGATATCTCCCATTATATACTGTCCTGGATATTCCCCATTATATACTGTCCTGGATATCCCCCATTATATACTGTCCTGGATATCCCCCATTATATACTGTCCTGGATATTCCCCATTATATACTGTCCTGGATATCCCCCATCATATACTGTCCTGGATATCCCCCATTATATACTGTCCTGGATATCCCCCATTATACGCTGTCCTGAATATCCCCCATTATATACTGTCCTGGATATCCCCCATTATATACTGTCCTGGATATCCCCCATTATATACTGTCCTGGATATCCCCCATTATATACTGTCCAGGATATCCCCCATTATATACTGTCCAGGATATCCCCCATTATATACTGTCCTGGATATTCCCCCATTATATACTGTCCAGGATATCCCCCATTATATACTGTCATGGATATTCCCCCTGTTATATACTGTCCATGACCCACAGGAGTGGAGTTATATACAGGACGACACCCTATAATGGCAGAGGCAGGGCCTGTTTGCAACGGTGTGCGGCCAGGCAGGACCTGTGTACAGAGGGGTGTGGCCAAGCAGGATCTGTGTGCAGAGGGGTGTGGCCAAGCAGGATCTGTGTGCAGAGGGGTGTGGCCAAGCAGGATCTGTGTGCAGAGGGGTGTGGCCAGGCAGGATCTGTGTGAAGAGGGGTGTGGCCAGGCAGGATCTGTGTGCAGAGGGGTGTGGCCAGGCAGGATCTGTGTGCAGAGGGGTGTGGCCAGGCAGGATCTGTGTGCAGAGGGGTGTGGCCAGGCAGGATCTGTGTGCAGAGGGGTGTGGCCAGACAGGATCTGTGTGCAGAGGGGTGTGGCCAGGCAGGATCTGTGTGCAGAGGGGTGTGTGCCAGGCAGGATCTGTGTGCAGAGGGGTGCGGCAAGTCAGGGCCGTAGAAGCTGTTAGTGTGAAATGTGCGTTGCCCAGATGCTGCTTGCACCCTCTGCACACAGGGTTATAACTAGGTGAAATAACACCAGGTTTTATTCAGAGCGGTGAGCGCCACCTCTTTCTCTTGAATTTCTTGCACGCACTGACGTCTTTACAGAGTTGAGCATCACATAGTTCCCACTGATGGGTTAGTTTTCTCCATGTGGACAGTGACATGACAGAATGAGGAGACTTTGGAGGCGCAATGTCCCCTGGGAAACGGAATATGAAAATGTTCTCTTCTGAGAGAAAGAAGACTTGAACTCCACTGCCACCAATAGGAAGTAGCAATCCTAAAAATCAATATTGACCCATTAACGAGCCTTGTTGACTTAGCACTGATGAGGAGCAAACACTCTGAAACACCATGTCTACACCTTGAGTCTCTGATCTGGCATAAATCCTAAGTCATATGACAAGGCTCGTTAAAGGGTCACTTTTGACTTTTAGGATTGCTACTTCCAATAGGTGACGCTAAAATTCAAGTCTACTTTATGTTTGAAGAGACAATTTTCATATTTTATTTCCCATTAGCATTATGGCTCTAAGTCTCCTCATTACAAGCATGTCCCTCTCCTCAAGGAGAATACCTTACCCCTTAGATTCCAGATACCCCCTCCTACAGCCAGATCATATCTCACACTTTGTACTGACGAGCAGCAATAGCCCAAAACACTGTGCCTGCAAATTGAGGTTCTGATGTGGTGTAAATCCTAAGTCATATGAAAAGGCTTATTATAGAGTTATTATTGACTTTTAGGATTGCTACTTCCAATAGGTGGCGCTAGAGTTCAAGTTTATGTTTGAAGAGACAATTTTCATATTTTATTTCCCATTAGCATTATGGCTCTAAGTCTCCTCATTACAAGCATGTAACCCCCTCAAGGAGAATACCTTACCCCTTAGATTCCAGTTACCCTCTCCTACAGCCAGATCATATCTCACACTTTGTACTGACGAGGAGCAATACCCCAAAACACTGTGCCTGCAAATTGAGGTTCTGATCTGGTGTAAATCCTAAGTCATATGAAAAGGCTTATTATAGAGTTATTATTGACTTATAGGATTGCTACTTCCAATAGGTGGTGTTAGAGTTTAAGCCTACCACTGATGACATGTGCATTGGTGTTGGGTCGTTTCTCCACTCGTTCTTCTACATTTGTGTTATTGGTCTGAGCTCATTAGATTTTGGGTTACTGCTGACCATGTGCCACTTCTTATGATTGTGCCTCACACCCAGATAATGATATATTCTTAGTGAGATTTGTATTATTTGTTGTCTGTACATTTCCTCCTTGTGAGCGATGCTTTCTAGTGTTCCCGTGTACTCGCCGCCTCCCTGGAGTGCTGTCACCTGTCCCCTCTATCGCCTGTCACTTGTGTGTTGCTGTCATCCTCTATCTATGTCATGTGACACGGGGCCGCGGCTTAGCACGGCGCTCCTATATTGCAGCCATCTGTTCACCCAGCGCAGTTTTCTAGCTGTTTTTTTTCCAGTTATTCTTTCCCAGAGATTAATGTTCATTTATCAGCACATTTGTATCAGTCGTTATTCCACAGAGCCGGACATTGTACGGGACATCATGTGGCACAATGTCTATAGGGTGCGGCGCTGCTAACATTCACATGGGAAGACGTTGGCTTTTTCTGCTTTTCTGCCATATATGAGAGAGATATGAAAATAATTTGGCAGCTGCCATATTTGGTTCTGGCAAAGCTGAATGACAATCATGGTGAGAGCTGACAATCATAGTGAGAGCTGACGATCCTGGTGAGAGCTGACAATCCTGGTGAGAGTTGACAATCATGGTGAGAGCTGACGATCCTGGTGTGAGCTGATAATCATGGTGAGAGCTGACGATCCTGGTGAAACTGACAATCCTGGTGAGAGCTGACAATCCTGGTGAGAGCTGACGATCATGGTGAGAGCTGACGATCCTGGTGAGAGCTGACGATCCTGGTGAGAGCTGACGATCATGGTGAGAGCTGACGATCCTGGTGAGAGCTGACGATCATGGTGAGAGCTGACGATCATGGTGAGAGCTGACGATCCTGGTGAGAGCTGACGATCATGGTGAGAGCTGACGATCATGGTGAGAGCTGACGATCCTGGTGAGAGCTGACGATCATGGTGAGAGCTGACGATCATGGTGAGAGCTGACGATCCTGGTGAGAGCTGACGATCATGGTGAGAGCTGACGATCATGGTGAGAGCTGACGATCATGGTGAGAGCTGACGATCCTGGTGAGAGCTGACAATCCTGGTGAGAGCTGACAATCCTGGTGAGAGCTGACGATCATGGTGAAAGCTGACGATCATGGTGAAAGCTGACGATCATGGTGAGAGCTGACGATCCTGGTGAGAGCTGACGATCATGGTGACAGCTGACGATCATGGTGAGAGCTGACGATCCTGGTGAGAGCTGACAATCCTGGTGAGAGCTGACGATCCTGGTGAGAGCTGACGATCATGGTGAGAGCTGACGATCCTGGTGAGAGCTGACGATCATGGTGAGAGCTGACGATCCTGTGAGAGCTGACGATCCTGGTGAGAGCTGACGATCCTGGTGAGAGCTGACGATCATGGTGAGAGCTGACGATCCTGGTGAGAGCTGACGATCATGGTGAGAGCTGACGATCATGGTGAGAGCTGACGATCCTGGTGAGAGCTGACAATCATGGTGAGAGCTGACGATCCTGGGAGAGCTGACGATCCTGGTGAGAGCTGACAATCCTGGTGAGAGCTGACAATCCTGGTGAGAGCTGACTATGTTGGTGAGAGCTGACGATCCTGGTGAGAGCCGACGATCCTGGTGATCCTGGTGAGAGCTGACAATCCTGGTGGAGAGCTGACAATCCTGGTGAGAGCTGACTATGTTGGTGAGAGCTGACGATCCTGGTGAGAGCCGACGATCTGGTGAGAGCCGACGATCCTGGTGAGAGCTGACGATCCTGGTGAGAGCTGACAATCCTGGTGAGAGCTGACTATGTTGGTGAGAGCTGACATCCTGGTGAGAGCTGACAATCCTGGTGAGAGCTGACAATCCTGGTGAGAGCTGACAATCCTGGTGAGAGCTGACTATGTTGGTGAGAGCTGACGATCCTGGTGAGAGCCGACGATCCTGGTGAGAGCCGACGATCCTGGTGAGAGCCGACGATCCTGGTGATCCTGGTGAGAGCTGACAATCCTGGTGAGGGCTGACAATCCTGGTGAGAGCTGACTATGTTGGTGAGAGCTGACGATCCTGGTGAGAGCCGACGATCCTGGTGAGAGCCGACGATCCTGGTGAGAGCTGACGATCCTGGTGAGAGCTGACAATCCTGGTGAGAGCTGACTATGTTGGTGAGAGCCGACGATCCTGGTGAGAGCCGACGATCCTGGTGAGAGCTGACGATCCTGGTGAGAGCCGACGATCCTGGTGAGAGCCGACGATCCTGGTGAGAGCCGACGATCCTGGTGAGAGCCGACGATCCTGGTGAGAGCCGACGATCCTGGTGAGAGCCGACGATCATGGTGAGAGCCGACAATCCTGGTGAGAGCTGACAATCCTGGTGAGAGCCGACGATCCTGGTGAGAGCCGACGATCCTGGTGAGAGCTGACGATCCTGGTGAGAGCAAATGATCCTGGTGAGAGCAAACGATCCTGGTGAGAGCTGACGATCCTGGTGAGAGCAAACGATCCTGGTGAGAGCAAACGATCCTGGTGAGAGCAAACGATCCTGGTGAGAGCAAATGATCCTGGTGAGAGCCGACGATCCTGGTGAGAGCTGACAATCCTGGTGAGAGCCGACGATCCTGGTGAGAGCAAATGATCCTGGTGAGAGCAAACGATCCTGGTGAGAGCAAACGATCCTGGTGAGAGCAAATGATCCTGGTGAGAGCAGTGATCCTGGTGAGAGCTGACGATCAGCCGCCTGGTAAAGAATCACTAGTAGATACATTGTAATCTTCCTTACGTCTTGAGAAATCCCAGGATGATACAAGATGAGCAGCTTTAACAAACCTTGTGTTACTGTCTGGCATTATTTCTGCTGTATGTGTTCTATGAATGTGTATTATGGAAAATAAAGTTCCTATTCATGGAGAACAGTAAAGGTAGACACCTCTGGAAGAGGCTCTGACTTTTTCTTCCCATTTACTATAAATCTTGAACATAAATAAATTACTTTTTTCATATTCCAAGTAATGTGTTTATTAAAAATGTTTTTCTAAATCCAATCTGTCACCATGTTTTTTGCTATGTAATCTAATGACAGTATGATGCATGAAAACACTCAATTCTGGGATGTGTCACTTATCAGGCTGTGTGCTGTTGCTTCCACATAATAAAGGTTTTATTACCAGGAGATTACCACTGTCAGGACCACAGTGCACAGAAGCCCTGGTCTACACCCTCTGATAAGCATCTTGCTTACTCTTTATAGACAATATACAGAGAGCTGTGGTGTGGGTAGGGTTAACTCTGGTGCGGGTGGGGTTAGCTCTGAAGTGGGTGGGGATAGCTGTGATGTGGGGCAATATTAGCTGTGGTGTAGGTGGAGTTAACTTTAGTGTGGACTGCGTTAACTGGGGTATGTGGGGTTAGCTGTGGTGTGAGTGGGGTTAGCTGTGGTGTGGGCATGGTGAGCTGTAATGTGGGTGGCATTAACTGTGATGTGGGCATGGTGAGCTGTAATGTGGGTGGGGTTAGCTATGGTGTGAGTGAGGCTAGTTTGGCTGTGAGCAGTGTTAGCTGTAGTATGGGTGAGTTTAGCTGTAGTGTGGGTGAGGTTAGCTAGTGTGGGCAGGGTTAGCTGTAGTGTGGATGAGGTTAGCTGTGGTGTGGGAGAGGTTAGCTGTGGTGTGTGTGGTGTTAGCTGTGGTGTGGGCAAGGTTAGCTGTGGTGTGGGTGAGGTTAGCTAGTGTGGGCAGGGTTAGCTGTAGTCGGATGAGGTTAGCTGTGGTGTGGGAGAGGTTAGTTGTGGTGTGTGTGTGGTGTTAGCTGTGGTGTGGGCAAGGTTAGCTGTGGTGTGGGCAGGGATAGCTGTGGTGGGGTGGGTTAGCTGTGGTATGCGTGGGGTTAGCTTTGGTGTGGATGGGGTTAGCTGTGGTTGTGTGTTGATAGCTGTGGTATGGGTGTGGTTAGCTGTGGTGTGGCATGATAAGCTCTAATGTGGGTGGCATTAGCTGCGGTGTGGGTGAAGTTAGCTGTGGTGTGGACAAAGTTAGCTGTTGTGTGGGCAGGGTTAGTTGCGGTGTAGGTGGGGTTAGCTGTGGTGTGGGTGGAGTCAGCTGCAGTGTGGACTGGGTTAAATGTGTGGGTGGGGTTAGCTGTGATGTGGGTGGGGATAAATGTGGTGTGGACGGAGTTAGCTGTGGTTGGGTGTTGATAGTTGTGTGTGTGGGGATAGCTGTGGTATGGAATAAGCTGTGGTGTGTGTAGGGTTAGCTGTGGTGTGGGCAGGGTTAGCTGTGGTGCGGATGTGGATAGCTGTGGATTGGGTGGGGTTAGCTGTGGTGTGGGCAAGGGCAGCTGTGGTGTGGGCATGGTTAAATGTGGTATGGGTGGGGTTAGCTGGAGTGTGGTGGGGTTAACTGTGATGTGGATGTGGATAGCTGTGGAGTGGGTGGGGTTAGCTGTCGAGTCGGTGAGGTTATATTTGGAAGTGGGCAGGATTAGCTGTGGTGTGGGTGGGGTTAGCTGTGGTGTGGTGAGTTAGATTTGATGTGGGTGGGGTTAGCTTTCTAAGCTGTGCTACATCTAACAACTCTGATTGTGTCAGATCCGCTGCACCCAGTAATTTAAACGACACATTGCTGCAATCAGGGTCTCTTCCTATATTATGCTGCTCTCAGATGAGTTAGCAAAACTCTGCTGACAGATTCCCCTTAGAGAAGCTTGTGTAAATCCTCCTGCTTTCACTGATAGCGGTTGGTGGTGACCTTTCCATAGCACAATACAGTATTAACTCCGGGATCTGCGGTCCAGACTGACACTCAATCAGTGATGAATGTATTATGACGTCTCGGAGTCACCAGGATACGTGATGGCCGGAGACATTGATTTCCACTGTGTCACTTTCTCTGTAACACTGAAGTCAACAGGGCTGGGAAATCCTCCAAGTCAGTTTGTGGAGCGTCTGGTTCAGGGATCAATGATCTGCGGATTGCACATTTCTTACAGAACGTCAGTCATGTAGTTAATACATAGTGACGCCCGTCTGTCGCACGACGCGAGATTCAGAGGATGCAACATTAATCCTGAATGTTATTAACACAAACGTGAAAAATATTTATTCTACAATTCTATAAGCTGCAATATACACAGAGGGAACGTCAGAAGCCAGGATCATATATAGCATTAATGTGTCCACGTACCAGGGGGTCTGCACATACAGTATATACCCTGATACATTAAAGCCACATTCATATATAACATTAATGTGTCCTCGTACGAGGGGGTCTGCACATACAGTATATGCCCCAATACATCAACGCCACATTCATATATAGCATTAATGTGTCCTCGTACCAGGGGGTCTGAACATACAGTATATACCCCGATACATTAAAGCCACATTCATATATAACATTAATGTGTCCTCGTACGAGGGGGTCTGCACATACAGTATATACCCCAATATATCAACGCCACATTCATATATAGCATTAATGTGCCCTCGTACCAGGGGGTCTGCACATATACGCCCCGATATATCAAAGCCATGACATTATACTTTGAAAAGTTGCAACATTTTTGTGCATCACATAGATTTGGTGTGGACTCTTCTCCTCTATAGATTTGGTGAGACTTCTCTCTATAGATTTGTGAGGACTCTTCTTCTCTATAGATTTGGTGTGGACTCTTCTTTCTCTATAGATTTGGTGGGACTCTTCTTCTCTATAGATTTGGTGAGGACTCTTCTTCTCTATAGATTTGGTGAGGACTCTTCTCCTCTATAGATTTGGTGAGGACTCTTCTCCTCTATAGATTTGGTGAGGACTCTTCTCCTCTATAGATTTGGTGAGGACTCTTCTCCTCTATAGATTTGGTGAGGACTCTTCTCCTCTATAGATTTGGTGAGGACTCTTCTTCTCTATAGATTTGGTGAGGACTCTTCTCCTCTATAGATTTGGTGAGGACTCTTCTTCTCTATAGATTTGGTGAGGACTCTTCTCCTCTATAGATTTGGTGTGACTCTTCTTCTCTATAGATTTGGTGTGGACTCTTCTCCTCTATAGATTTGGTGTGGACTCTTCTTCTCTATAGATTTGGTGTGGACTCTTCTCTCTATAGATTTGGTGTGGACTCTTCTCCTCTATAGATTTGGTGAGGACTCTTCTTCTCTATAGATTTGGTGAGGACTCTTCTTCTCTATAGATTTGGTGAGGACTCTTCTTCTCTATAGATTTGGTGAGGACTCTTCTTCTCTATAGATTTGGTGAGGACTCTTCTTCTCTATAGATTTGGTGAGGACTCTTCTTCTCTATAGATTTGGTGAGGACTCTTCTTCTCTATATTTAGATTTTGTAGATTGGGGACTCTTCTTCTCTATAGATTTGGTGAGGACTCTTCTTCTCTATAGATTTGGTGAGGACTCTTCTTCTCTATAGATTTGGTGAGGACTCTTCTTCTCTATAGATTTGGTGAGGACTCTTCTTCTCTATAGATTTTGGTGAGGACTCTTCTTCTCTATAGATTTGGTGGGACTCTTCTTCTCTATAGATTTGGTGAGGACTCTTCTTCTCTATAGATTTGGTGAGGACTCTTCTTCTCTATAGATTTGGTGGACTCTTCTTCTCTATAGATTTGGTGAGGACTCTTCTTCTCTATAGATTTGGTGTGGACTCTTCTTCTCTATAGATTTGGTGATGACTCTTCTCCTCTATAGATTTGGTGAGGACTCTTCTTCTCTATAGATTTGGTGAGGACTCTTCTTCTCTATAGATTTGGTGTGGACTCTTCTTCTCTATAGATTTGGTGTGGACTCTTCTTCTCTATAGATTTGTGTGGGACTCTTCTTCTCTATAGATTTGGTGAGGACTCTTCTTCTCTATAGATTTGGTGTGGACTCTTCTTCTCTATAGATTTGGTGAGGACTCTTCTTCTCTATAGATTTGGTGAGGACTCTTCTTCTCTATAGATTTGGTGAGGACTCTTCTTCTCTATAGATTTGGTGAGGACTCTTCTTCTCTATAGATTTGGTGAGGACTCTCTCTCTCTATAGATTTGGTGAGGACTCTTCTTCTCTATAGATTTGGTGGATTGGGACTCTTCTTCTCTATAGATTTGGTGAGGACTCTTCTTCTCTATAGATTTGGTGAGGACTCTTCTTCTCTATAGATTTGGTGAGGACTCTTCTTCTCTATAGATTTGGTGAGGACTCTTCTTCTCTATAGATTTGGTGAGGACTCTTCTTCTCTATAGATTTGGTGAGGACTCTTCTTCTCTATAGATTTGGTGTGGACTCTTCTCCTCTATAGATTTGGTGAGGACTCTTCTTCTCTATAGATTTGGTGAGGACCTTTCTCTATAATTTGTGACTCTCTCTATAGATTTGGTGAGGACTCTTCTTCTCTATAGATTTGGTGAGGACTCTTCTTCTCTATAGATTTGGTGAGGACTCTTCTTCTCTATAGATTTGGTGAGGACTCTTCTCTCTATAGATTTTTGGTGAGGACTCTTCTTCTCTATAGATTTGGTGAGGACTCTTCTTCTCTATAGATTTGGTGAGGACTCTTCTTCTCTATAGATTTGGTGAGGACTCTTCTCCTCTATAGATTTGGTGAGGACTCTTCTTCCCTCTATAGATTTGGTGTGGACTCTTCTTCTCTATAGATTTGGTGAGGACTCTTCTTCTCTATAGATTTGGTGGGACTCTTCTTCTCTATAGATTTGGTGAGGACTCTTCTTCTCTATAGATTTGGTGAGGACTCTTCTTCTCTCTATAGATTTGGTGAGGACTCTTCTTCTCTATAGATTTGGTGAGGACTCTTCTCTCTATAGATTTGTGGATTTCTATAGATTTGGTGAGGACTCTTCTTCTCTATAGATTTGGTGAGGACTCTTCTTCTCTATAGATTTTGGTGTGGACTCTCTCTCTCTCTTATAGATTTGGTGAGGACTCTTCTTCTCTATAGATTTGGTGAGGACTCTTCTTCTCTATAGATTTGTGAGGGACTCTTCTTCTCTATAGATTTGGTGAGGACTCTTCTCTTTTCTTTATAGATTTGGTGAGGACTCTTCTTCTCTATAGATTTGGTGAGGACTCTTCTTCTCTATAGATTTGGTGAGGACTCTTCTTCTCTATAGATTTGGTGAGGACTCTTCTTCTCTATAGATTTGGTGAGGACTCTTCTTCTCTATAGATTTGGTGTGGACTCTTCTTCTCTATAGATTTGGTGAGACTTTTCTCCTCTATAGATTTGGTGAGGACTCTTCTTCTCTATAGATTTGGTGAGGACTCTCTCTATAGATTTGTGGGACTCTTCTCTCTATAGATTTGGTGAGGACTTTCTTCTCTATAGATTTGGTGAGGACTTCTTCTATACTTCTTTAGATTTGGTGGGACTCTTCTTCTCTATAGATTTGGTGAGGACTCTTCTTCTCTATAGATTTGGTGAGGACTCTTCTTCTCTATAGATTTGGTGTGGACTCTTCTTCTCTATAGATTTGGTGTAGGACTCTTCTTCTCTATAGATTTGGTGAGGACTCTTCTTCCTCTATAGATTTGGTGAGACTCTTTCTTCTCTAATTAGACTTTGTTGTGGGACTCTTCTTCTCTATAGATTTGGTGAGGACTTTCTCTCTCTATAGATTTGGTGAGGACTCTTCTTCTCTATAGATTTGGTGAGGACTCTTCTCTCTATAGATTTGGTGAGGACTCTTCTTCTCTATAGATTTGGTGAGGACTCTTCTCTCTATAGATTTGGTGAGGACTCTTCTCTCCTCTATAGATTTGGTGTGGACTCTTCTCCTCTATAGATTTGGTGAGGACTCTTCTCTCTATAGATTTGGTGAGGACTCTTCTTCCTCTATAGATTTGGTGTGGACTCTTCTCCTCTATAGATTTGGTGAGGACTCTTCTTCTCTATAGATTTGGTGAGGACTCTTCTTCTCTATAGATTTGGTGTGGACTCTTCTCTATAGATTGTGACTCTTCTCTATAGATTTGGTGAGTACTTTTCTTCTCTATAGATTTGGTGAGGACTCTTCTTCTCTATAGATTTGGTGAGGACTCTTCTTCTCTATAGATTTGGTGTGGACTCTTCTTCTCTATAGATTTGGTGTGGACTCTTCTTCTCTATAGATTTGGTGAGGACTTTTCTTCTCTATAGATTTGGTGATGGACTCTTCTTCTCTATAGATTTGGTGAGGACTCTTCTTCTCTATAGATTTGGTGAGGACTCTTCTTCTCTATAGATTTGGTGGGACTCTTCTTCTCTATAGATTTGGTGAGGACTCTTCTCTCTATAGATTGGTGAGGTCTCTCTTCTCTATGAGTTGTCGACTTTCTCTCTATAGGATTGGTAGGACTCTTCTCTCTATAGATTTGGTAGGTCCTTCTCTTGGGATGGAGGACTCTTTCTGCTCTATGAGTTCTCTTGGGTGGAGGTCTCTTCTTGTGTATCACTGTTGGGGATGGTTCTTCTTGGTCCTCTAGGTGAGATCTCTGGGAGGAGCTTCTTTCTCTAGATTGAGTCATGCTCTGTGATGGCTCTAAGCCTGGATGAGGACTCCTTCTGGATGCCTCCTTGTTGGATGGAGATCTGTCTGGTGAGCTCCTAGCTCTGGGATGGAGGCTCTGCTCTGAGGATGGAGGTCTGCTTGGGGATGATCTCTACCTGAGGTGGAGGACTCTTCTCTCTGATGAGGTCTGTTGGGATGGAGGCTCTTCTTGGATGAGCTCTAGCTCTGGGATGGAGGACTTCCTGTCTCATGAGGATGGAGGCTCCTTGCTCTGGATGGAGGATCTGCTTGGGATGTGGTTTCTCTGATGATTTGGGGATGGAGCTCTGCTCTGGGATGAGTCCTGCTTGGGTGGAGGCTCCTGCTCTGGCATGGAGCTCTGCTTGGGGATGGAGGTTCCTGCTCTGGGGATGGAGGCTCCGCTTGGGGATGGAGCTCCCTCTCAATGGGCATAGGTTTCTTGAGGATGAGAGGATTCTCTTGGGATGGAGGTTCCTCTTGAGGATGGGTTCTTGCTCTGTGTGGGGCTCTTCTGATTCTGTCTGGGGGTGACTGAATCTCTAGATCGGGATGGAGCTTCTTTCTAGGATTGAGGTCCTGCTCTGGTGGATGGGGCTGCTCTAGATGGAGGTTCCATGTATAAGGAGGACGTTACTGCCTAGGGGAACTTGAGTTCCAGTTGGCGTAGGTTCTTCTTGGATGAGGTCTGTCTATGAGATGGAGGTTCTGCTTGGGGATGGAGTTCCTGCTCTGGGATGGAGGCTCCTGCTCTGGGGATGGAGGCTCCTGCTCTGGGGATGGAGGTTCCTGCTCTGGGATGGAGGTTCCTGCTCTGGGATGGAGGTTCCTGCTCTGGGGATGGAGGCTTCCTGCTCTGGGGATGGAGGTTCTGCTCTGGGGATGATCCTGCTCTGGGATGGAGGTTCCTGCTCTGGGGATGGAGTTCCTGCTCTGGGGGATTTGGGATGGAGTTCCTGCTGGGGATGGAGGTTCTGCTCTGGGATGGAGGCTCCTGCTCTAGGGATGGAGACTCCTGCTCTGGGATGGAGGTCCTGCTCTGGGGATGGAGGTCCTGCTCTGGGGATGGAGGTCCTGCTCTGGGGATGGAGGCTCCTGCTCTGGGGATGGAGGCTCCTGCTCTGGGGATGGAGATCCTGCTCTGGGGATGGAGGCTCCTGCTCTGGGATGGAGTTCCTGCTCTGGGGATGGAGTTCCTGCTCTGGGGATGGAGGTCCTGCTCTGGGATGGAGGTTCCTGCTCTGGGGATGGAGGTCCTGCTCTGGGGATGGAGGTTCCTGCTCTGGGGATGGAGGCTCCTGCTCTGGGGATGGAGGCTCCTGCTCTGGGGATGGAGGTTCCTGCTCTGGGATGGAGGTTCCTGCTCTGGGGATGGAGGTTCCTGCTCTGGGATGGAGGTCCTGCTCTGGGATGGAGGATCCTGCTCTGGGGATGGAGGCTCCTGCTCTGGGGATGGAGGCTCCTGCTCTGGGATGGAGGTCCTGCTCTGGGGATGGAGGCTCCTGCTCTGGGGATGGAGGCTCCTGCTCTGGGATGGAGGTTCCTGCTCTGGATGAGGGATGGAGGAGTCCTGCTCTGGGATGGAGATTCTGCTCTGGGGATGGGGTCCTGCTCTGGGGATGGAGGTTCCTGCTCTGGGGATGGAGGCTCCTGCTCTGGGGATGGAGGTTCCTGCTCTGGGGATGGAGGGCTTGGGATGGAGTCCTGCTCTGGGGATGGAGGCTCCTGCTCTGGGGATGGAGGTTCCTGCTCTGGGATGGAGGTTCCTGCTCTGGGGATGGAGGTTCTGCTCTGGGGATGGAGGTCCTGCTCTGGGGATGGAGGTCCTGCTCTGGGGATGGAGGTTCCTGCTCTGGGGATGAGGTCTGCTCTGGGATGGAGTTCTGCTCTGGGGATGGAGGTCCTGTCTGGGGATGGAGGCTCCTGCTCTGGGGATGGAGGCTCCTGCTCTGGGATGGAGGTCCTGCTCTGGGGATGGAGGCTCCTGCTCTGGGGATGGAGGTCCTGCTCTGGGGATGGAGGCTCCTGCTCTGGGGATGGAGGTTCCTGCTCTGGGGATGGAGGTCCTGCTTGGGATGGAGGTCCTGCTCTGGGTGGAGGTTCCTGCTCTGGGGATGGAGGTCCTGCTTGGGATGGAGGTTCCTGCTCTGGGGATGGAGGTTCCTGCTCTGGGGATGGAGGTTCCTGCTCTGGGGATGGAGGTCCTGCTCTGGGGATGGAGGTCCTGCTCTGGGATGGAGGCTCCTGCTCTGGGATGGAGGCTCCTGCTCTGGGGATGGAGGCTCCTGCTCTGGGATGAGGCTCCTGCTCTGGGGATGGAGGTCCTGCTCTGGGGATGGAGGCTCCTGCTCTGGGATGGAGGCTCCTGCTCTGAGGATGGAGGTTCCTGCTCTGATCTGGGATGGAGGCTCCTGCTCTGGGGATGGAGGCTTCCTGCTCTGAGGATGGAGGTTCCTGCTCTGAGGATGGAGGTCCTGCTCTGGGGATGGAGGTCCTGCTCTGGGGATGGAGGTCCTGCTCTGGGGATGGAGGCTCCTGCTCTGGGGATGGAGGTTCCTGCTCTGGGATGGAGGTCCTGCTCTGGGATGGAGGTTCCTGCTCTGGGATGGAGGTTCCTGCTCTGGGGATGGAGGTTCCTGCTCTGGGATGGAGTTCCTGCTCTGGGGATGGAGGTTCCTGCTCTGGGGATGGAGGTTCCTGCTCTGGGATGGAGGCTCCTGTCTGGGGATGGAGGTTCCTGCTGGATGATCTGGGGATGGAGGTTCCTGCTCTGGGGATGGAGGCTCCTGCTCTGGGATGGAGGCTCCTGCTCTGGGATGGAGGTTCCTGCTCTGAGGATGGAGGCTTCCTGCTCTGGGGATGGAGGCTCCTGCTCTGGGGATGGAGGTTCCTGCTCTGGGATGGAGGTTCCTGCTCTGAGGATGGAGGCTTCCTGCTCTGGGGATGGAGGTTCCTGCTCTGGGGATGGAGGTTCCTGCTCTGGGGATGGAGGTTCCTGCTCTGGGGATGGAGGCTCCTGCTCTGGGGATGGAGGTCCTGCTCTGGGGATGGAGGTTCCTGCTCTGGGGATGGAGGCTCCTGCTCTGGGGATGGAGGTCCTGCTCTGGGGATGGAGGTTCCTGCTCTGGGGATGGAGGTTCCTGCTCTGGGGATGGAGGCTCCTGCTCTGGGGATGGAGGTCCTGCTCTGGGGATGGAGGCTCCTGCTCTGGGGATGGAGGCTCCTGCTCTGGGGATGGAGGTCCTGCTCTGGGATGGAGTCCTGCTCTGAGGATGGAGGTTCCTGCTCTGGGGATGGAGGTTCCTGCTCTGGGGATGGAGGTTCCTGCTCTGGGATGGAGGTCTCTGCTCTGGGGATGGAGGCTCCTGCTCTGGGGATGGAGGGTTCCTGCTCTGGGGATGGAGGTCCTGCTCTGCTCTGGGGATGGAGGCTCCTGCTCTGGGGATGGAGGCTCCTGCTCTGGGGATGGAGGTTCCTGTTCTCTGGGGATGGAGGCTCCTGCTCTGGGGATGGAGGTCCTGCTCTGGGGAGTGGGATGGTTCCTGCTCTGGGGATGGATGTGAGGATTCCTGCTCTGGGGATGGAGGCTCCTGCTCTGTGGGATGGAGGTCCTGCTCTGGGGATGGAGGCTCCTGCTCTGGGGATGGAGGTCTGCTCTGGGGATGGAGGCTCCTGCTCTGGGGATGGAGGTCCTGCTCTGGGGATGGAGGCTCCTGCTCTGGGGATGGAGGTTCCTGCTCTGGGGATGGAGGTTCCTGCTCTGGGGATGGAGGCTCCTGCTCTGGGATGGAGGCTCCTGCTCTGGGGATGGAGGCTCCTGCTCTGGGGATGGAGGTCTCCTGCTCTGGGGATGGAGGCTCCTGCTCTGGGGATGGAGGCTCCTGCTCTGGGGATGGAGGCTCCTGCTCTGGGGATGGAGGTTCCTGCTCTGGGATGGAGGCTCTGTCTGCTCTGGGATGGAGGTTCCTGCTCTGGGGATGGAGGCTCCTGCTCTGGGGATGGAGTTCCTGCTCTGGGATGGAGTGCTGCCTCTGGGGATGGAGGCTCCTGCTCTGGGGATGGAGGTCTCCTGCTCTGGGGATGGAGGCTCCTGCTCTGAGGATGGAGGTCCTGCTCTGGGGATGGAGGCTCCTGCTCTGGGATGGAGGCTCCTGCTCTGGGGATGGAGGCTCCTGCTCTGGGGGATGGCAGGTTCCTGCTCTGGGATGGAGGTTCCTGCTCTGGGGATGGAGGTTCCTGCTCTGGGGATGGAGGCTTCCTGCTCTGGGGATGGAGGCTTCCTGCTCTGGGGATGGAGGCTTCCTGCTCTGGGGATGGAGGTTCCTGCTCTGGGGATGGAGGCTCCTGCTCTGGGGATGGAGGCTCCTGCTCTGGGGATGGAGGTTCCTGCTCTGAGGATGGAGGTTCCTTGCTCTGGGGATGGAGGTTCCTGCTCTGGGATGGAGGTTCTCTCTGGGGATGGAGTTCCTGCTCTGGGGATGGAGGTTCCTGCTCTGGGGATGGAGGCTCCTGCTCTGGGGATGGAGGTTCCTGCTCTGGGGATGGAGGTCCTGCTCTGGGGATGGAGGTTCCTGCTCTGGGGATGGAGGTTCCTGCTCTGGGGATGGAGGTTCCTGCTCTGGGGATGGAGTTCCTGCTCTGGGGATGGAGGTTCCTGCTCTGGGGATGGAGGCTCCTGCTCTGGGGATGGAGGCTCCTGCACTGGGGTGGAGGCTCCTGCTCTGGGGATGGAGGCTCTGCTTGGGGATGGAGGTTCCTGCCTGGGATGGAGAGTTCCTTCTCTGGGATGGAGGTTCCTGCTCTGGGGATGGAGGCTCCTGCTCTGGGGATGGAGATTCCTGCTCTGGGGATGGAGGCTCTGCTCTGGGGATGGAGGCTCCTGCTCTGGGGATGGAGGCTCCTGCTCTGGGGATGGAGGTTCTGCTCTGGGGATGGAGGTTCCTGCTCTGGGGATGGAGGCTCCTGCTTGGGATGGAGGCTCCTGCTCTGGGGATGGAGGCTCCTGCTCTGGGGATGGAGATTCCTGCTCTGAGGATGGAGGTTCTGCTCTGGGGATGGAGGCTCCTGCTCTGGGATGGAGGCTCCTGCTCTGAGGATGGAGGTTCCTGCTCTGGGGATGGAGGCTCCTGCTCTGGGGATGGAGGCTCCTGCTCTGGGGATGGAGATTCCTGCTCTGGGATGGAGGCTCCTGCTCTGAGGATGGAGGTTCCTGCTCTGGGGATGGAGGCTCCTGCTCTGGGGATGGAGGCTCCTGCTCTGGGATGGAGGCTCCTGCTCTGGGATGGAGGTTCCTGCTCTGGGATGGAGGCTCCTGCTCTGGGATGGAGGTTCCTGCTCTGGGGATGGAGGTCCTGCTCTGGGGATGGAGGCTCCTGCTCTGGGATGGAGGTTCCTGCTCTGGGGATGGAGGCTCCTGCTCTGGGGATGGAGGCTCCTGCTCTGGGGATGGGGGTCCTGCTTGGGGATGGAGGCTCCTGCTCTGAGGATGGAGGTTCCTGCTCTGGGATGGAGGTCCTGCTCTGGGGATGGAGACTCTGCTCTGGGATGGAGGTTCCTGCTCTGGGGATGGAGGTTCTGCTCTGGGGATGGAGGCTTCTGCTCTGGGGATGGAGGCTCCTGCTCTGGGGATGGAGGTTCCTGCTCTGGGGATGGAGGTTCCTGCTCCTGGGGATGGAGGTCCTGCTCTGGGGATGGAGGCTCCTGCTCTGGGGATGGAGGCTCCTGCTCTGGGGATGGAGGCTCCTGCTCTGGGATGGAGGCTCCTGCTCTGGGGATGGGGGTTCCTGCTCTGGGGATGGAGGTTCCTGCTCTGGGGATGGAGGCTCCACTCTGGGGATGGAGGTCCTGCTCTGGGGATGGAGTTCTGCTCTGGGGATGGAGGCTCTGCTTGGGGATGGAGGTTCCTGCTCTGGGGATGGAGGCTCTGCTCTGGGGATGGAGGTCCTGCTCTGGGGATGGAGTTCCTGCTCTGGGGATGGAGGCTCCTGCTCTGGGGATGGAGGTTCCTGCTCTGGGATGGAGGCTCCTGCTCTGGGGATGGAGATTCCTGCTCTGGGGATGGAGGTTCCTGCTCTGGGGATGGAGGCTCCTGCTCTGAGGATGGAGGTCGCTTGGGATGGAGCTCCTGCTCTGGGGATGGAGGTTCCTGCTCTGGGGATGGAGGTCCTGCTCTGGGATGGAGGCTCTGCTCTGGGGATGGAGGTTCCTGCTCTGGGATGGAGGCTCCTGCTCTGGGGATGGAGGCTCTGCTCTGGGGATGGAGGTTCCTGCTCTGGGATGGAGGTTCCTCTCTGAGGATGGAGGCTCCTGCTCTGGGATGGAGGCTCCTGCTCTGGGGATGGAGGTTCCTGCTCTGGGGATGGAGATTCCTGCTCTGGGGATGGAGGTTCTGCTCTGGGGATGGAGGCTCCTGCTCTGGGATGGAGGTCCTGCTCTGGGATGGAGGCTCCTGCTCTGGGGATGGAGGCTCCTGCTCTGGGGATGGAGGCTCCTGCTCTGGGGATGGAGGTCCTGCTCTGGGATGGAGGCTCCTGCTTGAGGATGGAGGTTCCTGCTCTGGGGATGGAGGCTCCTGCTCTGGGGATGGAGGTTCCTGCTCTGGGGATGGAGGTTCCTGCTCTGGGGATGGAGGCTCCTGCTCTGGGATGGAGGTCCTGCTCTGGGGATGGAGGCTCCTGCTCTGGGGATGGAGGTCCTGCTCTGGGGATGGAGGCTCTGCTCTGGGATGGAGGCTCCTGCTCTGGGATGGAGGTCCTGCTCTGGGGATAGTGAGGTATTCCTGCTCTGGGGATGGAGGCTCCTGCTCTGAGGATGGAGGCTCCTGCTCTGGGGATGGAGGTCCTGCTCTGGGGATGGAGGCTCCTGCTCTGGGGATGGAGGCTCCTGCTCTGGGGATGGAGGCTCCTGCTCTGGGGATGGAGATTCCTGCTCTGGGATGGAGGTTCCTGCTCTGGGGATGGAGGTCCTGCTCTGGGATGGAGGTTCCTGCTCTGGGGATGGAGCTCCTGCTCTGGGGATGGAGGCTCCTGCTCTGGGGATGGAGGTTCCTGCTCTGGGGATGGAGGTCCTGCTCTGGGGATGGAGATCCTGCTCTGAGGATGGAGGTTCCTGCTCTGGGGATGGAGGTCTGCTCTGGGGATGGAGGTCTCTCTGGGGATGGAGGCTGCTCTGCTCTGGGATGGAGGTTCCTGCTCTGGGGATGGAGGTTCCTGCTCTGGGGGACTCCTGGGATGAGTTCCTGCTCTGGGATGGAGGCTCCTGCTCTGGGGTTGGAGGGTCCTGCTCTGGGATGGAGGCTCCTGCTCTGGGATGGAGGTCCTGCTCTGGGGATGGAAGTTCCTGCTCTGGGGATGGGGCTCCTGCTCTGGGGATGGAGGTCTGCTCTGGGGATGGAGGTTCTGCTTGGGGATGGAGGTTCTGCTCTGGGGATGGAGGCTCCTGCTCTGGGATGGAGCTCCTGTCTGGGGATGGAGGTTCCTGCTCTGGGGATGGAGGTTCCTGCTCTGAGGATGGAGGCTCCTGCTCTGGGGATGGAGGCTCCTGCTCTGGGGATGGAGGCTCCTGCTCTGGGATGGAGGCTCCTGCTCTGGGGATGGAGGCTCCTGCTCTGGGGATGGAGATTCCTGCTCTGGGGATGGAGGTTCCTGCTCTGGGGATGGAGGCTCCACTCTGGGGATGGAGGCTCCTGCTCTGGGGATGGAGTCTTCTGCTCTGGGGATGGAGGCTCCTGCTCTGGGGATGGAGGTTCCTGCTCTGGGGATGGAGGCTCCTGCTCTGGGGATGGAGGCTCCTGCTCTGGGGATGGAGATTCCTGCTCTGGGGATGGAGGCTCCTGCTCTGAGGATGGAGGTTCCTGCTCTGGGGATGGAGGCTCCTGCTCTGGGGATGGAGATTCCTGCTCTGGGGATGGAGGTTCCTGCTCTGGGGATGGAGGCTCCTGCTCTGAGGATGGAGGTTCCTGCTCTGGGGATGGAGGCTCCTGCTCTGGGATGGAGGCTCCTGCTCTGGGATGGAGGCTCCTGCTCTGGGGATGGAGGCTCCTGCTCTGGGGATGGAGGTTCCTGCTCTGGGATGGAGGCTCCTGCTCTGGGGATGGAGGCATCTGCTCTGGGGATGGAGGTTCCTGCTCTGGGGATGGAGGTTCCTTTCTCTGAGGATGGAGGCTCCTGCTCTGGGGATGGAGGCTCCTGCTCTGGGGATGGAAGTTCCTGCTCTGGGGATGGAGATTCCTGCTCTGGGGATGGAGGTTTCTGCTCTGGGGATGGAGGCTCCTGCTCTGGGGATGGAGGCTCCTGCTCTGGGGATGGAGGCTCCTGCTCTGAGGATGGAGGTTCCTGCTCTGGGGATGGAGGCTCCTGCTCTGGGGATGGAGGTTCCTGCTCTGGGGATGGAGGCTCCTGCTCTGGGGATGGAGGCTCCTGCTCTGGGGATGGAGGCTCCTGCTCTGGGGATGGAGGCTCCTGCTCTGGGGATGGAGGCTCCTGCTCTGGGGATGGAGGCTCCTGCTCTGAGGATGGAGGCTCCTGCTCTGAGGATGGAGGTTCCTGCTCTGGGGATGGAGGTTCCTGCTCTGGGGATGGAGGCTCCTGCTCTGAGGATGGAGGCTCCTGCTCTGGGGATGGAGGTTCCTGCTCTGGGGATGGAGGCTCCTGCTCTGGGGATGGAGGCTCCTGCTCTGGGATGGAGGTCCTGCTCTGGGATGGAGATTCCTGCTCTGGAGATGGAGGCTCCTGCTCTGGGGATGGAGGTTCCTGCTCTGAGGATGGAGGTTCCTGCTCTGGGGATGGAGGCTCCTGCTCTGGGGATGGAGGCTCCTGCTCTGGGGATGGAGGTTCCTGCTCTGGGGATGGAGGCTCCTGCTCTGGGGATGGAGATTCCTGCTCTGAGGATGGAGGTTCCTGCTCTGGGGATGGAGGCTCCTGCTCTGGGGATGGAGGCTCCTGCTCTGGGGATGGAGGCTCCTGCTCTGAGGATGGAGGTTCCTGCTCTGGGGATGGAGGTTCCTGCTCTGGGGATGGAGGTTCCTGCTCTGGGGATGGAGGCTCCTGCTCTGCGGATGGAGGCTCCTGCTCTGGGGATGGAGGCTCCTGCTCTGGGGATGGAGGTTCCTGCTCTGGGGATGGAAGTTCCTGCTCTGGGGATGGAGGCTCCTGCTCTGGGATGGAGGTTCCTGCTCTGGGGATGGAGGCTCCTGCTCTGGGGATGGAGGCTCCTGCTCTGGGGATGGAGGTTCCTGCTCTGGGGATGGAGGTTCCTGCTCTGAGGATGGAGGCTTCTGCTCTGGGGATGGAGGTTCCTGCTCTGGGGATGGAGGCTCCTGCTCTGGGGATGGAGGTTCCTGCTCTGGGGATGGAAGTTCCTGCTCTGGGGATGGAGGTTCCTGCTCTGGGGATGGAGGTTCCTGCTCTGGGATGGAGGCTCCTGCTCTGGGGATGGAGGCTCCTGCTCTGGGGATGGAGGTTCCTGCTCTGGGGATGGAGGTTCCTGCTCTGAGGATGGAGGCTTCTGCTCTGGGGATGGAGGTTCCTGCTCTGGGGATGGAGGTTCCTGCTCTGGGGATGGAGGCTACTGGTCTGGGGATGGAGGCTCCTGCACTGGGGATGGAAGTTCCTGCTCTGGGGATGGATTTATACAACCTTTTCTAATGGGAATCTTTCATAAGGGTTTTGCTATCTCATCTGAGAGCAGCATAATATAGGTAAAGAGACCCTGATTGTAGGAATATGTCATTTAGATTAGTGGGTGCAGCGGATCTGACACAATTAGAGTTCTTAGGTGTAGCAGGGCTTAGAAAGCTAACCTCACCCACACCAAATCTAGCCCTGCCCACTCCACAACTAACCCTGCTCACTCCACAGCTAACCCCACACACTCCACCATCAAATAACCATTCAACAAAGGGATCCATAAATCCCCAATCCAGAATTTTAAGCAACTTCTAGGACCCACCAACGTCACACTGAGAGCACGTTGCTAGCTCGTGTTCATCCTGATTAGGCACACCTTACCACAGTGAAATGGTTTTTACACTCCTTTGATCAAAATAGCATCACCTAAGTATCCAATGTAATTTACATGTACTAGGACTATTTAATGACTGCAGTGTTTGTTCTTATCCTAGTTTCAATAGTGAAAGAATCTAAATAGACTTTGTCGCTGTCCAGTATTTTCTATGGACTGAATTCATCATGGAAGGATTTTTATAAGTCACTTTTCTCTTTTTTCTTGCGTTATTCACTGATGTTTTATCAAGATGGAGCCGGCGGCTCATGAGTTTTGCTTTAGGGTTTTCCAGATCTTTTTGCCTAATTCATCATTTGCAACTTTTAGAAAAGTTCCCACACTTGTAATGTGACCAGATCCCTTCTGGAGTGCTGCTTTGGCGCATTTAAATGTTTTTTTTTTTTCTTTAAACAAAAGAATTTTTACAGTAAAACGTTGTAAAACCAGTTATAGACCATTGTTATCTCCGTGCAAAACTCATGTGAATAACGCAAGATAAAAAGAGAAAAGTGGCTTAAAATTCCACCGATGATGAATTCAGCCGTAGAGTTACTGGACAGTGATAAAGTCTATTTATTTAGCTTATTTCACTATTGCAACTGGGATAAAAACTAAATAAGCCCAAACATTACAGTCAGTCAATAGTAATAGTACATGTAAATAGCACTGGAGACTTAGTTCATACAAGTATGATCAAGAGAGTGTAGAATCCATTCCACATGACACGGTGTACCTAATCAAGATGGACGCTAGCTCTAGTGATTCACATCTCTATGTGTTAGGAGGCCTCAAAATAGACGGGGGCAGAACTGGACCCGACCAGAGTGTTTAATCTCCTGTCCCTGTAATGTTATATACACAAAAGACAGACCAAATATGAGGAGCCATCACAATGCACAGTCCCTCCTGTTGGGGTGGATGTCACCCCCTTATATTTTGATCCAGGTGCAGCTGAACATGTTGCACCCCCCCCCCCCCATGTTTCTGCCTTTGCTCTACATTGAAGCTCTTAAATATAATGTATAGATTCCTAAAGGAAGGATTTATGGATCCCAGTGAGCTGTGGATCCCCGTAACAGATCTATTATACCTGTGGATTTATCCCTTTAGGTCTGGGGTAAGAGTCGGCCTCTCTGTGTGTTCTGCAGATCATGTGATGATCAGAGATGCGGGAACTAATTCTTATCAAATCGGAATTTTGGGAATCAATTGATAATTGAGGGGATCTGGTCATCAGTTGGTTTGGATTTCTCCTGTGATCGGCATCGCTGGTGACCGGGTCACATGTTCACCTGGATCCACATTACTGATTACTTAGGGCATAAGCAACGTTTTTAGGAAAAAGACCATAAATCTGTGCTGATTGTAGGCCAGGGCCGGGTGGGGAGTGACAGTCGTGGGCAGGATCAGGTAGAGTCTGGGAAAGGGGGGGATACAAGATTATTCCTTTATTAACCCTTCTCTGGCTGGCTCAATGTTCACCAAATGTATCCGATGCAAATGAAATCCCCCCTCCTCCACCCAATTCAGCTGACCTGGATCGACTCTCTGGAGAGTCATGACCTATAGTTATGTAAACCCCTCCCCTCTCTCCCCCAGTAAGCCCCTCCCACTCTCTTCCTCTGTTAGCTCCTCTCCCTCTTTCCCCCAGTAAACCCCTCCCTCATCTCTCCCCCAGGCAGCACCTCCCCCCCACCACAGTCTGCTTCTCCCCCCCTCTCTACCCCAGTCACCCCTCCTCTATCCCCAGTAAACCCCTCCCCTCTCTCCCCCAGGCAGCACCTCCCCCCTTGCCAGTTTGCCCCTTCCCCCTGTCATTTTTTTGCATTTACTTTTGAAAAGAACATGACATTAAAGCAAAGGTAATTAAAGGGAATCTGTCAGCAAGTTTTGCTATGGAATCTGAGAGCAGCATGATGTAAGAGCAGAGACCCTGATTCCTGCAATGTATTATTTATTGGGCTGCTGGGTGCAGTTTTGATAAAAATCAATTTTATCTGCTGCAGATCTATCAGGGTGATAAATGCTGAGCTCTGTATAACCCCGCCCACACCACTGATTGGAAGCTTCCAGTGTATAACCCCGCCACACAACTGATTGGCAGCTTTCTTTGTATAACCACACCCACACACTGATTAGCAGCTTCCTGGGTATAGCCCACCCACACCACTGATTGGAAGCTTCAGTGTATAACCCGCCCACACAGTGATTGGCAGCTTCCAGTGTATAACCCCGCCCATACCACAGATTGGCAGCTTCGAGTGTATAACCCCACCCACACAACTGATTGGCAGCTTTCTGTGTATAACCCCGCCCACACCACTGATTGGCAGCTTTACATATAACCCCGCCCACACCAAACAGAAAGCTGCCAATCACTGGTGTGGGTGGGATTATACACAGATCAGTTGGACTATCTGGCACGAGATACCTAGTCCTGCAATAATAATCTCCTGCTGATAAAACACTGGTTTTATTGAAGCATCTGAGCGGATGACACATCCCTGGAATCAGGCTCTCTGCCCCTACATTATGCTGCACATTTGTCTCCATTCCCCATGAGACGCCTGAGAGAACTTATCTGTGAAGGAGAATGGAGATACCCGACCTCAGCTCCATGTGGATGGGGGAAGCTTTCATGTTTGTTATAAACCCAGTAATGAACATTTCCCATCATATTGTAACATTTGTGCTCTTGTGTCAGGAATACATTTATAGTTTAGGCCTAATTATGGTTCAGTCATGAAGTGCAGTCATTAGCGGCTCTGACAGATATAGACGGCAGCTGTGGCCCTCACAGTAGATATTCCTGGAAACGCTCGGCCCCTGCACCGCTTCATATCTGTGTACAGAAGCCTTTGTTTGCTGAGCGTCGCAGTGAATGGCGGATTGTCCCCGTCTCCCGGGAGTCCGCACCTTTCTGCACCTGGGACAGCGCACCTGGAGGAGCCAGATGACACTTCACCCGTCAGGATCAGCTTTTGTTATCCGCTGGTTGTCATGGAGCCACGATAAAGACCCGCTGTCAGGGGTGAACACACGGAGCCGGGGGTCAAAACTGTGCCGCACTGAAAACTGCAACAGAAAATAAGAGAAATAATGAGAATGACGAGGAATATGAGACCAACAAGAGAGAACAATGAGCGGCAGGAGGACATAGAGCTACTGCAAGCCAAGAGAACAAGGAGCGGCAGGAGGACATAGAGCTCCTCCAAGCCAAGAGAACAAGGAGCGGCAGGAGGACATAGAGCCCCTCCAAGCCAAGAGAACAAGGAGCGGCAGGAGGACATTAAGCTACTGCAAGCCAAGAGAGAGAACAAGGAGCAGCAGGAGGACATAGAGCTCCTCCGAGCCAAAAGAGAGAGAACAAGGAGCGGCAGGAGGACATCAAGCTACTCCAAGCCAAGAGAACAAAGAGCGGCAGGAGGACATCGAGCTCCTCCAAGCCAAGAGAACAAGGAGCGGCAGGAGGACATTGAGCTACTGCAAGCCAAGAGAACAAGGAGCGGCAGGAGGACATAGAGCTACTCCGAGCCAAGAGAGAGAACAAGGAGCAGCAGGAGGACATAGAGCTCCTCCAAGCCAAGAGAACAAGGAGCGGCAGGATGACATAGAGCTACTCCGAGCCAAGAGAGAGAACAAGGAGCAGCAGGAGGACATAGAGCTACTCCGAGCCAAGAGAACAAGGAGCGGCAGGAGGACATAGAGCTACTCCGAGCCAAGAGAGAGAACAAGGAGCGGCAGGAGGACATAGAGCTACACCGAGCCAAGAGAACAAGGAGCGGCAGGAGGACATAGAGCTACTCCGAGCCAAAAGAACAAGGAGCAGCAGGAGGACATAGAGCTACTCCGAGCCAAGAGAGAGAACAAGGAGCGGCAGGAGGACATAGAGCTACTCCGAGCCTAGAGAGAGAACAAGGAGCGGCAGGAGGACATAGAGCTCCTCCGAGCCAAGAGAACAAGGAGCGGCAGGAGGACATAGAGCCCCTCCGAGCCAAGAGAACAAAGAGCGGCAGGAGGACATAGAGCTACTCCGAGCCAAGAGAGAGAACAAGGAGCGGCAGGAGGACATAGAGCTACTCCGAGCCAAGAGAGAGAACAAGGAGCGGCAGGAGGACATAGAGCTACTCCAAGCCAAGAGAACAAGGAGCGGCAGGAGGACATAGAGCCCCTCCAAGCCAAGAGAACAAGGAGCGGCAGGAGGACATTAAGCTACTGCAAGCCAAGAGAGAGAACAAGGAGCAGCAGGAGGACATAGAGCCCCTCCAAGCCAAGAGAACAAGGAGCGGCAGGAGGACATAGAGCTCCTCCGAGCCAAGAGAGAGAACAAGGAGCGGCAGGAGGACATCAAGCTACTCCAAGCCAAGAGAACAAAGAGCGGCAGGAGGACATCGAGCTCCTCCAAGCCAAGAGAACAAGGAGCGGCCAGGAGGACATTGAGCTACTGCAAGAGCAAGTAGAACAAGGAGCGGCAGGAGGACATAGAGCTACTCCGAGCCAAGAGAGAGAACAAGGAGCAGCAGGAGGACATAGAGCTCCTCCAAGCCAAGAGAACAAGGAGCGGCAGGATGACATAGAGCTACTCCGAGCCAAGAGAGAGAACAAGGAGCAGCAGGAGGACATAGAGCTACTCCGAGCCAAGAGAACAAGGAGCGGCAGGAGGACATAGAGCTACTCCGAGCCAAGAGAGAGAACAAGGAGCGGCAGGAGGACATAGAGCTACTCCGAGCCAAGAGAACAAGGAGCGGCAGGAGGACATAGAGCTACTCCGAGCCAAGAGAACAAGGAGCAGCAGGAGGACATCGAGCTACTCCAAGCCAAGAAAGAGAACAAGGAGCGGCAGGAGGACATAGAGCTACTCCGAGCCAAGAAAGAGAACAAGGAGCAGCAGGAGGACATAGAGCTACTGCAAGCCAAGAGAACAAGGAGCAGCAGGAGGACATAGAGCCCCTCCGAGCCAAGAGAACAAAGAGCGGCAGGAGGACATAGAGCTACTCCGAGCCAAGAGAACAAAGAGCGGCAGGAGGACATAGAGCTACTCCGAGCCAAGAGAACAAAGAGCGGCAGGAGGACATAGAGCTCCTCCAAGCCAAGAGAACAAGGTGCGGCAGGAGGACATCGAGCTACTCCAAGCCAAGAAAGAGAACAAGGAGCGGCAGGAGGACATAGAGCTACTCCGAGCCAAGAGAACAAAGAGCGGCAGGAGGACATAGAGCTGCTCCAAGCCAAGAGAGAGAACAAGGAGTGGCAGAAGGACAACGAGCTACTCCGAGCCAAGAAAGAGAACAAGGAGCGGCAGAAGGACATAGAGCTCCTCCAAGCCAAGAGAGAGAACAACTAGAAAAAAAGGGAGATACAAGAGGCGCAGATGCCCTGAGGAAGGTGCTGGGACAGCACCGGAATGCGTTGGTGTGATGAAATAAAGAACTTTTGATGGTAATAACCTTTTGTGGATTCCTTGGATAAAGAGCAGCAGCGCGGAACCGTGGATACCATTCCAGTTTTACCTCAAGAGAGAGAACAAGGAGCGGCTGGAGGACATAGAGCTCCTCCAAGCCAAGAGAGAGAACAAGGTGCAGCAGGAGGACATTAGAGCTTCTCCAAACCAAGAGAACAAGGGGCGGCAGGAGGACATTGAGCTCCTCAGAGCCGAGAGAACAAGGAGCGGCAGGAGGACCAAGACAGAGAACAAGGAGCGGCAGGAGGACATTGAGCACCTTGGAGCCGAGAGAACAAGGAGCGGCAGAAGGGCAATGAGCTCCTGTGAGCCAAGAGAGAACAAGGCGCGGCAGGAGCCTATGGCTCCCATCGGCTGTCAGGTCGCCGGCGGCCGGTTACATGGGACGATGTGGACACATCGCCCCTGATCGGTCGCCTGGTTTCACATCTATGATGTGAAACCAGGCGACCTCTCGGAGGCGCCGACATCGCCCCTTTACATTAGGCAACGTAGGGGCGATATAGGTGCATAAAGGCCACGCCCCTACGTCTCCTATCGGCGACAAATGGAGGATTGGATAATGCAGTACAAGTGCAAGAAGTGACGTGAAGCAGAACATAGATTGGTCAGTGTAAGGAAGGGGGAAGAGCAGCCGGGGCAGTAAATATCAGTGTCACAGATAAGATGTACTCGATAGTTTTATTGTCCTTTGATTGGTGGTCTGGTCCTGGATTTAGAGAATCTTAAATTGAAGTAAAAAAACATAAATCCATGTGACACATTCATTCCTGCTCTGAGTGTGTCACAGGTCATCATCAGTTTATATTTCCAGACTCTCCTGTCTCTTTGGGATGTGAAATGATCTTTCAATACCACTAACTTCATATCCATTATGGTACCTTTACACGCCGCCACAACAGGATGGATACAACCCGCTACAGGCTACAAATGTGGCTTGTCGCGCCAATATCGCCCGTAGTAGCGGCGTCTGAAGACGGGACGACACAGCCGGCTACAGATACATCTGTATCCGTGCACTGCCCATAAACATATGGCTACATCGCCGATTGTAGCGAGCTGTATCGGCGTGTAAAGAAGCTACAGAAGGGAACTGTGGACACCCGGCGATGTAGCTGCAATGTAGCTAAGGCGTCACCCAGGCTCCGTGTTACCGCGCCCCATCTGCGATCATTGGAGGAAGCTCCTGCATTACGATTGGTAGTCGCTGCACAGGGCGGCATATTTAAGGAGCTGACGAGTCACACTACACAATTGCTCGAGCGTCATGTATTAATCAGCCTCCTGCGATGCCTGCCCAATCATGGTATTATTGCTTTGTCCTATCAGCGTACGGACGTCTCGTAATCCACGATTGGAGCATGCCTATGTGCTGTCCCTGCTGCACCAGGTACGCCCATATTAGCTGGTTGTAGCAGTGTGTAAATGAGGTAAGATGAGCTACAGATGGCTACTTGAGACACCCGGCGATGTAGCTAGCTGTAGATGTAGCGTAGCGCACCTTGTGGCGGCGTGTAAAGAGGGTGCGTTTCCCTTTGGTAACCGTTTGGGCGTGCTCGTGCACGTGAAGTAGCCGTTGGTATCCATCCTGCAGTGGCGGCGTGTAAAGGTACCATTATGGTGTGATCAGGGCTGCAGAAATGATCGGCCACAGGTAGATCTGATCTGTTATTGTGTGATGATGAGACTTCATTCTGTTGTGAGTTCCTGTCCCGTCTCCCCTACATACAGACCCCTCCCTCCCTCGTTGGACATTTAGAAATTATAAGATGACAGAAAGGAAAAGACAAGTGACGAGAAACTGCAAAATGTTGAGAAAGCGTCAGAGTTACACTGTGTCCCAATGTGGAGATATGAAACAAGCAGAGACACATTCTTACATGGAGCTACAAACCAATCTGTGGGGTCCAGAGCAGCCTTCAGGAGCCTGCAGAAACCACCACACTGGGATGGCTGAGCTGTGATTGACGGTTTTGTACTGGGCTGAATGACAAGTTGACATCCCCATCGGTTAATCAGCTGCAGCCGATGGGTTATACGGGAATAATGATCCACATCAAGAGTCACTCGCTGCTGACCTCTTGGAGCGGTTGTCACACAAACCCTCGGGGGACCGTAAACAAATGAAATTTGGGCGACTTTGTAGTAAGAGTGTAAGATCCAGTGAACAGAAGTCCCATACGATGCACCGTGCAAGTCTCTATATCGTAGATTAAGTTGTCATGACATTTTGTGCCATTCTATGTATTGGTGATTAATCTACATACAGTCCAAACATGTGACATAAAGACACATTGTGTCATGTGTAGTCTGACAGCCCGGTGACAGCGTGTGTGTCCTATGTCTAGTTATGACGCAATAGGGGAGCGTGTGATGAAGCGCTGTATCTGCAGGCTCCGGAGGATGAGGAAGATTGTTCTCAGCCGTAGAACATGAATATATACATGTATCCTCACAAATGAGGTATATATGATTGTATTGTCCATTATATATCTATACACCTATATAACGCTAATAATTCCACAGCACTTTGCATACATTTCTCATCTCTGTCCCCATCGGGGCTCACAATCTACATTCATCAGCATGGGTGTACCCAGTGTGGGGCAGGGGGGGGCAGCCCCCCCCCCCAGAAGGGAACCTGTCACCCCCTTTGGCCAGTGGAATATCTACGGGAACCTGGCGGTGTATTTTCCCCGGACGCAGGTGGCGTCACTAACTCTTATTTGTATTTTTTCCCTTTTTAATTGCGGTCCCTCCAAGGCCACAGAATCAGTCCATGGTCACCACCGTGACATCTCCCTGTAAGTAAAGAATAAGGCCCGATCCTGAGTAACCCATAGCCCTGAAGGCGATACATACGCATGCGGATGCTTGCGCACAAATCACGCAGTCTCGTCTGCACCAGGAACGCGACATGTCACATTCAGGGTGCGGACGAGACTGTGATTTGTACGCAAGCATCCGCCTGTGTACAAATCATACATTGCAGTGAATGGGTGCGCACGCCAATCTGCATCAGAGCGCAGGCACCCGCATCCCCATGTTATAAATAGGGACTTGCGCTGCCTGCGCTCAGCTTACGGATCCCCTCCACAAGATGCTGCAGAGGGGTTCGCAAGTATGAAACCAGTCAGTGTTAGGAGTATGAATTGGATACGCTGGGGAATTGGGAGCCAGTGGAGGGATTTGCAGACGGTAGAAGTGGAAGAATAGTGACCCGCCCAGGGGTCTTTGGGAACTCGATACCGGGTGAAAGTGCTGGGGTGATGTCTCGGTGGACGGTGCCCGGGCCCATACCCTGGGGGTCACTGGGTAATAGGGGAAAATAATAAAAAGAAAATAATATAAGTCTTGTGACGCCACCTGCAGTTTCTGGTGATCTCACCAGTAGGGCTGCCACTAGGAATTTCAGGGCCCCTCACTGGCAAAATTTTGGGGCCCCCCTTAGACTCTACCCAGGCTGCACCCCAGCTCCACCTCCACCCAAACATATGCACACACAGACATATATATATATATATTTTTTTTTTAAATCAGATAATTTTTATTGATAATAAAACAAAGACACACGTCATTCTATACATGTATACATACACACACAATTGAGACTGCTGTGGGCTGAATACACAATAGCTGTATACACAATACAATACACAATAGAAACTGTTGATGGCTGCATACACAATAGAAAATACACAATAGAGACTGCTGCTGGCTATATACACAATAGAAAATACACAATAGAGACTGATGCAAGCTGTATACACAATAGAAAATACACAATAGAGACTGCTGCTGGCTATATACACAATAGAAAATACACAATAGAGACTGATGCAAGCTGTATACACAAAAGAGAATACACAATAGAGACTGTTGCTGGCTGTATACACAATAAAAGATACACAATAGAGACTGCTGCTGGCTGTATACACAATAGGAAATACACAATAGAGACAACTGCTGCGGGATGTATACCCTTTAGAGACTGCCGGTCATATGCACATTAGAGAATGCTAGCCGTATACACATTAGAGACTGCAAGCAGTATGTACATTAGAGAATGCTGACTGTATGCACATTATAGACTGCTGGCCATATGCACATTAGAAACTGCTGGCTTTATACACATTAGACTGCCAGCTTTATACACATTAGAGACTGCCGGCTGGATGCACATTAGAGACTGCCAGCCATATACACATACGTTGCTGGCTTAATACACATTACAGACTACCGCATTTTAAACAGAGACTGCCGGCTTTATACACATTAGAGACTGTCAGCTGTATATCTTCTATACACAGCAATATACTGTATACACATGTCCACATTAAATGCTGTATTAGTGTCTATATACTGTATGGATATAGTGTGGACTTGTATATACAGTGTAGTGGTGTGTAGAGATACACAGACAGACAGACACACACACACACTACAACACACCATACTCACCAACAGCAGCAGCAGCTCTATCCTCCACATCGTGACGGCGCCCACGCTCTGCTGTGATGTCTGGTTTGTACTGCGCATGTTAGCCTATTAGGAACATGCGCAGTACAAGCCCGGCTGAGCCTGACATCACTGAAGATGTCAGATGCGGCCAAGCCGGTCTCCTCTGCTTCGGCAACTGCGGGCACACATAGCTCTGCAGCATATACACACATAGTTCTGCAAAATATACACACATAGCTCTGCGGCACACACACAGCTCTGCAGCACACACAGAGCTTTGTAGCACATACACACATAGCCCTACAGCATGCAAACACATAGCTCTGCCGCATACACACATAAATATAGCTCTGCAGCACATACACACGTAGCCCCACAACATGCACACACATACTGTATCTCTACAGCACACACAGCTCTGCAGCACATACACACATAGCCCTACAACATGCACACAAATAGCTCTGCAGCACACACACATAGCTCTGAACACACACAGCTCTGCAGCATACACACACAGGTCTGAACACACACAGCTCTGCAGCATACACACAGCTCTGCAGCATACACAAATAGCTCTTCAGCATACACACACAGCTCTGAACACACACAGCTCTGCAGCATACACACAGCTCTGCAGCATACACACATAGCTCTGCAGCATACACACATAGCTCTGCAGCACACACACATAGCTCTCAGCATACACACACAGCTCTGCAGCACACACACACAGCTCTGCAGCACACACACACAGCTCTGCAGCACACACACACAGCTCTGCAGCACACACACGTAGCTCTCAGCATACACACACAGCTCTGCAGCATACACACACAGGTCTGAACACACACAGCTCTGCAGCATACACACAGCTCTGCAGCATACACACACAGCTCTTCAGCATACACACACAGCTCTGAACACACACAGCTCTGCAGCATACACACACAGCTCTGCAGCATACACACACAGCTCTGCAGCACACACACATAGCTCTCAGCATACACACACAGCTCTGCAGCACACACACACAGCTCTGCAGCACACACACATAGCTCTCAGCATACACACACAGCTCTGCAGCACACACACACACATATCTCTGAACACACACAGCTCTGCAGCATACACACATAGCTCTGCTGCATATACACACACTCTGCAACATACACACACAGCTCTGCAGCACAAACACAAAGCTCTGCAGCACACACACAGCTCTGCAGCATACACACAGCTCTGCAGCACACACACATAGCTCTGCAGCATACACACATAGCTCTGCTGCATACACACACAGCTCTGCAGCACACACACACAGCTCTGCAGCACACACACACAGCTCTGCAGCACACACACACACAGCTCTGCAGCATGCCCTTCCACCATTGATAGTGTATGTACATGTATGTGCAGGTGGTGGAGTCCTGTGTCCTATGCCCTGTAGATCACTCCCCTCCATTACCTGCTCACTGGGAAGTTCCCTCACAAATAAGAAACTTGTGAGTGCAGCCTGGAGCCGGGCTCCGCCCACACAGGTCACATGCTGGTGATGTCATCAAAGGTCCTTTAGCTCAAGAGTTGAGGTGATTAGCAGGAAAGGTGGCTGTAGAAGAGATGAGGGGGCGTGACCCAAAGGAGATTGGGCCCCACCCCCTCACCTCTCCTCTTGGTCCCCTTTCCTGCCAATCACCACAGGGCCCCTGACAGCTGTCAGAGCATTCACACCCTGACAGCGGCCCTGCTCACCAGCGCCGCTCTCTGTCCAGCTGGGATGTTGGTATTGCAGCCAGTTGGTAACGCCCCCTGCAGGCGGAGTGGGGTCCCCGGGGCAGTGCTGCTGCTGAGCTGGTCGATGTGGTAGCAGCTACTTCTTAACTTATGCAGTCTAACACACCGGAGGCTCGCTGACTCTGTGCGGGTACTGTACTGGTAACAGTTCTCAACAGTTCAGGTACACAGTTACACAGTCTTTGCGGGTAGCTGGCCGGGTGGTCACCGGAGGGTACAAAGTCTTTGTGAGGCTCCACAAGTGTCCCTTCTTTAGTACTTTCACTGTCCTCTGTTCTTGCGCCTCCTCCCTATCCTTGCGCTGCCCTGTACATCCCACTTCCTACCAGGCCCGTCGGGTGAGATGAGGTGACCCTTCTCTTCTCTAAGGGGCTCAACCCGGTTTGAGGATACGTGGTGGGGCTGTACGTTGTGGATGAGGTCAGACTTGGCAGACTTGCGACCCACCGGTCTTGGCAGCTCAGAGCTGGACTCGCCTGCACCGCGACTCGGAGCCGGTACCCCACTGTGACCAGGATTCCCCCAGACCGTTTACTCAGTCTGGCACTGGGTCTCCCCTCTCTGTCTGGGTCGCCGCTCCTTTTCGGGCGCCCTCCCTGTGGTGTCCCTCTAGGACCTGTTCCTTGCTTTGTTCCTCAGACTAGACTGGATCTGTCTGTGTGTTTCCCGCCCCTTCTACCCTCACACTCCTCACACCGGGACCGGTTACACTGGTGACGGGTTAGGCGATTGGTCCCCTAGTCTAGGTGTAGGGGGGCTGGGATGAGAGCCTCAGTTTGACATTACCCCCTCCAATGACTGGGATAGTACACATTCTGCTTTGTGTGCAGTACCCCTACTGTGGCACACTGACCAGTGGGGCGCCACAATAGCGAGGAGAGAGGTGGCTAAATCAGGCAGCAGAGTTAAGGACAGATTGGAAAGGTGCAAGAGTGTTAGCAGGGAGGCCACAGAGGAGGAGGTTGCAGTAGTTGAGAAGGGCAGGGAAGGGTCCGGCTCTACATCCGGATGATTCCTCCTCTGCAGGGAGCGACGTTTCAGTCAATGGCGTCTTGTGTAAAGTCTCATCTTGTGGTTCAGGAGAGCAGACGCTCGCTCCTGTCTGATCGTACATCTGGGAGCAGAACCGCGACTATCAAACACAAAAGCACGTTCTATGGGAAACCCATGAATTTATAAGAAACAGTCTCTGACTGCTCGCCTGTCTCTTCTCCTGACGTCTCTGACTGCTCATCTGTCTCTTCTCCTGACGTCTCTGACTGCTCGCCTGTCTCTTTTCCTGACGTCTCTGACCTGCTTGTCTCTTCTCTGAGTTGACTGCTTCCTTCTCTTCTCTGACGTCTCTGACTGATCTCGCCTTTCGCCTGTCTCTTCTCCTGACGTCTCTGCTGTACTGCTCATCCTGTCTCTTCTCCTGACGTCTCTGACTGCTCGCCTGTCTCTTCTCCTGACGTCTCTGACTGCTCGCTGTCTCTTCTCCTGACGTCTCTGACTGCTCGCCTGTCTCTTCTCCTGACGTCTCTGACTGCTCCTGTTCTTCTACTGAAGTTCTGACTGCTACGCCTGTCTCTTCTCGTGAGTCTCTATGCTCGCCTTGTCTCTTTACTGGACGTCTGTGAGACTATGGATTATTTACTGTAAGAGCAGTGACACTATGGAATTCTTTACTGTAAGAGCAGTGACACAATGGATTCTTTACTGTAAGAGCAGTGACACTATGGATTATTTACTGTAAGAGCAGTGACACTATGGATTATTTACTGTAAGAGCAGTGACACAATGGATTCTTTACTGTAAGAGCAGTGGACACTATGGATTATTTACTGTAAGAGCAGTGACACAATGGATTCTTTACTGTAAGAGCAGTGACACTATGGATTATTTACTGTAAGAGCAGTGAGACTATGGATTCTTTACTGTAAGAGCAGTGACACTATGGATTCTTTACTGTAAGAGCAGTGAGACTATGGATTCTTTACTGTAAGAGCAGTGACGACTATGGATTTTTACTGTAAGAGCTAGTGACACTATGGATTCTTTACTGTAAGAGCAGTGACACTATGGATTATTTACTGTAAGAGCAGTGAGACTATGGATTCTTTACTGTAAGAGTAGTGACACAATGGATTCTTTACTGTAAGAGCAGTGACACTATGGATTATTTACTGTAAGAGCAGTGGACAATGGATTCTTTACTGTAAGAGCAGTGACACAATGGATTCTTTACTGTAAGAGCAGTGACACTATGGATTATTTATGTAGAGCAGATGTTTTTAAACAGTGATTGATTCTTTACTGTAAGAGCAGTGACATATGGATTCTTTACTGTGAGAGCAGTGAGACTATGGATTCTTTACTGTGAGAGCAGTGATACTATGGATTATTACTGTAAGAGCAGTGACACTATGGATTCATTTTCTGTAGAGCAGTGAGACTATGGATTCATTACTGTGAGAGCAGTGACACTATGGATTATTACTGTAAGAGCAGTGAGACTATGGATTCTTTACTGTAAGAGCAGTGACACTATGGATTATTTACTGTAGAGCAGTGAGACTATGATTCATTACTGTAAGAGCAGTGACACTATGGATTACTTTACTGTAAGAGCAGTGACACTATGGATTACTTACTGTAAGAGCAGTGACACTATGGATCCTTTACTGTAAGAGCAGTGACACTATAGATTCTTTACTGTAAGAGCAGTGACACTATGGATTCTTTACTGTAAGAGCAGTGACACTATGGATTCTGTACTGTAAGAGCAGTGAGACTATGGACTCTTTACTGTAAGGGCAGTGACACTATGGATTCTTTACTGTAAGAGCAGTGACACTATGGATTCTTTACTGTAAGAGCAGTGACACTATGGAATCTTTACTGTAAGAGCAGTGACACTATGGATTCTTTACTGTAAGAGCAGTGACACTATGGATTCTCTACTGTAAGAGCAGTGATACTATGGTTCTATACTGTAAGAGCAGTGACACTATGGATTCTTTACTGTAAGAGCAGTGACACTATGGATTCTATACTGTAAGAGCAGTGACACTATGGATTCTTTACTGTAAGAGCAGTGACACTATGGATTCTTTACTGTAAGAGCAGTGACACTATGGATTCTTTATGTAAGAGCAGTGACACTATGGATTCTTTATTGTAAGAGCAGTGACACTATGGAATCTTTACTGTAAGAGCAGTGACACTATGGAATCTTTACTGTAAGAGCAGTGACACTATGGATTCTTTACTGTAAGAGCAGTGACACTATGGTTCTATACTGTAAGAGCAGTGACACTATGGATTCTTTACTGTAAGAGCAGTGACACTATGGATTCTTTACTGTAAGAGCAGTGACACTATGGATTATTTACTGTAAGAGCATTGAGACTATGGATTCTTTACTGTAAGAGCAGTGACACTATGGATTCTTTACTGTAAGAGCAGTGACACTATGGATTTTTTACTGTAAGAGCAGTGACACTATGGATTCTCTACTGTAAGAGCAGTGATACTATGGATTATATACTGTAAGAGCAGTGACACTATGGATTATATACTGTAAGAGCAGTGATACTATGGATTCTTTTAACGTGTAAAAGCAGTGAGACTATGGATTATTTACTGTAAGAGCATGAGACTATGATTCTTTACTGTAAGAGCAGTAGACACTATGGATTCTTTACTGTAAGAGCAGTGACACTATGGATTCTTTACTGTAAGAGCAGTGACACTATGGATTCTTTACTGTAAGAGCAGTGACACTATGGATTCTTTACTGTAAGAGCAGTGACACTATGGATTCTTTACTGTAAGAGCAGTGACTATATGGATTCTTTACTGTAAGAGTAGTGACACTATGGATTCTTTACTGTAAGAGCAGTGACACTATGGATTATTTACTGTAAGAGCATTGAGACTATGGATTCTTTACTGTAAGAGCAGTGACACTATGGATTCTTTACTGTAAGAGCAGTGAACTATGGATTCTTTACTGTAAGAGCAGTGACACTATGGACTCTTTACTGTAAGAGCAGTTACACTATGGATTCTTTACTGTAAGAGCAGTGACACTAGGGATTTTTACTGTAAGAGCAGTGACACTATGGATTCTTTACTGTAAGAGCAGTGAGACTATGGATTCTTTACTGTAAGAGCAGTGATACTATGATTCTTTACTGTAGACCAGTGACACAATGGATTATTTACTGTAAGAGCAGTGACACAATGGATTCTTTACTGTAAGAGCAGTGCAACTATGGATTCTTTACTGTAAGAGCAGTGACACTATGGATTCTTTACTGTAAGAGCAGTGACACAATGGATTCTTTACTGTAAGAGCAGTGCACTATAGATTCTTTACTGTAAGAGCAGTGACACTATCGATCCTTACTGTAAAGCAGTGACACTATGGATTTTTACTGTAAGAGCAGTGACACTATGGATTCTTTACTGTAAGAGCAGTGACACTATGGATTCTTTACTGTAAGAGCAGTGACACTATGGATCTTTACTGTAAGAGCAGTGACACTAGGATTATTTACTGTAAGAGCAGTGACACTATGGATTCTTTACTGTAAGAGCATGTGAACTATGGATTCTTTACTGTAAGAGCAGTGACACTATGGATTCTTTACTGTAAGAGCAGTGACACTATGGATTCTTTACTGTAAGAGCAGTGACACTATGGATTCTTTACTGTAAGAGCAGTGACTACTATGGATTCTTTACTGTAAGAGCAGTGACACTATGGATTCTTTACTGTAAGAGCAGTGACACAATGGATTCTTTACTGTAAGAGCAGTGCTACTATGGATTCTTTACTGTAAGAGCAGTGACACTATGATCTATACTGTAAGCAGTGACACTATGGATTCTTTACTGTAAGAGCAGTGATACTATGGATTCTTTACTGTAAGAGCAGTGACACTATGGATTCTTTACTGTAAGAGCAGTGACACAATGGATTCTTTACTGTAAGAGCAGTGCATACATATGGATTCTTTAACATGTAATAGCACGAGCAGTGACACTATGGATTCTTTACTGTAAGAGCAGTGACACTATGGATTCTTTACTGTAAGAGCAGTGACACTATGGATTCTTTACTGTAAGAGCAGTGACACAATGGATTATTTACTGTAAGAGCAGTGACACAATGGATTCTTTACTGTAAGAGCAGTGACACAATGGATTCTTTACTGTAAGAGCAGTGACACTATGGATTCTTTACTGTAAGAGCAGTGACACAATGGATTCTTTACTGTAAGAGCAGTGACACAATGGATTCTTTACTGTAAGAGCAGTGACACAATGGATTCTTTACTGTAAGAGCAGTGACACTATGGATTATTTACTGTAAGAGCAGTGACACTATGGACTCTTTACTGTAAGAGCAGTGACACTATGGATTCTTTACTGTAAGAGCAGTGACACTATGGATTCTTTACTGTAAGAGCAGTGACACTATGGATTCTTTACTGTAAGAGCAGTGATACTATGGACTCTTTACTGTAAGAGCAGTGACACTATGGATTCTTTACTGTAAGAACAGTGACACTATGGATTCTTTACTGTAAGAGCAGTGACACTATGGATTCTTTACTGTAAGAGCAGTGATACTATGGACTCTTTACTGTAAGAGCAGTGACACTATGGATTCTTTACTGTGAGAGCAGTGACACTATGGATTCTTTACTGTAAGAGCAGTGACACAATGGATTCTTTACTGTAAGAGCAGTGACACTGTGGATTCTTTACTGTAAGAGCAGTGACACTATGGATTCTTTACTGTAAGAGCAGTGACACTATGGATTTTTTACTGTAAGTGCAGTGACACTATGGATTCTTTACTGTAAGAGCAGTGACACTATGGATTCTTTACTGTAAGAGCAGTGACACTATGGATTCTTTACTGTAAGAGCAGTGACACTATGGATTCTTTACTGTAAGAGCAGTGACACTATGGATTCTTTACTGTACGAGCAGTGACACAATGGATTCTTTACTGTAAGAGCAGTGACACTATGGATCCTTTACTGTAAGAGCAGTGACACTATGGATTCTTTACTGTAAGAGCAGTGACACTATGGATTCTTTACTGTAAGAGCAGTGACACTATGGATTCTTTACTGTACGAGCAGTGAGACTCTGGAATTCTATGCTACATGATGTTATAATAGTTGATCCTATACTAGATTCTACAGACACTGGCGTTCCTTCCATACATGTTATTTGCAGGAGATTCTGTGATGGACGTTGGTCCATGTCGCTGTGTAAGTTACAATATTCAGGATATTTATTGAAACCTTCTTAATAAAGTGTTTTGCCACATATTTATGCATTTAGGTAAATAGTGGGTGTATGCTTTCATTTGCTTCTATCCAGGACACCATAGGTTCAGTCAGGTTCTTCTGGAGGATATTTAGCCCATTACATGTGATGTTAGTGGATTTCTGCAGGTCGATGCAGCAGGAGATGTGATGTGATTTCTTTCGCTCTCGGGCTCTTCCGTTACTCATTTACATGATTTATAAATACTCCGATTTATATGGTTAATCCAACAACATGGTGGTACGATCCCTGTGTCCTTTATCATCAATATAATTGCACATAATCAGGTGATGTAAACCCACCATTGCCCTCTGCAGTGCGTAACTACAACAGGTGCAGGGGTTGTAACCACACCTGGGCCCTGGAGCCTTGGGGGCCCCAGAAGTCTCTTTGGCTATAGAAAACCACTACCACTAAAGATTTGCAGTAATTGGGGGCCCCATTGGAGCTTTTGCATCGGGGCCAATAAGCTTCAGGTTACGCCTCTGCCGTAGACGGGTGAAGTCGTTCCTCTGTTGAGATAATAATAATAATAATAAAGCTTTATTTATATAGCGCCAACATATTCCGCAGCGCTTTACAATGTAGGGTTAGCGTACAGAAAATATACAGTAAGTAATTACAATAGAGAACAAATAAAGTACAATCATTGGATACAAAAACAATAGGCATAGAATCAATGTGGAAAAAAAAATACAATAAATAAAGCAAGAAATGAAGGTGACCCTGCTGAAAAGAGCTTACAATCTACAACGGGATAGGGGTTGTGCAAGGTGCCGGGGCTTATTGCACTGGTGGTCCAGGCATCTTGAGGAAATGGGGTATAGGGCTAAGCTTACATGAATGGTCATCAGTCTGTGTAGACCTTTATGGTTTGGTGGAGTTTGTAGAAGAATAATGTCCAGAGGATAGCCCATTCACTGTCTACAGTACAATGGACATGTTAGGGAGTATGATAGGCCGCCTTAAAAAGATGTGTCTTTAGGGATCGTCTGAAGCCATGCAAGTTGTGGATAGTCCTGATTTCTTTGGGTAAAGCATTCCAGAGGTTTGGTGCAGCTCTGGAAAAGTCTTGGAGCCGGGAGTGGGAGGATCGGATTAGTGCAGATGTTAGTTGAAGGTCATTTGAGGAACGTAGAGAGCGGGTGGGGTGATAGACAGAGATGAGGGAGGAGAGGTAGGGGGGAGCTGCACTGTGAAGAGCTTTGTGGGTGAGAACAAGCAATTTGAATTTGATCCTGTAGTATACGGGCAGCCAGTGCAATGACTGGCACAGAGCGGAGGCACCTGAGTAACGATTGGCCAGATGGGTGATCCTGGCTGCTGCATTAAGGATGGACTGGAGAGGAGAAAGTCTGGTGAGGGGGAGGCCGCTTAATAGAGAGTTGCAATAGTCAAGGCGGGAATGGATTAGGGCCACGGTGAGGGTTTTTGTTGTTTCCAGGGTGAGAAAGGGGCGGACTCTAGAGATATTCTTCAGGTGTAAGCGACAGGAGCGGACGAGAGATTGCGTGTGGGAGGAGAAGGAGAGATCGGTGTCAAATATAACACCCAGACAGCGAGCCTGCTGTCTAGGCGTTATCGTGGTGCCGCACACTGAGAGAGAGATGTCCGGTTTAGGGAGGTTAGTGGATGGGGGGAGCAGAAGAAGTTCAGTTTTGGAAAGGTTTAGTTTCAAATAGAGAGTGGACATGATATTGGAAACTGCAGCTAGACATTCATTGGTGTTCTTTACTACCGCAGGGGTAAGGTCAGGGGCTGAAGTGTATAGTTGTGTGTCATCAGCATAAAGATGGTACTGGAAGCCAAATCTGCTGATGGTCTGTCCAATCGGGGCCGTGTAGAGAGAGAAGAGGAGAGGGCCAAGGACTGAACCCTGAGGGACCCCAATAGTGAGGGGAAGAGGAGAAGAAGTGGAGCCAGAGAATGATACACTGAAAGAGCGGTCAGAAAGATAGGAGGAGAGCCAGGAGAGAGCAGTGTCCTTTATGCCAATGGAGTGCAGCATAGAGAGTAGGAGCTGATGGTCGACAGTGTCAAAAGCTGCAGAGAGATCAAGGAGAATAAGCAGGGAGTGGTCACCATTACGTTTTGCTGTCAGAAGGTCATTGGTCACTTTGATGAGGGCAGTTTCTGTGGAGTGAAGGGGGCGGAAACCAGACTGTAATGGATCTAGAAGAGAGTGAGCGGAGAGGTAACGGGTGAGGCGGGAATAGACCAGGCGCTCCAGGAGTTTAGAGATGAAGGGGAGATTGGAGACTGGTCTGTAGTTATTTGTGCAGGTTGGGTCGAGAGTGGTTTTCTTTAATAATGGAGTAATGATCGAGTGTTTGAAGGAGGAGGGGAAAATGCCAGAAGAGAGGGAGAGATTGAAGATTTTGGTTAGATGAGTGGTGACGACTGGAGAGAGGGACTGGAGCAGGTGTGAGGGAATGGGGTCGGTAGTGCATGTGGTGGGACGAGAGGAAGATAGGAGCCTGGAGACTTCTTCTTCTGTGACTGGGTCAAATGTGGAAAGTGAAACGGAGGGGATGTGAGGAAGAATGGGGGTGGCAGTGCTTGGAGGCTGAGAGCTGATTTCCTGGCGGATGTTGTCTATTTTCTCCATGAAGTAGGAAGCCAGGTCATCAGCACAGAGGTCGGTGATGGGGGCCTGCACTTTAGGACTGAGGAGAGAGTGAAAGGTGTCAAAGAGTTTTTTTGGATTGTTGGATAGTGAGGAGACCAGGGTGGTGAAGTAGGTCTGTTTGGCAAGGTGAAGGGCAGAGTTGTAGGTTTTGAGCATGAATTTATAGTGGATGAAGTCTCCTGGTGAGCGAGTTTTCCTCCATAGGCGTTCAGCACTCCTGGAGCATCGCTGGAGGAATCGGGTTTGTGATGTGAGCCAGGGCTGTTTTGTTCTCTGTTTGGAGGTTCTGCGGGTGAGGGGCGCTACTTGGTCCAGGGAGCTTCTGAGAGAGTCATTGTAGTGATTTACTGCCTGATCTGGAGAAGAGATTGAAGAGATTGGGGACAGAGATGAGATGAGGGAGTCTGTGAGTGCATGAGGGTTAATGGCCTGTAGATTTCTGGATGTGTGATAGGTAGGCTTGGGCTGTGTTGGCTGAGGGTTAGTGAGTGAGAAGGAAAGAATGTTGTGGTCAGAGAGTAGAGTTGAGTTATCCAAGGGGGAGGATGAGCAGAGCCGGGTAAAGACAAGGTCAAGGGTGTTACCGTTTTCGTGTGTCTTAGAGGTTGAGAGCTGTGATAGGCCAAGAGAGGTAGTTAGAGATAGGAGCTGGGATGCAGATGGGGAGATGGGGCTGTTTATGGGAATGTTAAAGTCTCCCAGAATAAGGGTTGGTAAATCTGAGGACATGAAATGCGGGAGCCAGGCGGAGAAATGGTCGAGGAACTGGGTGGGTGACCCTGGGGGGCGGTATACCACTGCTACTTTAAGGGGGAGGGGATGGAATAGCCTAATGGTATGGACCTCAAAAGAAGGGAATGAGAGTGATGGGGCTGGAGGAATGACCTGGAAAGTACATTGTGGGGACAGGAGGAGGCCGACTCCACCGCCACGTCTGTTCCCAGGTCTAGGGGAGTGAGAGAAGTGTAAGCCGCCGTAAGAAATAGCAGCAGGGGAAGCAGTGTCTGAATCCTGGATCCAGGTTTCTGTGAGGGCCAGCAGGTTAAGAGAGTTGGTAAGAAAGTAATTGTGAATGAAAGGAAGTTTGTTGCATACAGACCGTGGATTCCAGAGAGCGCAATTAAAAGAGGGAGATGAAGGTGTGCAAGTGATATTAATAAGGTTAGTGAGGTTTCTGTGTGAGGTGGGAGAGGGGTTGAAGTTAGCAGATGGCGGACCAGGGTTGGGAGAGATATCACCTGAGAGGAGCAGCAGTAAAAAGAGAAAGAGCAGATAGTTTTTGGGATTAGGACATGGTTTATTATGACAAGCTTTGGAATATGATGGGCTGAGAGTCTTCAGTAAACTGAAGATAGCATGGGAGCTGTACATAGAGTAGGGCAGGAGAGAGGGGCTGATGTGAATGAGTGGTGATGGAGGGGGGATGGGGTGATAAAAGTTGGTGGCGAGAGCACATAAGAAAACAAACAGTGAAATACAAGACATGGGAAAGATTAGTAGTGAATGGAGTTATGCACAGTGTTGGAGTGTCCCTCTATGTCATTGTCTTCCAGCAAGAGCACATAGAACAATAGATGGTGAAGTAAAGGACATGGTGATAGGGAAAGGAAAAGAAGTTTTTTTTTTTTTCTCTCCCTGTTAAATAGAGTGGCTTACCTGACTCCTGCCCTGACTAACTGCCATGAAATAACTGCATCCACTTAGCATTCAATGCCACTTTGCATGAGATGCCACACGTGTCTGACCCCCCTCTGATGTTTCTTGTTCTCGGCCGCCCGTCAATACCACACATGAAATATTGAAGAGACGGAGACGACTTTGCAGTCTGGGTGGATTATAATGAGGGCAATCTGGGCTACCGCCTGGGGCCCTGGAGACTCTTCTTCTGCCCCTGTGTGGGGATACAATGTGGTCAAGGAGACCCACAATGTAAACGTTTTATAGAAGTGTGAGATGACATTTATCTGCTTGTTTGGTGGTTACAAATGGGCTGTAAAATGCTGTGATGAGATTAAAGCCTCTGTAGACAGACATGAGTATTGTATATAAGCATTAATGGGGTACAACAAGCTGTAGAGATCAGACTTTGGTGACCCTAGAAGACAGGTGGAGGCTTATAGCTGGATCACAAGACGCCGTCATCTCAGGGCTGTGAGCCGGATACTTGTATCAGGTATTACATTGTCCAGATCCGTATACAGGGGCAAATAGCACAAGAAAACCTGTGGGGACATTGAGTGTCATACAGGGTCTGCAGGGACTCGGAGGAGATCCTAGACTTTCCTTCACCCTGGGGTAAATATTCACTTTATTGTCCCCTCCTATTCACAGGTTCAGTGGTTCCTAGTCTTGGGACCACTTATATGGAATTTTCATATCTATAATAAGATGCTAATTAGCTTCTCTTCCTCATATATAATCTCAATTTGAAGTGAAAAGCTTCAGCCCCTGCATCATTGAGTAAGAAAGAAGAGAATGACCGTAAGAATGCATGGGAGTGGTGACGTGATGATCGCTGGAACAGACTAGCAGATTTCACATGCTGCAGTGATTAATTGTATCATTATTCGGCCTAACATAAATTCTAAAATGTATAAGCCCTTAACTTATCCAAGTGGACAATATTTTATTAACATTGCCATGTATCAAGCTATCTGACAAGTTATGGATTGCTACGTGCGTGCATGATCAGAACCAAACACGGTACAGAAATAAAGCACCGTTACCATCATCAGTACTGAAATACATCACAAGAAACACCATCAGTACATGAATACATCACCAGAAGCCTCATCAGTAAAGAAATATAGCACCAGAATCATCCTCAGTACATGAATACATTGCCAGAAGCCTCATCAGTACTGAAACACATTACAAGAAACACCATCAGTACATGAATACATTGCCAGAAGCCTCATCAGTACTGAAACACATTACAAGAAACACCATCAGTACATGAATACATTGCCAGAAGCCTCATCAGTACTGAAATACATTACAAGAAACACCATCAGTACATGAATACATCACCAGAAGCCTCATCAGTAAAGAAATATAGCACCAGAATCATCCTCAGTACATGAATACATTGCCAGAAGCCTCATCAGTACTGAAATACATTACAAGAAACACCATCAGTACATGAATACATCACCAGAAGCCTCATCAGTAAAGAAATATAGCACCAGAATCATCCTCAGTACATGAATACATTGCCAGAAGCCTCATCAGTACTGAAATACATTACAAGAAACACCATCAGTACATGAACACATCGCCAGAAGCCTCATCAGTACTGAAATACATTACAAGAAACACCATCAGTATATGAATACATTGCCAGAAGCCTCATCAGTAAAGGAATACAGCACCAGAATCATCATCAGTACAGAAATACATCACAAGAAACACCATCAGTACATAAATACATAGCCAGAAGACTTATCAGTAAAGGAATACAACACCAGAATCATCATCAGTACATGAATTTATCACCAGAAGCTTCATCAGTTTGGGAATACAGCACCAGAATCATCATTAGTACATGAATACATTGCCAGAAGCCTCATCAGTAAATAAATACAGCACCAGAATCATCACCAGTACATGAATGCATTTCCCTGAAGCCCACACAGCTGACCTTTACCTGAGACCATAGCTGGGATGGCACCGGCCTTGCACTGCTGGGACCCCCCTCCTCTCAGTTCAGGGCCCACAGCATCACCCCACTCCTGCCACTGCCAGTAGGTCACCTGACCTCTTGTGACCCCCGCTCTATCGCTCGCCTCCCAGTTGAGCTAGAACCAAATAATAGGATGCACCCCCCATTTTCCGCCAAAATGTCTGTGTTATAATCCACAACATGCGTACCTAAGGCTGAGGTCACTTTAGTGTATGGCAACAGATATGATATACAAATCAGTGTCAGATCTAACTCCGCTGTGAGCGTCACTGAGCGCCATCTGTGATCTGATCCTCTCACATGTGAGAATGGGAGGACAGCGGAGAAGATGGAGAGGTTGATTTCGGCATCTCCTCCATTGCTCCGGGGTATATTGGACTGTACTCGGTGACTGCAGTGCGGGGACATGTTTTGTTTTCACCCATTGACATGAATGGGAGCGGCTGCCGGCAAATACATTCCTAATTCAGACTAAAACTCTAACTCAGACATCACACGAGAATCCTCAATACATTTAGACCCCAAGAGACGTGTCATATTCAGATTGAGAGGCCGACCTGGAACGTCTGACGAGCCCCCATGGACATGATAAGTATTTACACCCCACATCAGTCACCTCATTTATAGCTTCTGTTGTTTGGGTTCCTTTTTGGCTCCTGTCATCCCCGATCACCGTGTCCTAAAGTAGTGGTGGTGCTCGTGGCTGCAGACACACCTGGACCCTGGAGAGTGTGAAGACCCGGCATAGCGGAGCGCAGAGCTGACAATCAGCCAGACTAAGGTCAGTAATTATCTATTATTATCTATTGGAGTTATCCTGTAGGTGATAGCAGATAACACAGGTGAATCAAGCTTCCATCAGCAATAAGCAGATGATGGCAGGAGGTGACGCAGTAGCTGGACGGTTCCGCAGCAGTTCATCTCCTTGGAAACTGAAGCTTCCCTCAATTCGCTCTGTGGCATCAGATGCCCTTGAATGAGGGTTGAAAGGTCCAATAAACACGACTAGAATCTAAAGTCCACACATGACTCTGGGCAGATCGCGGACTGGAATAAACCAACTATTGACACCTCGAAGATGGAACATTGGAAGCATTCATCATCATCTGTAAATATTTACTATAAATGTATCAGCAGTGACGGCAGGAGAGCGGCTCCGTATAACCTTTATCCCTGATATTCGGGGGTCAGTCCATTCCGATAACCCACACCTCTATCACCATAATTCACCTGAGAACAAAACTTTTCAGTATCTGTGATTAATGTTTAATTATCATTATTATTATCAAATAAAAGTAACTTAATAACATAGATGTGACCTCCATATATCAAACTCACCCACATGTATCATTTTATAATAGGAACCCGTCGGCAGGTGTTTAGACCTAAAGTAACGTCATCATAGTAAAGTACCTGTATTGATGATCACTTTCACACCTTTCTTTATATCACTATTTTTTTTTACTGTCATTCTCTGTACTCAGTATAACTGGATTCCTGGGCCTTAGTGTTCGCAGGTGGCTGCTCTACCGCTGAGCTACAGCTCACACCACTTTCATATCTTTCTATTACAGATCTGGCCCATGATTCATTGACTAATTCTTACAAAAATAAAGAATGTTTGTGACGCCAGCTGAAGGTATCCAGCCACTAAGTGGCCGGTGCTGCATATAGGATTCCCAAGGGATAGTTGTTGTGGCAGTGAGATAAAACCACCTTCAACCCGGGCCTGTCCCTTGAGAGTGGTAGTAGATAGTGATGGTTGTATTGTAGAAAGATGGTATAGATGAGGGTGCAGGTAGAAGGAAGCACAGACACAGTCTCTTTGGGTTCTTTAGCTTTTACTTGGTTTAGCAACAAGTCCAGAGTACTGGTTCACCGGGCCCTAGGTTCTGGCCAGTCTGAGAAGAACTAGGAACCGCTGTGCCAGACGGGTATATAGCCTCCCTCTGAGGTGGGTGTCTAGGTACCTGAAGCTTTCCTGTCTACCTGTTGTCCCTGTGGATGACTTCCAGCGAGACAGGAAGTGCAAACTCTATGAGAACCTGTTCTCCATAACAGCCTCTGGCTCTCTTTACTGCTGTGCCTCGGATAGTCCCACGTAGGGTGACTACTGAGCATGAAACTCTGCGGCCTCTAGTTTCTGTGGCCTGGTCATGGTAATCTGACCACCTAGGTCCTGGTGTCCTGTCTGCAGCTTGTCATCCTGTCGGCCTCCCTCCTGACACAGACTGACTCTCCTAGTGCCTACTCCTCCTTACACCCACTACAGCTAACCCCTCCCTCCAACCAGAGTCTGTCACAGCCCAAATCAGGCGTCCCGTGCCCAGCCCTCTGGTTAGAGTTCAGGTGGTGTGTGAATGCTTCAGGCGTCCAGCAGAGGGCACCTCAATTCTCCCCAGAAGTGGCATTAATACCAATTACCTTAAATACCAATATGGCTGCCAGACCGCAGGGGCGCCACAAAGGTAAGGTGTGGAATAAACCATCATTACAGGAAGTTTACCGTGATGATTGGTGATGAGCGAATAGTGAACTATCTGGGTCTGGATTATTTTAACTGGATACTTTATACTATTAGGGCTTTCATTGTGGACACTGAACCTAATGCAAGTCAATAAAGAACCCAGAGTGTTTTCAGGGAAATCTCTGAAATATTCGAGATCCTCATTGACTTGTGTCAGATAAAAGTATCCGGTCAGAATAATCCGGACCCGGCAATGTCTGTATTCGCTCATCAGTAGTGATGAGGTGTCTGCAGGTTCCCGGTAGAGGAAGACGCCATTGTGGCCTCTCTTATACTTCTGGTGTTTATGGATCTTGTTACCTCTGATCTGAGCTTTATTTTGCCTTCAGTCTATTGTAATATTCCCTTCCAGCAGATGATTAGTGGAATAAATGTGACTTATCATCATAAATCCATTCTTTTGGTTGCACAAATGACTTGGTGGAAAGTGTTCTGATTCCTTTTTTCACGCTCGATCAGTTTTGGGGTTTCCTCAGTTGATGGATCTCTATAGAGATGGAATGTGACACATTCATTATTACTTAACTGAAGCTGAATGTCTAGTAAAGAAGAAGCGATGGAGCTCACCGCCCGCCCGGCTGTGCACCACCCGGGACTGATACACTGAATATACAGATACTCTACAAAACACAACTCCACGTCATTACACTCATTGTTACAGTTTCCATTCATTCCAAATTCCATGATATTTACTAATTAAACAGATACTTTAATGTAATGTTCCTGACATTCAAGAGAGGATTCCCAGTCATTAAATATAACCAATATCACAAACCAAAACCCACCTTGTAAATTGCGTGCGACTTTGGGTACATTTTGGGCACATCATCGCTTTATTACTATTATTTACACTGGACACTGCACCGCCGGCGTCCCACCATTAACCCTAGAACGCATACCCATAGAAATCTACACATTCACGCACCTGGGGCCTTTTAGGCCTGTTTACAATTATCATGGAATAACTAAAAAAAAAATACTTTTCAAAGTTTATTGCAAAGTAAGGATGCATCCCCAGGAGTGCTGGGGTCCGCCAGGAGGGGATACATAATGGATCTGACCTCCTGGTGACCCCAGCTAAGGCTGGCGGAATCCTGCCATTCCGGCGGCCTTAGCTGTAGTTATCAGGAGGTCAGATCCATTACGGATCCCCTTCTGGCGAACCCCAGCGCTACTGGGAACACAGCCTAAGGTGTGTATATTTCAAAACAGAATTATGTGCATAAAACAACAAAAAGTAAGTAAACGGGCACGCCAAATATAGGCATTCTATATACAATTATTTTATGAAAACATTTTTTGGTTGTAGCAAACTTGGTGCAGGAATATTTATTTGTAACTTTACATATTCCCCCGACAATTCTCGCATATTATTTTTTCGGCTGAATGTTCCTTGCATACATTTTGTTCACAAGTAGAACAGAAACGCTCCGATTTTCTTTCCTTCTTTGCTGGACAAATATAGCAGCGCTTTCTTTTTTTTTCTCTTTGCTCTGGATGTTCCAGAAAGCGTATTCCACATCGGATCATTGCCTCTGTAGTTTGCTTCTCTCCATCATAGTGTAAACCTAGTACAGGCCTAAAAGGCCCCAGGTGCGTGAATATGGGGTAGTCCCAAAAAAGGTTGTTATACCAAAATGTCTGTAACATAAAAATATGTGAATAACTGGAAATTACTAACAACTATATACCTGAGGATTACCGAGATTTTCAAAATTCAAACTAAAGTACTTTTACAGAAAATAGAAAACAAGTAACCTGGCAGGCCTGCGAGGCCCCAGGTATGCCTTCTAGGGTTAAACAATAGGTAACACTGTCATTACATTAGAATAATGGATAGGCCCGGTCCAGAAGCCTCCAAACATTATCCCTGGCCGCAACCCACCGACCCAGAGAAGAGGTTTTGGTTACCGAGAACCAACAGCCCAACATTGTAGAACCCCCTGCCTGCAAGATACCTGTAACCGGAGCCACTATCCCCTACTAGTGTCTGACCTCTAACTCCCCATATTCACTATACTGCCTCCGGACCTACACTCCGTGCCTGCAAGATACCTGTAACCGGAGCCGCTATCCCCTACTAGTGCCTGACCTCTAACTCCCCATATTCACTATACTGCCTCCGGACCTACACTCCGTGCCTGCAAGATACCTGTAACCGGAGCCGCTATCCCCTACTAGTGCCTGACCTCTAACTCCCCATATTATTATTATTATTATTATTATTATTATTATTATTATTTTATCATTTATTTATATAGCGCCATTATATTCCATGGCGCTTTACATGCTAAAAGGGGCAGACTAGGACAAGTAACATAGTAACAATACAAGTAACAATAAATGTTGACAATTCCTTTGTACAGAAACAAGAGGGGAGAAATCCTGTCCGCGAGGGCTCACAGTCTACGAGGGGCGGGTGGGGATACAGTGGGAGGGGGAAGTTCCAGTCCTGAGGCGGTGTGGTGGACCGGGTCTTATTGCAGGTGGTAGGCTTGGCGGAACAGGTGGGTCTTCAGGCTTCTTTTGAAGGTTCCCAGGGTAGGAGAATGTCTGATGTGTTGCGGCAGAGAGTTCCAGAGTCTGGGTGAAGCACGGGAGAAATCCTGAATGTGGTTGTGCGAAGAGGAGATGAGGGGGGAGTAGAGGAGAAGATCTTGGGAGGATCGCAGGTTGTGTGAGGGTAGGTAACGGGAGACCATGTCAGAGATGTATGGAGGGGACAGGTTGTGAATGGCTTTGTATGTCATGGTTAATGTTTTAAACCGGGATCTCTGGGAAGTAGAGAGCCAGTGAAGGGCTTGGCAGAGGGGGGAGACAGGGGAGAAGCGGGGAGACAGATGGATTAGGCGGGCAGCGGAGTTCAGGATAGATTGGAGAGGTGCAAGGGAGGTATTAGGGAGACCGGTGAGCAGGAGGTTGCAGTAATCGAGGCGGGAGATGATGAGAGTGTGAATAAGGGTTTTAGCGGTGTCGTGGTCAAGGAAAGTGCGGATGTTTTTGAGCTGGAGTCGGCAGGAGGTGGCGAGGGCCTGGATGTGGGGCTTGAAGGAGAGGGAAGAGTCAAGGATAACCCCAAGGCACTTGGCTTGGGGGACTGGAGAGAGACAGCAGTCATTGACGGCGATGGATAGGTCAGGTAGTGAGGGGGAGCGGCTTGGGGGGAAGACTATGAACTCGGTTTTGTCCAAGTTCAGCTTAAGGAAGCGAGCAGAGAAGAAGGATGAGATGGCGGACAGGCAGTGTGGGATTGTGGATAGAAGGGAGGTGATGTCAGGGCCGGACAGGTAGATTTGGGTGTCATCGGTGTAGAGGTGATATTGGAGGCCGTGGGACTCAATGAGTTGCCCTAGGCCGAGAGTGTAGATTGAGAACAGTAACGGTCCAAGAACCGAGCCCTGGGGGACCCCGACAGATAGGGGGTAGGGCGAGGAGGATGTGTGGGAGTGGGTGACGCTGAAGGTGCGGTCCGTTAAGTATGAGGAGATCCAAGAGAGGGCAAGGTCTGTGATGTCAAGAGATACCAGGATCTGTAGTAGAAGGGAGTGGTCAACAGTGTCGAAGGCAGCTGACAGGTCGAGGAGGAGGGAAACAGAGTAGTGGCGCTATACTGCCTCCGGACCTACACCCCGCTGCAGGTGACATACCACATCAGTCTTCACAGTCCATCCTCTATCATCACTTGTTCCACATTGATCAATTACTAATAACTTCCTTTCTTCTCTCTTTTTTTTAAACAAAAACAACTCTACAATATCATCCGACCAGCAAACACATGAATTCATACCCCGATACCACGACTGAAGGGGAGGGTGGGCGAGAAGGCGTCACAATGTGGCACCTCCCCTTCCTCCACCCTACACCTCTGTAATGCTCCCGCTCTTCCTCCTCATTACCAAACCCCCCAGCCAATCATTTTACTGTGCCTTATTCGAATGCCCCAATTAGAGCACCTTAACCCATTAACTCCTTCCCTTCCTGAATGTCATGGGGCCTGTACACCCCATGGGATCCCCGATCTCTGAACTCTGTATCCTGATGGATTCCGGCTGTATAAAGCCAAAGACGATCGATTCAACAGATATTAACGATGTAATTAAGAGTCTCCAGCTCGGCCGCCGTACGAGTCCATGTTCGGATCGCTCTTTGGAATCCAGTGACTTCTGTGTAATTGAAGGTGATCTGGTGTGGATCAGCCGGATCTGTGCCGACGTTCATCAGCTCTGATTTCTTAACACGTTTCATTGTTTCGCTCAACTTCGACTATGAAACTGTTAAAGCTCCAATAGTTATTTTTAACCCCGCGTTCACTTGTTTTCTTCTTACTTTTCCCAGTCGGAGAACGCGGCAGTGAGTGGGTGAAGGCAATAACTGATAATCTGTGTAATTACATCTCGTCAGCACGCGGCGGCGATTGTCAGAGGCGGTGAGGAATCGATGGCCGCGGTTGTGATGATTGATTACATTGCCGAGCCCTTTTGTTTTTAGAGTCATTATAGCAATAGGTGTGTTTGGCCACTAATTGATTAGTCCGCAGTGAGGCTGTGATTGATTAGGGAGAGGTGTGCGTATTTTTAACTTTAGGCAAATGGCAAAATAATTACAGAAAGTGGCTGTGGAGCGGCGGCGCCTCCCAGAGCGACTGCAACACAAGATACAAGATCACAATCATTGCTGATACTTTGCTTCCCTTCATTCAGTAATTTATCCTTGGATTCCTCGAGGGGCTTCTCTATCACAGACCTCCACCCGCGGTATCAGACCGCTGTCACCGCTGTTCAGGAAATGAATAGGGAAGGTAACACGGGCTTTGCATTAAAGGGACTTTAGTAGCTAGAAAAGGATATTTAACCAGATCCTGCAAAAATGTTGTTCACAGTGGAAACGTCTTTAATTATTGAAAAAACATGTTTAAAAGAGCACAGGCCTACACCTATCCACCATAAGCCACTGTTAGTCGGTTCACGCTTGACACGTGTAGGCCTGTGCTCTTTTCATTATGTTTTTCATAATAAATGAATGTTTTTAAAAAAGATTTTACTGCAAACAAACGTTTTGCATGGAGCTAAATAAAACCCTTTTTCTTGCTACTTCAGTGCACATAAACTGTAAATGGGGCGTGCATTATTATTGTCCCTTTGAGTTAATGCTCTGTAGCGCCCCCTTGTGCTGTGATTACAGCTGCAGTCTCTTGGGGTTTGTCTCATTCTTCCTTGCAGAACAGCTGGAGCTCAGTGAGGTTGGATTGAGGCGTTTGTGATCAGCAGTTCTCAGCTCTTTCCACAGATTCTCCATTGGATTCAGGTCTGGATGTGACTCGCCATTCTAACACCTGGAGACGGTTATTTTTGAACCTTTCCATTGTAGATTTTGTTTTATGTTTGGGATCATTGTCTTGTTGGAGATAATCTCCGTCCCAGTCTCAGGTCTTTTGCAGACTCCAGCAGGTTTTCTTCCAGAATGTTCCTGTATTTGGCTCCGTCCATCTTCCCATCAATTTAACCATCTTCCCTGTCCCTGCTGAAGAAAAGCCCAAGACCATGATGCTGCCACGACCATGTGTGACAGTGGGGATGGTGTTTTCAGGCCTCCACCATGTGTGACAGTGGGGAGGGTGTTTTCAGGCCACCACCATGTGTGACAGTGGAGGAGGGTGTTTTTAGGCCTCCACCATTGTGTGACAGTGGGGATGGAGTTTTTGAGGCCTCCACCATGTGTGACAGTGGGGATGGTGTTTTCAGGCCACCACCATGTGTGACAGTGGGGATGGTTATTTTGAGGGTGATGAGCTTTGTTGCTTTTACATCAAACATATCGTTTTACATTGTGGTCAAAAAGTTCAATTTTGGTTTGGCTGGTGGCTGGCAGTTGATGGTGGGGGCAGAGAATTTTAAAAGATTTATAGCAGCAGCTTATCTGGAACTGAAAGGAAAGGGAGTGACGTATAGAGAAATCAATGGCTGGAGAAAGTTGTTTGTTATTTCAAAAATTGTCCAGGAATATAACTACTTCCCACACTCAGTCCAGCATTGGATCCAAACTCCATGGAAACAAGCTGTGCACTATGTAAGATAAAAGCTCTTATTGAAGTAGAATACCAGTAGACAGAAAAAGCAAGTTTGTTGCAAACTTGCTTATTTTCATGCTTTCCAATGTAAGTAATTTAATAACATGAGAATACTGCTTTAGGGATTAAATCTAAATTAGCTTTATATTCTTGAGTGCTAGGGTTAAAACACGAGTCCTGCTTTTACCCTTTTCTCTACCTTTTTATGCCTTTCTGTATATTTATCAAATTTTACTTGATAACTTTTATTAAAAGTAAAAAATGACTTTGATTAGGAAGGTAGTTTTTCATAGAGTGAGTTCAGACGGCAGAAATCATTTGCTTCTGTGCAACGACACTTAATGGCTTTGTGCAATTGCAGCAATTCCAGTGTAATTTGTGAGCGGAGAGAAGAACACATGATTTTCACCACTCATTCATCAACCTCCTACAGCAAAGTATAGGAGTTGTTCTGCAATGGTAATACGCCGCCGCCTCTTTGCCTCTGGTTTGGGATCAGTAAATCTGCAAAGTAAATCGCCCAACTCTTGTGTTCCAGAAAAGCTGCTAATACTGAGGCACGAGGCATCGGAGAGGGAATAGGAGGAAATCCTTTAATACCGGGGCAGGATAACAACATATTGTCTTTCTTCGTCTCTTATTTCTGGCTCCGCTCCAATGCCGGCATCAGAGTTTCATTCTGATAAATTCATGTGTAATTGGAGGGGCTGTCACATGGTGATTAAGGGTTAGAGGGGCCTTCACATGGTGATTAAGGGTTGGAGGGGCCTTCACATGGTGATTAGGGGTTGGAGGGGCCTTCACATGGTGATTAAGGGTTAGAGGGGCCTTCACATGGTGATTAAGGGTTGGAGGGGCCTTCACATGGTGATTAAGGGTTGGAGGGGCTGTCACATGGTGATTAATGGTTGGAGGGGCCTTCACATGGTGATTAAGGGTTGGAGGGGCCTTCACATGGTGATTAAGGGTTGGAGGGGCCTTCACATGGTGATTAAGGGTTGGAGGGGCTGTCACATGGTGATTAATGGTTGGAGGGGCCTTCACATGGTGATTAAGGGTTGGAGGGGCCTTCACATGGTGATTAATGGTTGGAGGGGCCTTCACATGGTGATTAAGGGTTGGAGGGGCTGTCACATGGTGATTAAGGGTTGGAGGGGCCTTCACATGGTGATTAAGGTTGGAGGAGCCTTCACATGGTGATTAAGGGTTGGAGGGGCCTTCACATGGTGATTAAGGGTTGGAGGGGCCTTCGCATGGTGATTAAGGGTTGGAGGGGCTGTCACATGGTGATTAAGGGTTGGAGAGGCCGTCGCATGGGGATTAAGGGTTGGAGAGGCCGTCGCATGGAGATTAAGAGTTAAGGGGCTGTTGCATGGTGATTAAGGGTTGGAGGCATCATCACATGGTGATTAAGGGTTGGAGGGTCCATTGCATGGTGATTAAGGGTTGGAGGGGCCATCATATGGTGATTAATGGTTGGAGGGCCTGTTGCATGGTGATTAATGGTTGGAGACGCCATCGCATGGTGATTAATGGTTGGAGACGCCATCGTATGGTGATTAAGGGTTGGAGGGGCCTTCGCATGGTGATTAATGGTTGGAGGGGCCTTCACATGGTGATTAAGGGTTGGAGGGGCCGTCACATGGTGATTAAGGGTTGGAGGGGCCTTCACATGGTGATTAAGGGTTGGAGGGGCCTTCACATGGTGATTAGGGGTTGAGGGGCCGTCGCATGGTGATTAATGGTTGGAGGGGCCTTCACATGGTGATTAAGGGTTGGAGGGGCCTTCACATGGTGATTAAGGGTTGGAGGGGCCTTCACATGGTGATTAAGGGTTGGAGGGGCCTTCACATGGTGATTAAGGGTTGGAGGGGCCTTCACATGGTGATTAGGGGTTGGAGGGGCCGTCGCATGGTGATTAAGGGTTGGAGGGGCCTTCACATGGTGACTAAGGGTTGGAGGGGCCTTCACATGGTGATTAAGGGTCGGAGTGGCCGTCGCATGGTGATTAAGGGCTGGAGGGGCCTTTGCATGGTGATTAAGGGTTGGAGAGGCCGTCACATGGGGATTAAGGGTCGGAGAGGCCATCGCATGGAGATTAAGAGTTAAGGGGCTGTTGCATGGTGATTAAGGGTTGGAGGCATCATCGCATGGTGATTAAGGGTTGGAGGGTCCATTGCATGGTGATTAAGGGTTGGAGGGCCTGTTGTATGGTCATTACTTTATCTGTAAAGATGATAGGAGTGTAGGTGTATCACGGTCTGCGCTGCTCCAGGGCTTAAAAAACTCACCAAAGAGTCAGTCAGATTTCCATCCTTTATTCTCCTTCTCCTACGCGTTTCGGCGCCTAGCCTGGCACCTTCATCAGGGATATTGAATATGAAAGTGCCAGGCTAGGCGCCGAAACGCGTAGGAGAAGGAGAATAAAGGATGGAAATCTGACTGACTCTTTGTTGAGTTTTTTAAGTCCTGGAGCAGCGCGGACCGTGATACACCTACACTCCCATCATCTTTCTGGATTATAACCACTGTGCAGTGGTCGGTGGAGGTCCTGCAGCAGCTTGGAATAATATTTCCTAAACGCCTTCAAACCAGTTGTGGGGATCACAACTGCACCAGGTGAGCGGCTTCTCAGCACCACCCCATTACCATTAGTGTCACCAGTGATAGGGCACTATGGCGCCTCTTGTCCCCCTCCCTTTTATATCTTACAATTACTTTATCTATAACTTATCAGTCCATCGAGATGATCTGTGACCTCAGAAATGCATTATGTCAGTGTCAGTAACCAGCAGGTGATGGCGTTTACTCCCATAATGTAGATTATTCCCCATCTTGGTTGTAATAGAGAGTAGAGATGAGTGAACGTGGGGTTCTTTGGGTTGCACTGCTCTTTCCCGAACTTTAACGTGAACATCACCAGACGTCACTAATTGGCTTTGCGGCACGCCGCCCACATACATCCGGCCATTAGTAAAACACTTCCGGAGGCGGGAAGGGGGATCTTTCTATTTTTACTTTGCCCATCACACTACTGCCAAAAACAAGGATTCCAGCCCCGGCGCCGATCAACCACTGCATGCGGCTCACACGTGGCCGAGCAACAAGCCGATCCGGTGTTTAGGAGACATCAATGCAAGCCCGGTGTAACAGGCCGGATTAATCCCCGCCCAGAATATACCCGGGGTTAAAGTGTCTTAGGCCAGATTATACCCCAGTTATACTGTGGCCAGACTATACCCCGGGGTACAAATTGGCCTAGGGCAGATTATACCCCTACAGGTCAGAATATCCCCGGCTGCTGCAGATCAGATTTTAGTGATAACTTAATATTACTTCATTATTCAAAATTGCGCAGTGGCGCGGAGTCAGTCTTGTCTGAAAGATGAGAACGTGAGCTGACAACCTTTATTACTTCAAGCAGAACCACGTGACTGTTCACCTACTCACACAATCATGACGTGGTGTCCGTCATGAATCTCCTTTGTCCAGATGTCGCCCCATCGTCTGATTGGCCAGCGGCAGCCATATTTGCAAACCCAAGCGATGGGTGTAGAAATATGGCACCCGCTGGCGATGCTACCTCTTCTCTGGCTGCTATTCCTCCAGGACAAGGAGGGGATCCCATTCCCACTCTTCAGGATACAGCTCCTTCTTCTCCACCAGTGACCGTCTCCTTCTTCTCCACCAGTGACCGTCTCCTTCTTCTCCACCAGTGACCGTCTCCTTCTTCTCCACCAGTGACCGTCTCCTTCTTCTCCACCAGTGACCGTCTCCTTCTTCTCCACCAGTGACCGTCTCCTTCTTCTCCACCAGTGACCGTCTCCTTCTTCTCCACCAGTGACCGTCTCCTTCTTCTCCACCAGTGACCGTCTCCTTCTTCTCCACCAGTGACCGTCTCCTTCTTCTCCACCAGTGACCGTCTCCTTCTTCTCCACCAGTGACCGTCTCCTTCTTCTCCACCAGTGACCGTCTCCTTCTTCTCCACCAATGACCGTCTCCTTCTTCTCCACCAATGACCGTCTCCTTCTTCTCCACCAATGACCGTCTCCTTCTCCACCAGTGACCGTCTTCTTTTCCACCAGTGACCGTCTCCTTCTTCTCCACCAGTGACCGTCTCCTTCTTCTCCACCAGTGACCGTCTCCTTTTCTTCCACCAGTGACCGTCTCCTTCTCCACCAGTGACCGTCTCCTTCTTCTCCACCAGTGACCGTCTCCTTCTCCACCAGTGACCGTCTCCTTCTCCACCAGTGACCGTCTCCTTCTCCACCAGTGACCGTCTCCTTCTCCACCAGTGACCGTCTCCTTCTTCTCCACCAGTGACCGTCTCCTTCTTCTCCACCAGTGACCGTCTCCTTCTTCTCCACCAGTGACCGTCTCCTTCTTCTCCACCAGTGACCGTCTCCTTCTCCACCAGTGACCGTCTCCTTCTTCTCCACCAGTGACCGTCTCCTTCTCCACCGGTGACCGTCTCCTTCTCCACCAATGACCGTCTCCTCCTTCTCCACCAGTGACCGTCTTCTTTTCCACCAGTGACCGTCTCCTTCTCCACCGGTGACCGTCTCCTTCTCCACCAATGACCGTCTCCTTCTCCACCAGTGACCGTCTCCTTCTCCACCAGTGACCGTCTCCTTCTCCACCAGTGACCGTCTTCTTTTCCACCAGTGACCGTCTCCTTCTCCACCAGTGACCGTCTCCTTCTTCTCCACCAATGACCGTCTCCTTCTCCACCAGTGACCGTCTTCTTTTCCACCAGTGACCGTCTCCTTCTTCTCCACCAGTGACCGTCTCCTTCTTCTCCACCAGTGACCGTCTCCTTCTTCTCCACCAGTGACCGTCTCCTTCTCCACCAGTGACCGTCTCCTTCTCCACCAATGACCGTCTCCTTCTCCACCAGTGACCGTCTCCTTCTCCACCAGTGACCGTCTCCTTCTCCACCAGTGACCGTCTCCTTCTCCACCAGTGACCGTCTCCTTCTCCACCAGTGACCGTCTCCTTCTCCACCAGTGACCGTCTCCTTCTTGTCCACCAGTGACCGTCTTCTTCTCCACCAGTGACCGTCTCCTTCTCAACCAGTGACCGTCTCCTTCTCCACCAGTGACCGTCTCCTTCTCCACCAGTGACCGTCTCCTTCTTCTCCACCAGTGACCGTCTCCTTCTTCTCCACCAGTGACCGTCTCCTTCTCCACCAGTGACCGTCTCCTTCTCCACCAGTGACCGTCTCCTTCTCCACCAGTGACCGTCTTCTTCTCCACCAGTGACCGTCTCCTTCTCCACCAGTGACCGTCTCCTTCTCCACCAGTGACCGTCTTCTTCTCCACCAGTGACCGTCTCCTTCTCCACCAGTGACCGTCTCCTTCTTCTCCACCAGTGACCGTCTCCTTCTTCTCCACCAGTGACCGTCTCCTTCTTCTCCACCAGTGACCGTCTCCTTCTCCACCAGTGACCGTCTCCTTCTTGTCCACCAGTGACCGTCTTCTTCTCCACCAGTGACCGTCTCCTTCTCAACCAGTGACCGTCTCCTTCTCCACCAGTGACCGTCTCTTCTCCACCAGTGACCGTCTTCTTCTCCACCAGTGACCGTCTCCTTCTCCACCAGTGACCGTCTTCTTCTCCACCAGTGACCGTCTCCTTCTTCTCCACCAGTGACCGTCTCCTTCTTCTCCACCAGTGACCGTCTCCTTCTCCACCAGTGACCGTCTCCTTCTTGTCCACCAGTGACCGTCTTCTTCTCCACCAGTGACCGTCTCCTTCTCAACCAGTGACCGTCTCCTTCTCCACCAGTGACTGTCTCCTTCTTCTCCACCAGTGACCGTCTCCTTCTCCACCAGTGACCGTCTCCTTCTTCTCCACCAGTGACCGTCTCCTTCTTCTCCACCAGTGGCCGTCTCCTTCTCCACCAGTGACCGTCTCCTTCTCCACCAGTGACCGTCTCCTTCTTGTCCACCAGTGACCGTCTCCTTCTTGTCCACCAGTGACCGTCTTCTTCTCGTCCACCAGTGACCGTCTCCTTCTCAACCAGTGACCGTCTCCTTCTCAACCAGTGACCGTCTCCTTCTTCTCCACCACCGTCCATACTATCTGCAGTTCATGGCTATTACAGTTACATGTACAATGTAGTTCACCCTCCTCCAAATCTTTTGTGACACCTTCCATCTGTCCTTTTGTAAGAGCGATAAAGTTTTGTACAGACGGACGGACTTTCTGTGATGTAAAAGAACTCCCGGGTCTCAGGCTGAGTTCTTTAGCATTGATTGTGACACTGTGTGAGCCGCACTCCCTCCCTTTATTTATTTGCTTGGAGAAAAAATCCAGAAGGCGCAAAAAAAAGGTAATAAAATACCCCAGAAATGTCCTGAAGTCTCAGACTGGAGAAGCTGCTGTAGATGAGATTTCCCTTTCTAAAGCCATTAAAGCTTCATTACAGAATGGTTTGTAAATCTCACCACTGGAGTGTTACTTTAAAGCTATGTCTCCTGCCCCCGGTCTTACACTCACCCTCCCGGTGGCTCCGGACGGTCTCTGGGGGTTTGTGACCTGACGGCAGCTCCAGTGTTTCATGGAGGAGCCTGAGGTCACAAATAAATACAAGTCTATGAGAGCCTATCTTGTTCTTGTCTCGCTCTGGCCTAGTTCTGGCCTCATTCCAGCCCCATTCTGACCTTGTACTGGCCTTATTCTGGCCTCATATTGGTGGAGGCAGAGCATGGGTGGAGGCGGAGCATGGGTGGAGGTGGAGCATGGGTGGAGGCGGAGCATGGGTGGAGGTGGAGCATGGGTGGAGGTGGAGCATGGGTGGAGGTGGAGCATGGGTGGAGGCGGAGCATGGGTGGAGGCGGAGCATGGGTGGAGGCGGAGCATGGGTAAAGGCGGAGCATGGGTGGAGACGGAGCATGGGTGAAGGTGGAGCATGGGTGAAGGTGGAGCATGGGTGAAGGTGGAGCATGGGTGAAGGTGGAGCATGGGTGAAGGTGGAGCATGGGTGAAGGCGGAGCATGGGTGGAGGCAGAGCATGGGTGGAGGCGGAGCATGGGTAAAGGTGGAGCATGGGTAAAGGCGGAGCATGGGTAAAGGCGGAGTATGGGTGGAGGCGGAGCATGGGTGGAGGCGGAGCATGGGTGGAGGCGGAGCATGGGTGGAGGCGGAGCATGGGTGGAGGCGGAGCATGGGTGGAGGCGGAGCATGGGTGGAGGCGGAGCATGGGTGGAGGCGGAGCATGGGTGATGGTGGAGCATGGGTGAAGGTGGAGCATGGGTGAAGGTGGAGCATGGGTGGAGGCAGAGCATGGGTGGAGGTGGGGTATGGGTGGAAGCAGAGCATGGCTGAAGGTGGAGTATGGGTGGAGATGGAGCATGGGTGGAGATGGAGCATGGGTGAAGGTGGAGCATGGGTGGAGATGGAGCATGGGTGGAGATGGAGCATGGGTGAAGGTGGAGCATGGGTGAAGGTGGAGCATGGGTGAAGGTGGAGCATGGGTGGAGGCAGAGCATGGGTGGAGGTGGGGTATGGGTGGAAGCAGAGCATGGCTGAAGGTGGAGTATGGGTGGAGATGGAGCATGGGTGGAGATGGAGCATGGGTGTGAGATGGAGCATGGGTGGAGATGGAGCATGGGTGGAGATGGAGCATGGGTGGGAGATGGAGCATGGTGGAGTGGGAGCATGGGTGAAGGTGGAGCATGGGTGAAGGTGGAGCATGGGTGAAGGTGGAGCATGGGTGAAGGTGGAGCATGGGTGAAGGTGGAGCATGGGTGAAGGTGGAGCATGGGTGAAGGTGGAGCATGGGTGAAGGTGGAGCATGGGTGAAGGTGGAGCATGGGTGAAGGTGGAGCATGGGTGAAGGTGGAGCATGGGTGAAGGTGGAGCATGGGTGAAGGTGGAGCATGGGTGAAGGTGGAGCATGGGTGAAGGTGGAGCATGGGTGAAGGTGGAGCATGGGTGAAGGTGGAGCATGGGTGAAGGTGGAGCATGGGTGAGGTGGAGCATGGGTGGAAGGTAGAGCATGGGTGAAGGTGGAGCATGGGTGAAGGTGGAGCATGGGTGAAGGATGGAGCATGGGTGAAGGTGGAGCATGGGTGAAGGTGGACATGGGTGAAGGTGGACCATGGGTGAAGGTGGAGTATGGGTGAAGGAGGAGCATGGGTGGAAGGTGGAGCATGGGTGAAGGTGGAGCATGGGTGAAGGTAGAGCATGGGTGAAGGTGGAGCATGGGTGAAGGTGGAGCATGGGTGAAGGTGGAGCATGGGTGAAGGTGGAGCATGGGTGAAGGTGGAGCATGGGTGAAGGAGGAGCATGGGTGAAGGTGGACCATGGGTGAAGGTGGAGCATGGGTGAAGGAGGAGCATGGTGGAGGTAGAGCTGGGTGGAGACTGGGTGGAGTCTCAGGGGGTCCCCAAAATTTTGGTAATCAGAGGCCCCGACATTCCCAGTGGCAGCCCTGGTTTTCTATTATCCCCACTGTCAGTTAAGATAATTATCAATATCTGTAATGTGTCCAGCAGTGACGATGCTGAGGCTCTGACCGTCGTATCGGCCTGTAATAATCATATTGTACAGACAATTCTTTTCTGATTCTCCCTTATAATAATTTTATAAACTGCTGCGGTGTCCAATAAATTATACATGGTTTTAAATTAATAAAAAGTAACACATGAGAAACAAGAGACCTCCAGGGGCCGTCACTAAATCATAAGATCAGAATTATAGATGTGAGGACAGAACGCGCAGGAAAGGGTTAAAGAAGAGACGGATAAACAGGACGCGGCTCCAAGTTTGTGTCACTTTGATCTGAAGAACTTTTTGTTGCACGGAGTCATTTTCTTAATGCAATAAGTCTGTAGTGATAAATTAGTCAGATCCTCATTACGCAGTGATTGGCCCAAAACTTAACGCACTCTCCTAGCGGAGGAGATTGTCACACAATAATAAACTTACACGATTATTAAGCAGTAATATATGGCAGAGTTATTACAGCACTATATGGCAGTGTTATTACAGCACTATATGGCAGTGTTATTACAGCACTATATGGCAGGTTAGACTATTGAGTTATTACAGCACTATATGGCAGTGTTATTACAGCACTATATGGCAGTGTTATTACAGCACTATATGGCAGTGTTATTACAGCACTATATGGCAGTGTTATTACAGCACTATATGGCAGTGTTATTACAGCATATATGGCAGTGTTATTACAGCACTATATGGCAGTGTTATTACAGCACTATATGGCAGTGTTATTACAGCACTATATGGCAGTGTTATTACAGCATATATGGCAGTGTTATTACAGCACTATATGGCAGTGTTATTACAGCACTATATGGCAGTGTTATACAGCACTATATGGCAGTGTTATTACAGCACTATATGGCAGTGTTATTACAGCACTATATGGCAGATGTTATTACAGCACTATATGGCAGTGTTATTACAGCACTATATGGCAGTGTTATTACAGCACTATATGGCAGTAGTTATTACAGCACTATATGGCAGTGTTATTACAGCACTATATGGCAGTGGTATTACAGCACTATATGGCAGTGTTATTACAGCACTATATGGCATGAGTTATTACAGCACTATATGGCAGTGTTTATTAGCATTATAGCATTGATTTACAGCACTATATGGCAGTAGTTATTACAGCACTATATGGCAGAGTTATTACAGCACTATATGGCAGTGTATTACAGCATATATGGAGTGTTATTACAGCACTATAGCAGGTTATTACAGCACTATATGGCAGTGTTATTACAGCACTATATGGCAGTGTTATTACAGCACTATATGGCAGTGTTATTACAGCACTATATGGCAGTGTTATTACAGCACTATATGGCAGTGTTATTACAGCACTATATGGCAGTGTTATTACAGCACTATATGGCAGTGTTATTACAGCACTATATGGCATGGTTATTACAGCACTATATGGCAGTGTTATTACAGCACTATATGGCAGTGTTATTACAGCACTATATGGCAGTGTTATTACAGCACTATATGGCAGTGTTATTACAGCACTATATGGCAGTGTTATTACAGCACTATATGGCAGTGTTTATTACAGCACTATATGGCAGTGTTATTACAGCACTATATGGCAGATGTTATTACAGCACTATATGGCAGTGTTATTACAGCACTATATGGCAGTGTTATTACAGCACTATATGGCAGTAGTTATTACAGCACTATATGGCAGTGTTATTACAGCACTATATGGCAGTGTGTATTACAGCACTATATGGCAGTGTTATTACAGCACTATATGGCATGTTATTACAGCACTATATGGCAAGTTTTACAGCACTATATGGCAGTGTTATTACAGCATATATGGCAGTGTTATTACAGCACTATATGGCAGAGTTATTACAGCACTATATGGCAGTGTTATTACAGCACTATATGGCAGTGTTATTACAGCACTATATGGCAGTGTTATTACAGCACTATATGGAGTGTTATTACAGCACTATAGGCAGTGGTATTACAGCACTATATGGCAGTGTTATTACAGCACTATATGGCAGAGTTATTACAGCACTATATGGCAGTGTTATTACAGCACTATATGGCAGTGGTATTACAGCACTATATGGCAGTGTTATTACAGCACTATATGGCAGAGTTATTACAGCACTATATGGCAGGTTATTACAGCACTATATGGCAGTGTATTACAGCACTATATGGCAGTGTATTACAGCACTATATGGCAGAGTTATTACAGCACTATATGGCAGGTTATTACAGCACTATATGGCAGTGTTATTACAGCACTATATGGCAGTGTTATTACAGCACTATATGGCAGTGTTATTACAGCACTATAGGTAGTGTTATTACAGCACTATACGGCAGTGTATTACAGCACTATATGGCAGTGTTATTACAGCACTATATGGCAGAGTTATTACAGCACTATATGGCAGTGTTATTACAGCACTATATGGCAGTGTATTACAGCACTATATGGCAGTGTTATTACAGCACTATATGGCAGTGTTATTACAGCACTATATGGCAGTGTTATTACGCACTATATGGCAGTGTTATTACGCACTATATGGCAGTGTATTACAGCACTATACGGCAATGTTATTACAGCACTATAGGCAGTGTTATTACAGCATATATGGCAGTGTTATTACAGCACTATATGGCAGTGTTATTACAGCACTATATGGCAGTGTTATTACAGCACTATATGGAGTGTTATTACAGCATCTATACGCAGGTTATTACAGCACTATAGGCAGTGTTATTACAGCACTATAGGCAGTGTTATTTACAGCACTATATGGCAGTGTTATTACAGCACTATATGGCAGTGTTATTACAGCACTATATGGCAGTGGTTATTACAGCACTATATGGCAGTGTTATTACAGCACTATATGGCAGAGTTATTACAGCAAAAGCAGTTATTACCATATGGCAGTGTTATTACAGCACTATATGGCAGTGTTATTACAGCACTATATGGCAGTGTTATTACAGCACTATACGTGGTATTCGCACATAGCATGTTATTACAGCACTATATGGCAGTGTTATTACAGCACTATATGGCAGTGTTATTACAGCACTATATGGCAGATGTTATTACAGCACTATATGGCAGTGTTATTACAGCACTATATGGCAGTGTATTACAGCACTATATGGCAGTGTTATTACAGCACTATATGGCAGGTTATTACAGCACTATATGGCAGTGTTATTACAGCACTATATGGCAGTGTTATTACAGCACTATACGGCAGTGGTATTACAGCACTATATGGCAGAGTTATTACAGCACTATATGGCAGAGTTATTACAGCACTATATGGCAGTGTTATTACAGCACTATATGGCAGTGTTATTACAGCACTATATGGCAGTGTTATTACAGCATACTATACGAGTGTTATTACAGCACTATATGGCAGTGTTATTACTGCACTATATGGCAGTGTTATTACTGCACTATATGGCAGTGTTATTACAGCACTATACGGCAATGTTATTACAGCACTATACGGCAGTGTTATTACAGCAGTATATGGCAGTGTTATTACAGCACTATATGGCAGTGTTATTACAGCACTATATGGCAGTGTTATTACAGCACTCTACGGCAGAGTTATTACAGCACTATACGGCAGTGTTATTACAGCACTATACGGCAGTGTTATTACAGCACTATATGGCAGTGTTATTACAGCACTATATGGTAGTGTTATTATAGCACTATATGGCAGTGTTATTACAGCACTATATGGTAGTGTTATTACAGCACTATATGGCAGTGTTATTACAGCACTATATGGTAGTGTTATTACAGCACTATATGGTAGTGTTATTACAGCACTATATGGTAGTGTTATTACAGCACTATATGGCAGTGTTATTACAGCACTATATGGTAGTGTTATTACAGCACTATATGGCAGTGTTATTACAGCACTATATGGTAGTGTTATTACAGCACTATATGGCAGTGTTATTACAGCACTATATGGTAGTGTTATTACAGCACTATATGGCAGTGTTATTACAGCACTATATGGCAGTGTTATTACAGCACTATATGGCAGTGTTATTACAGCACTATATGGTAGTGATATTACAGCACTATATGGCAGTGTTATTACAGCACTATATGGTAGTGTTATTACAGGACTATATGGCAGTGTTATTACAGCATTATACATGTCATTACACAGCACATGGAATGTATAAAACACATTCAATAGAGAAAGGAAACATTTTGTCTATTCATGAAAGTGTCTTCATCAGATTTCTGCCACAAAACATCTTGAAAATGTACAAAACTAGAAAGTTGCAAAATAATTGAGAAATTATTGGTGATTGCTGTCCGGATCGCCGCTTTGCTGCAGGGGGAGGCCCGTATTCGGCCTGAGCCGAGCGCTCGCCCGCCCGGGGGCTGGGTTGGGGGTCCCTACTGTCTGGTGTGGTGGGTGCGGCCTTGCGGGTAGCCCGCATTGTCCCAGTGTCCCGGATCAGTTCCTGTGTGGCCACATGGCGCTCCACCACGTTCACCAACTGGTCTAGGGTACCCGGGTCACTGTGACCCACCCACTTTTGTATGGGGACGGGCAGCGTACGCACGAAGCGATCCACCACCACCCGCTCTACCATCTGAGCCGGACTCAGGGCTTCAGGCTGCAGCCATTTTTTAACCAGGTGCAACAAATCATAGGCCTGTGAGCGCACGGGTTTTCCTTCCTTGTAGGCCCATTGGCTCACCCGTTGGGCCCTCACGTATGTATTGACCCCGGTACGTGCCAATATCTCCCCCTTCAGGGCGCCATAGTACAGGGCATCCTCAGTACACAGGTCTATGTATGCCTTTTGGGGATCACCAGTCAAATAGGGCGCCAGCACCTCGGCCCACTGGGTGACCGGCAGACTCTCCCGTTCAGCCACCCGCTCAAACACGGCCGGGAATGCCTCCACATCATCCCCCGGGGTCATCTTTTGCAGCGCTTGTCTTACCGCTTTCCGGACGCTGCAGTCGTCACCTGGTCCTCTAGGCAGATCCCCCGGTATGGCCCGCACAGCCTCGGTCAACAGGGCCATCTGCTCCTGGTGCCTCCTCTCCTGCTGCTGCTGGGCCAGCACCAGGTGCTTGAGCACCTCCTCCATGCTGGCTGCTGGTTTGTGTTGTAATGTAGCCGGCCGGATCCAGGACATGCGATGCCGGGCACCACGCAAGAGACTGGCCTCAATGATGACTGCTGCTCCTCTTACTTAGCAGCCGCTCATTAGCCTCATGAAAAGTCACTTCCCCACCGGAACAGAGGGCCACAGTAGTGCGGCTACACCTCACTGGGCCGGCAATGCCCGCATTCTCCACCACATGTGAGGTGTAGCGGTGTCAGGGAGGCAAAGACACGGGATCCAGCACCACTGGTCACAGCACACGGGTTTATTTGGCCAAAAATGTAGGAAAAACAATAGTCCGGTACCATTATCCGGATTCCCCTTACTTCAGGGGCCGCTTCTTAGCATCACCCAGAAGGACGTACCCCAACAAAACCAGCCACAATGTCTCAGGCCTGGCTCAGGGATGCCTCTCTCTCAGAAGCTCAGGGAGTTGTCTTCACTCCCACACTAGAGACCACACCCCGCGGTCTAGCTTCCTTTTATCATACCCCAAGCCAGTAAAGCAGAACCAACACAAACTGCCGGGATGGAGAACGACCTGTCAATATGGAGGACGCACCCAGGGAGGCACACACCGGACGGTGCCTCACACTCCTGACACACCCGTGACACTTACATTAAAGGTTGTTGGTAATAAACCCCTGAAGGAACCAATAGTGATAATAATCTATAGAGGAAATAGTATTCACTCATCTCTGATCCGTTATATAAAGTCGTTCTGAAGGTGGAGCTTTTATTATAAATACCTCCAGATAATTCCCGGCTAACGATAATAAACTATTCCATTTGTAATTAATAACTCTAGAGAGCCGCGCTCCTCCTGGGTAAAGTACAGTATTTTCTGATTGTTAATTTTAATTCATATTGCTAATACGATTTGCAGAAATGTTTATTAATTATTCTGTTTGATTATTTTTCAACAGAAAGCTTAAACCGTGTTATGTTCTGCAGAGCTGGGCGGTAACCCCTTCACTGCCATTATATAGGAGTTTACAGATGTTTGTCCTAGATTTACTATGTAGTTCTTATAAAAAAATGCTGATAAGTATTTACATAGAGAGGAAGTAAACTCAACTCTAGAGCCCCTGTGCTATAATAGAGAGGAAACAGGCTGAACTCTAGAGCCGCCTGTCATATAATGACTGAACTCTAGAGCCGCCTCTCCTATAATAGAGAGGAAGTAGACTGAACTCTAGAGCCGCCTTCTATAATAGAGAGGAATAGACTGAACTCTAGAGCCGCCTCTCCTATAATAGAGAGGAAATAGACTGAACTCTAGAGCCTCCTGTCATATAATAGAGAGGAAACAGACTGAACTCTAGAGCCACCTCTCCTATAATAGAGAGGAAGTAACTCGAACTCTAGAGCCGCCTGTCCAATAATAGAGAGGAAGTAGACTGAACTCTAGAGCCTCTTGTGCTATAATAGACAGGAAGTAGACTGAACTCTATAGTACCCTCCTATAATAGAGAGGAAATAACTGAACTCTAGAGCCTCCTTCCTATAATAGAGAGGAAATAGACTGAACTCTAGAGCCACCTGTATATAATAGAGAGGAATAGACTGAACTCTAGAGCCGCCTCTCCTATAATAGAGAGGAAGTAGACTGAACTCTAGAGCCCCTTCCTATAATTGAGAGGAAGTAGACTGAACTCTATAGCGACCTCTCCTATAATAGAGAGGAAATAGACTGAACTCTAGACGCGCCTCTCCTATGATAGAGAGGAAGTAGACTGAACTCTAGAGCCGCCTGTCCTATAATAGAGAGGAAATAGACTGAACTCTAGAGCCGCCTCTCCTGTAATAGTGAGGAAGTAGACTGAACTCTAGAGCCGCCTCTCCTATAATAGAGAGGAAGTAGACTGAACTCTAGAGCCACCTCTCCTATAATAGAGAGGAAGTAGACTGAACTCTATAGCGACCTCTCCTATAATAGAGAGGAAATAGACTGAACTCTAGAGCCGCCTCTCCTATGATAGAGAGGAAGTAGACTGAACTCTAGAGCCGCCTGTCCTATAATAGAGAGGAAATAGACTGAACTCTAGAGCCGCCTCTCCTGTAATAGTGAGGAAATAGACTGAACTCTAGAGCCGCCCCTCCTATAATAGAGAAACATGAATTGTCTGCTCCCCCCACTCAGGACGGGGTCACCTGATTGTCATTTTTTTCATCTGTGAAAATCTATTAAATTATTGTAATCACTTTTGATCAGATTCTAATCACAGTTTGATCATTTTCTCATCAGAATGTAATCAGATTTTCTTGAATGGTAATAACTTAGAATTGTTTTTCCATCTTCTTGATTCTGTTTCTCCATGAAATCATCATCTGTGATTGGACTGATTTTCCCATGGACCCACAGACTCAGGCTGGGTTTCACACTGGGAGGGTGACCCACGTGTCACACAATTGCTAAGCTTTCAGCGTCAGACGTGGGTCACCCTCCCAGTGTCACCCTAGCCATACACGGACCAATACAATTTATTCCGGATGCAGATTGTGCATGCTGTGATTTTCTCCTTGGACAGACCTGGTCGGGGATATAATCAGACATGTGCGGCTCTATAGAATCACATTGATCTGAAGGTGATCTGATGTCTTACTGGATCTCACTCAGACCGAGAGAAATGTCTCCTCCAAGTCTCCAGCACAGTCCACAGCTCACTATCTGTATTACACCAAAGGAGTAAATGAGCCGCCGCACTACAGACTGAAGGGTCCACCGAAAATCTGGATCAGGTCAAGATCCAAGGAGGCTCCGGACTCAGCTACATCTTCATCCAGCCCCAACCGTCTTCTAAATCAACCAAGAAAAGTTCTGAATATGCAACTCACGCATTGTATCCTTCATTCTGTATTCTTCATACTGTATCCTTCAGTCTGTATCCTTCATACTGTATCCTTCATACCGTTTCCTTCAGTCTGTATCCTTCATTTCTGTTTCTTCAGTCTGTATCCTTCAGTCTGTATCCTTCATTCTGTATCCTTCAGTCTGTATCCTTCATACTATATTCTTCATTTTGTGTCCTTCAGTTGTATCCTTTATACTGTATCCTTCATTACCGTATCCTTCAGTCTGTATCCTTCATACTGTATCCTTCATTTTGTATCCTTCATTCTGTAATCCTTCATGCTGTATCTTTATATCCATATCCTTCAGTCTGTATCCAACATACTGTATCTTCATTTTGTATCCTTCATGCTGTATCCTTCACTCTGTATCCCTCATTCTATATCCTTCATTCTGTATCCTTCATTCAATATCTTTCACTCTGTATCCTTCATTCTGTATCCTTCATCTGTATCCCTCATTCTATATCTTCATGCTGTATCCCTCATTCTATATCCTTCATAGTGTATCCCTCATTCTATATCCTTCATACTGTATCACTCATTATATATCATTCATACTGTATCCTCATTCTGTATCCTTCACTTGTATCCTAATTCTATATCCTTCCTCTGTATCCTTCATACTGTATCCCTCATTCTATATCCTTCCCTCTGTATCCTTCATACTGTATCCTACTCATTCTATTATCCTTCACTCTGTATCCTTCATACTGTATCCCTCATTCTATATACTTCACTCTGTATCCTTCACTCTGTATCCTTCACTCTGTATTCTTCACTCTGTATCCTTCACTCTGTATCCTTCATATTACTCATTTTATCCTCACTCTTACTCATTGTATCCTTCACTCTGTATCCTTCACTCTGTATCCTTCACTCTGTACCTTCACTCTGTATCCTTCACTCTGTACCTTCACTCTGTACCTTCTCTCTGTACCTTCACTCTATATCCTTCACTCTATATCCTTCACTCTGTATCCTTCACTCTGTATCCCTCATTCTATATCCTTCACTCTGTATCCTTCACTCTGTATCCTTCACTCTATATCCTTCACTCTGTATCCTTCACTCTATATCCTTCACTCTGTATCCTTCACTCTATATCCTTCACTCTGTATCCTTCACTCTATATCCTTCACTCTGTATCCTTCACGCTATATCCTTCACTCTGTATCCTTCACTCTGTATCCTTCACTCTGTATCCTTTACGCTATATCCTTCACTCTGTATCCTTCACTTTATATCATTCACTCTGTATCCTTCACTCTATATCCTTCACTCTATATCCTTCACTCTGTATCCTTCACTCTGTATCCTTCACTCTATATCCTTCACTCTGTATCCTTCATACTGTATCCCTCATTCTATATCCTTCACTCTGTATCCTTCACTCTGTATCCTTCACTCTATATCATTCACTCTATATCCTTCACTCTGTATCCTTCACGCTATATCCTTCACTCTGTATCCTTCACTTTATATCATTCACTCTGTATCCTTCACTCTATATCATTCACTCTATATCCTTCACTCTGTATCCTTCACTCTGTATCCTTCACTCTATATCCTTCACTCTGTATCCTTCATACTGTATCCCTCATTCTATATCCTTCACTCTGTATCCTTCACTCTGTATCCTTCACTCTATATCATTCACTCTATATCCTTCACTCTGTATCCTTCACTCTATATCCTTCACTCTGTATCCTTCACTCTATATCCTTCACTCTGTATCCTTCACGCTGTATCCTTCACTCTATATCCTTCACTCTGTATCCTTCACTCTATATCCTTCACTCTGTATACTTCACTCTATATCCTTCACTCTGTATCCTTCACTCTGTATTCTTCACTCTGTATCCTTCACTCTATATCCTTCACTCTGTATCCTTCACTCTATATCCTTCACTCTGTATCCTTCACGCTGTATCCTTCACTCTGTATCTTTCACTCTGTATCCTTCACTCTGTATCCTTCACTCTGTATCCTTCACTCTGTATCCTTCACTCTGTATCCTTCGCTCTGTATCCCTCATTCTATATCCTTGAGTCTGTACAATACATCAGATCACACATGAAACGTTACAGTTTATATAAGGATGGGTTTTGTGAGTCGCGCCATTACAAAGTGTGAAACACTTATTTGCAGTTTCGGTGTAATTATGTGTTTTACTTCACACTTAAAACAAACCCTGAGGAATCAACCAGATCTTATTCCACTGTCAAACACGCGGGGTTACAGGGGACCTGACAGCGGATCTACGGGAGCCATGTTATAGATACGGCCTGTATAATTTAGCCATACTGTATATACTGATGTGGGAAAGTCTTTGCCCCTCCTGATTTCTTATTCTTTTCCTTGTTTGTCACTTTAATGTTTCAGATCAACAAACAAATGTAAATATGAGACACAGATAGCACAAGTAACACAGGATGCAGCTTTATTACGGCCCCTTCACATCTATGCGCCCGTGGATTTGCCTGCGTATGACTGCCCTGCGCCAGCGTAATCATTAGCGCAGGTGCATTCAGAGTCAGAGCGCACACGTCACTCCGGACGCACCGGAAACGTCATATTACGCAGTGACATATGCGCTCTGACTCTGCCCTTCTGCAGACCTGCGCTACCGGGTTTAACTTCCATGCGCTCGCTATAGAAGGTAATGGCGGTGGAAGCGCAGGCGAGCGCAAGAGCTGTGCAGCTATGCGCTAATGCGCTTGCCTGTGAATGCACCTGCTCTTGCAATTGCGCTAGTGCAGGGCAGGCAAACCCACAGGTGCATAGATGTGAAAGGATTCTAAGGGAAAAAGAAATCCAAACCTACAGGGCCCTGAGTGAAAAAGTAATTGCCCCTAAACCTAATAACTGGTTGGACCCTGGACAGGAACAACTGCAGTCTAGAGTTTGTGATAACCGGCAATGAGTCTTTTGAGTCTGGAGGAATTTTGGCCGATTATCTTTGCAGAATTGTGGTAATTCAGCCACATTGGAGGTTTCCACCTTTTTAAGGTCACAGTATCTCAATACAATGAAAGTCATGACTGTGACTCGCCCACTCCATAGACTTAATGTTGATTTTCATCCATTCAGAGGTGATTTGCTATTCTGGATCATTGTCCATCTGCATAACCCAAGTGCTCTTCAGCCTGAGGTCATGGACAGACGGACGGACACTCTCCTCCAGGATTGTATGATGAGAATAGACTTCATGGTCCCATTTACCACAGCATCTTCCAGGTCCTGAAGCAACAGAACAGCCCTGGACCATCACACGACCTCCACCATGCTTTACTGTTGGGATGATGTTTCTTCTCTGAAATGCTGTGTTACGTCTACACCAGATGTAATGGGACATTCGTCTTCCAAAAAGTTCTACTTTTGTCTGGTCAGTCCACAGAGCTTTATCCCAAAGTCTGGGGCATCATCAAGATGTTTTCTGGCAAAACTGAGCTGATCATTTATGGTTCTCGTTGCTCATCAGGGGTTTTCGTCTTGGAGCTCTGTTATGCGGCCCTTTTTGCCCGGTCTCTTTCCTATGGTGGAGTCATGACCAATGACCTTAAAGGGTTGTCTGGGCTTTTTATACAATCTGTGTGCATATCTAAGCTGCAGAATACTGACAGTTTGTAATTTACACCCTATCAGCATGATGCAGGGTTACCTATATATCACGATTCTGCGTGTGTGGAGGCCACCACCAGAGGCATATTTGTTTTTGAGCTTGGTGTTAACATCACAACTGGTTATTTATGCCTAGTCTCCTACAGGCATGCCTCAGACTCTAAAATGTCAACCACCCCACCCTGACCCAATCTCCAGTATGTCCGGCCACTCCATTCCCCTATGTAAACTCTGATAGAACCGCATTGCACTGAGCAGTCATCTCCTCTGTGGTGAATCCTCAGTCCTGTGAAGGAGATGACTGCTGTCAGTGCTGTGGTGTGTGTGCACTCACCTCTCCCTGTGCCCGCCCTGATGTGATCTGAAGTGCGCTAAGGCGAACCTTACCGCTGCCCCCTATGTGCAGCAGAATGAATGAACTGCTCACTGCACACAGGGGTTGGTTAAGCAGTAGTTTAGGAGTGGGATCAACCCACTGGGGGTGGATCTAGTTTGGGATCAGCCCTCTGGGGGTGGAGTTAATGTAAGATCAGCCCGCTGGGGGGTGGAGTTAATGTAAGATCAGCCCGCTGGGGTGGAGTTAGTGTGGGATCATCTCACTGGGGGTGGAGCTACTATGGGATCTGCCCACTGGGGTGGAGTTACTGTGGGATCAGCCCTGTGTAGGTGGAGCAGCTGCATAGTTTTCTCTTAGCATTCTCTCCAATCATGTGTTTGTCTATATGGCGCATGAACATTTTAGCACCAATTGTTTTGCTACAATCTGCTTCTTAAAGTGCAAAAAGTAAAGTAGGAGTTGATATTGCCACATCTTAAATTGAGTTTGTGGAAAAGCTATTACCATTGACATACCATCTAAGCCAGGTGGAGAAGAAATGAAATGTGTGCAATAAAAAGGCTAAAAACAGTAATTCATGCAGGAATTGTGGTCTAATAAGGTAACAATGTGTGTATGGTGTCAGCCTGTAGATAGAGGAATGTTACAATCTGAGAGTCCTCAGGGGTGGTTACCTTTTAACTGAAAAGATGGTGAATAATAGCAGCTTTCCAGACTACTCAGGTGTCTTCATCAGGCTCATAATGACACAAATTCTGAATGTACATGATGTCCCCCAGGGCCGTGGGGTACTCGAAACCGGCTATACTGTCTCTGGGGGGTCACAGGAGTCGAGACTCGGCTTCCCTGACCCTGGGTTCAGTTGAAAAGTGGAGATTTGTGTCTTGGTCGGGGAAAGGGGATGATGAAAGGGAATTTATTCGTGACGCCACCCGTGGTATGTGACTGCAGATGTACACAGCTGCTACAGAACCTCCGGAGTGACGGACGAGCAGCAGAGATGGAGCGGCTTCCCACAGGCAAAGCGGATCCCCTGGGCAGCAGATGTAGTAAGGAGTTGGGGTGCAGGACGACGGCATAAATTACAGGCAGACCCACTGTTTTGTAGTTACTCAGTCTTTTCCTGGAACATCTGGATTCCTGGTAGTTGTCAGCGGAGTCCTTGCTTGAGAGCAGCTCAGGGTTCTGCTCACCCGGGCGGTCGCTGGCCTCCTTATTGCGCTATGTGTTTGGGCTCCTGCCACTGCATTAGCTAAGTTTCCGGCCCTGTCTCTCCTGCGAGGTGCTGGAATGACAGGCAACTCGAGTCCTTTCCTAACCCTCATCACAGGGTTCCTGTGTTTCTTTGCCTCTGGCCACAGTGTGGCTGGGGAACCTGGAATCCCTCACCTTCCCGTATTGACTGCCGGGACATTAGGCCCTGCTCAGTGTCGGACTCCGGTGTCCGTTCTCTGCACTTTCCTCTGGCATGAGCACGGTGCCGCTCAGCTCCCCAGGTGTTCCTGTGACTCTCCTTAGACCCTAGCCTTAGGGCTATTACCGAGTCAGCGATCCTGGAACCACCTCAAGCAGCCTCCAGTCCACCGGGATGTCTTCCTCAGTCCTCCTAGGAACTGAACTAACTGGCTTCACCCAAGACCAGAGTTTATAGGGGAGCTCACCCTGAACCTGGGTTTGGCAGAAGGTGTTGTGTGCGGGTTTTCTACCTGATAAGAATACCCTTCTGTTGCTCTCAAGCGTGACACTACCACCCAGGAGCAGTGATGACACTGTGGCACTAGGACCCTGTGGTGCCACATACACAAATAGAGCTTTGGATGCAGCAGTACATAAACCAGGTGAGGTGAAGCAAAACACAGAGTGGTCAGAGTTGGGAGGGGGAGAGAGCATCTGGGGCAGTAAGTGTCAGCATACAGAGATAAGAAGCAGATAGCTTCATTGTCCTTTGATTAGTTGTTGGTTCAAGATTTGAAGATTCCTCAATTGATGTAAAAAGATATAAATCCATGCGACACATTCATTCACATTCTGAATGTGTCAAAGTTTATATCTTTTGAATGATAATTTCAAATCTCAAAGAATCAGGAGAGTCTGGGAATATAAGCTTATTATGGCCTTTGACACATTCAGAGCGTGAATGAATGTGTCACATGGATTTATGTCTTTTTACATCAATTGAGGAATCTTCAAATCTTGGACTAACAACCAATCAAAGGACAATAAGGATTTTTGTTTCTTATCTATGGATGCTGATATTTACTGCCCCAGCTGCTCTCTCCCCCCTCCCAATTCTGACCGCTCTGTGTCATGCGTCATCTCACCTGGTTTATGTACTGCTACTTCCGACCCTCTATTCATGTGTATATATGTGTGTATGTTCAGCCTGATGAAGAGGCCATAGAATCTCGAAAGCTTGCGATTATTTAGCATCTTCTCAGTTCGGCATTAAAAGGTATCAACCCCTGAGGACTCTAATAAGGGAAAATTTCCTCCAAATTGTGAACTCCTAGAGCAGAATGTTTCCCATAATGGCCACAATCCAACAATGAGAAAGAGCTGGAGTAGCCCGTAGTCACAGCGCGGCGGATCGTTACTATTTCAATGGAACAAAGAAGGACTTTTATCTCCTCTATGGCACAGCGCTATTTCTGCTGTTCAGGTAACCTTTTTTGGACTTGGTGCATGGGTGTACCCAGGATCAAAACTAGGGGGGGGCAAGCCATGGTCGTTGAGGTTGTAAAATTGGACACCGGGGCCCATCAGACTCGTTATGCCACTGGGGAGCCCTATGGGGGCTGTATATGAGATGGGACCCCTATGGGGGGCTCATAGTGTAATATAAATGCAAAAAACTTTATTCTTAATATTATGTCACAATACCGGGATCTGAGGATCTTCTATATCGAGGTCAGGGGCTCTCTGATGCCATGTTGCTGTCTGCCTCGCTGTCGTCCTCTTTTGACACTGCAGTGTGGTGGACAAGAGAGCATTAACTGGTTAATAACAAGAAGTATGGAGTACTAACAGCCATAAATCCTCCCCATACCAGTAGGATTTCTATATGGATGTCAGTATTAGGGTACGGACACACTGGCGTGAAACTCTGATGAGTGCAACACGTGATTTTCTCGCATTGCAATCAATCTCTGAGGGTACCTTTACACACGGCTACATTTGTAGCTTGTCACCAGGTAACTTACTGGTTGCAGTGAAATCATGGATACATGATTCCATTTGTACACAGCAACAAGATAGAACCATGTATCCATGATTTCACTGCAACCAGTAAGTTACCTGGTGACAAGCTACAAATGTAGCCGTGTGCAAAGGTACCCTAATAGCTGATTGGCGAGTTTCGGACGCTTTTTTCTCATCCAGATTCAGGATGAGAAAAAAGTTGCAACATGCTGCGACAGTATATGATTCACATGCTGGTACACTGTGCACATCACAGAGCTGGGGACATGGTGGTACATGGTGCACAGCAGGGAGCTGGGGACATGGTGGTACACGGTGCACAGCACGGAGCTGGGGACATGGTGGTACACGGTGCACAGCACGGAGCTGGGGACATGGTGGTACACGGTGCACAGCACTGAGCTGGGGACATGGTGGTACACTGTCTGTGCACAGCACGGAGCTGGGGACATGGTGGTACACTGTGCACAGCACGGAGCTGGGGACATGGTGGTACACTGTGCACAGCACGGAGCTGGGGACATGGTGGTACACTGTGCACAGGACGGAGCTGGGGACATGGTGGTACATTGTCTGTGCACAGCACAGAGCTGAGGATGTCCCAGATGAGGCACACTAACCACAGACAAGCGGCGGGAGAACATTGAGCCCGCCCAGGAGAACTACAACTTGTCTTCTCCTCTGTCCCCCTGTTCCTGTCCTTCTGCCCCCCTGACCTCTTCTCCTCTGCCCCCCTGGCCTCTTCTCCTCTGCACCCCTGGCCTCTTCTCCTCTGCACCCCTGGCCTTTTCTCCTCTGCCCTCCTGTTCCTGTCCTTCTGCCCCCCTGGCCTCTTCTCCTCTGCCCTCCTGGCCTCTTCTCCTCTGCCCCCCTGGCCTCTTCTCCTCTGTCCTGCTGTTCTTGTCCTTCTGCCCCCCTGGCCTCTTCTCCTCTGTCCTCCTGTTCCTGTCCTTCTGCCCCCCTGGCCTCTTCTCCTCTGCCTGCCCCCCTGGCCTCTTCTCCTCTGTCCAGCTGTTCCTGTCCTTCTGCCCCCCTGGCCTCTTCTCCTCTGCCCCCCTGGCCTCTTCTCCTCTGTCCTGCTGTTCCTGTCCTTCTGCCCCCCTGGCCTCTTCTCCTCTGCCCCCTTGGCCTCTTCTCCTCTGCCCCCCTGTTCCCATCCTTCTGCCCCCCTGGCCTCTTCTTCTGTGCCCCCCTGGCCTCTTCTCCTCTGCCCCCCTGTTCCCATCCTTCTGCCCCCCTGGCCTCTTTTCCTCTGTCCTGCTGTTCCAGTCCTTCTGCCCCCCTGGCCTCTTCTCTTCGGGACCCTGCTCCTCTGTCCCCTATCCCCTGCACTGTGCTGCACAGTTTCCCTCACCTGGCGCTGGCTCAGGCCAGGTTCCCTCAGAGCAGTGAGCTCCACCACCAGCCGCATCAGGTCCATCCTTCAGGGCCGGCTGATCCTCCATTCTCCGGGTCCATGGGGGGCCCCGGGGCCGGCAGGGTGGAGGAGCCGCCAGCACCGCAGCCGCCTCCACTGTAGCAGGACTTGTCTTGGACTCAGAGCTATCACGCAACAGGAAGCAGCAGAGCTCCCAGCGGCTTCCTGCAGCGTGATCGCTCTCAGCGCCGGGGACCGGGGGAGAGGCAGTGTCACAGTACATGTGGGCAATGCCAGCGGCGAAACCATCCATCCTAGTACACTAGGTGCGCGCAGCGCGCACACAGTGCTGCGCTCACCCCTTCCTCATGAGGGGGGGCAGCCTCTTGGGGGGGGCAGCTGCCCCCCCCTGCCCCACGCTGGGTACGCCCATGACTTGGTGTGCCCTCGATCTGAGACGCTCTTTAATGCTACAATGTATCGGAATATCCCGGGATGATGATTGCATTTTCGTTCTAAACAATTTTGACATCTTCGTACTTTCCTATTGGCTACAGATATAAATTGCAGCATTTATGATAAATATTTATGCAAATTACAGTCCTGAAAACTGAAGGAAATGTGACTTTTTAGACGTTTTCTATGTTTTAGATACAAGCTGTTGCAGATTGTTGGGATTATAAATCTTAGCGGATGTGGGACCGAGGGCAATAGTTATCCATGTTCTATTCTAAAAGATGATTGTCGGAATATTGGAATCATTCCTCCCTCCTTTCACTCGTCTTTTACATCATCTTTATATTCTATTGTTTCGCTTTTTTCTTTTTGTGGGGGGAAATATTCTATATTGAACACATCACAAATTTCTAAGTAAATGTATTTCTAAAGACGCTAGTAATATGAATTTCTCACCAGATGTCGGTAACAAACCATCCAATCCACACAGGCAAAGAAATCACCATAGATGTGCATAAATTATGTGTGCTAATGAGAAAAGGGAAAAGTATTGAACACGTTACTGAAATGTATTTAATCCTTGGTACTTCGGCCTTTGTTGGGGCTGAATCTGCAGATGTCTCTTGTATGGAGACACTGGTCCCTGCATTGCTCAGGGAGATTTTGGTCCATTCTTCTACACAAACACTCTTCACTTTCTGCAGATCCTGTGGATCCTTCTATGATCTCGGAACTTTAGATCCTTCCAGACATTTCCTATTGGATCCAGCTCCGGTGATCGGCTCAGACATTCTAGTAGATTATTTTCTTCCTCAGCTGTGTTGTGTTTGGGATCATTGTCTGGTGAGATGTCGCCCTCGTTTCATCTCCATCGTCCTGGTAGATGGGGCAGATTATTATCAGGAATGTCTCGCTACATTTGTCTATTCTTTCTTCAATTCTATGACGTTTGCCAGAAAATCAGCCGCACGCCATGATGTTCCCTCCTCCACATTTCACTGATGGTGTTTTGGGGGTTATTTGCCTCTTGGCCTCCTAACATGTGTGTTATGACCTCCAAAGAGTTCAATTTGGTCTCCTCTGACCAGACTATATTCTCCAGTATCTCACAGACTTCTCTAAATGTTGTTGACTAAACTTTAAACGCTCTTGAACCTGATTTTTGTACAGCAATGGAGTCTTGTGTGGTGAGCGTGCATACAGGAGCATGCATACAGGATCGTGCATACAGGAGCGTGTATGCAGGAGCGTGCACACAGGAGCGTGCATACAGGATCGTGCATACAGGAGCGTGTATACAGGAGCGTGCATACAGGAGTGTGCATACAGGAGTGTGCATACAGGAGCGTGCACACAGGAGCGTGCATACAGGATCGTGCATACAGGAGCGTGCATACAGGAGCATGCATACAGGAGTGTGCATACAGGAGTGTGCATACAGGAGCGTGCATACAGGAGTGTGCATACAGGAGCGTGCATACAGGAGCGTGCATACAGGAACGTGCACACAGGAGCGTGCATACAGGAGCGTGCACACAGGAGCGTGCATACAGGATCGTGCATACAGGAGCGTGTATACAGGAGCATACATACAGGAGTGTGCATACAGGAGCGTGCATACAGGAGCGTGCATACAGGAGCGTGCACACAGGAGCGTGCATACAGGAGCGTGCACACAGGAGCGTGCATACAGGATCGTGCATACAGGAGCGTGTATACAGGAGCGTGCATACAGGAGCGGAGTGTACATACAGGAGCATGCATACAGGAGCGTGCATAACAGAGCGTGCATACAGGAGCGTGCATACAGGAGCGTACATACAGGAGCGTGCATACAGGAGCGTGCAAACAGGAGCATGCACACAGGAGCATGCACACAGGAGCATGCATACAGGAGCGTGCACACAGGAGCATGCACACAGGAGCATGCACACAGGAGCATGCATACAGGAGCGTGCACACAGGAGCATGCACACAGGAGCGTGCATACAGGAGCGTGCATAAAAGAGCGTGCATACAGGAGTGTGCATACAGGAGCGTACATACAGGAGCGTACATACAGGAGCGTGCATACAGGAGCGTGCACACAGGAGCGTGCACACAGGAGTGTGCATACAGGAGTGTGCATACAGGAGCGTGCATACAGGAGTGTGCATACAGGAGCGTGCATACAGGAGCGTGCATACAGGAGCGTGCATAAAAGAGCGTGCATACAGGAGTGTGCATACAGGAGCGTACATACAGGAGCGTGCATACAGGAGCGTGCACACAGGAGCGTGCACACAGGAGCGTGCATACAGGAGTGTGCATACAGGAGTGTGTATACAGGAGCGTGCATACAGGAGCGTGCATACAGGAGCCTGCATACAGGAGCGTGCACACAGGAGCGTGCATACAGGAGCGTGCATACAGGAGCGTGCATAAAAGAGCATGAATGCAGGCCATGGAAGGGGAGTGTGTTACTTATTGTTTTCTGTGACACAATTGCCCCTTCTGATTCCAGGTCTTTCTCACTCTCCACAGGTGTCCTGGCTCTTGGACAACTCTTCTGATAATTCTTTTCCCTCCTCTGTGTGTGAGCATCTGGTTGTGGCCGGTTTATGAGGACATAATGTTCTTTCCACTTCCGGAATATGGAGATATCAGAGCTCACAGGACCCTTCAGTAGTTTAGAAATTCACCTGTAACCAATGCCATCAGTATACTTTACAACAATAAGGTTGTGAAGGTGATGAGACGGCTCACTGGTTTTCCCCATCATGAGATGTTTCTTGTGTGGCTCCTTGGTAATGAGACGCCTTTTTATTGTCCATCAGTTGATCCAGCTGATATTATTATCACTTAGCGGCAGGATTGCTTTCTAATTACAGCTGGGGTCAGGACTTTCCATGGAAAGTCCATTTTTTTCTTTTTCTTCATGTGTTCAATACTTCTTCCCTATTTATTTATTATTTATTTATTTCTCATTATTACACATAATTTATGGACATCTATGATGATTTCTTTGCCTGTGTGGATTGGATGGGTTGTTGCTGACATCTGATGAGAAATATATTAGAAATTTGGTGACGTGTTCAATACTTATTTCATTATATTTGTGTTGCGCACAAACATTGTGCCACGTATTGTGCCTTATGCACATAGGTGCTGGTGCTGCTGTGGTTAAATTGAGCCTTTTTTCCACATTCAGTGTGCGGCTCTGCAGGTGGAGACTGCTGAATGTTTGTTTAGTAGATGTGACTCATGGATCAGGTGAGCTAAGGGGCGTGTCTGAGCTGTCTGATCTCCACCCCTCGGCCATAAATAGGTCAGCTTCCATCTACCTGATGTCGCTGATTCAGCTCACTCCTGTTCTGTGACCTGTAGAGTGCAGTCGTTGATCCGAAGCTGCTGCTTTCCTCTCCATAGGAGGTTGCTGGGTTCCGTGGTGCATGGGTGGAGGTAGGGGCTTATGCCTAGGCCTTCTCAGGATCTTCAGGGATTTAGGTTGGCAGCTCGGACCTCCTCACCTTTAGAGGTACCTCCGAGAACAGGGTGAAACAGGGACCCCAGTATTAGGGTCAGAGTAGGCTCCCCTGACTCCCTACGTCCATCTCCATCCTGCTTCTTGTTACCCTCGCCTCCCAAGCGCGACACATTGATAAGAAATGACTCATTTTATTTTGGTAACATGAGTTTTATGACAATGTGTTGAGCAGAAGGCGACACAATACTGATTCCACATTTCTATCTGTGCAGAGATGAGAGCAGTAACGTGTTTGTGGGGGAGACAGAAGCTGCAGAGGAATGGCAGAGAGGTCCGAACCTCCGGAGGGAACGAGATATCACTGGAGACTTTATAACATGTCGCTGCTGTCGGGATTGATGAGTTGTGGAACTCACTCACTGGAAGATGATTTAGTATGTACAGAGCCATAGTGAACTGTTCTAGGTTTGCAAATGTACCAAACCCATAGGTAGAGCCCGGAGTCACATGTTGTGTCCTATTGGGAGGAACAGAGCGTCTAGGTACGTCTGGAGTAAGGGAGATGCCGGAGCCTCCAGGGCAAGGAACACTATGATGTTTCTTCTATTAGATGATGATTCCTCCACTTGATTCACTCCACAGTTCCTATCAGGGGAGTGACTACAACAGGTGCACCCGGGCCCTGCAGCCTGGAGGGGCCCCATAGAAAAAGGCTAATACTATTAAAGATCTGTAATAATTGGGGCCCTGTTGTCGCTTTCCCATCGGGGCCCAGGAGCTTCATGCTGCTCCTCTGGTTCCTGATATTTACAACTATCTTTAAACCAAACCATTAGCTGACACCCATCATGTGTAATTGGGGATGAACCGAGGAGATTCTCTTAGGGGCGACGTCATCTATACACCGGAGTTTTGTGATTCTTAGTTGTTCCACAAAGTGACCATTGGTGATGAGGAGACAGATGTATCCAGTAATGCTCCTATTCTCCCACTAAATGGCTACAAATCTCCGCTCCTCGTCCCCCTCCCGCTGCTCACCCCCCCTCCCCGCTCCTCACCCCCCCCCCCCGCTCCACCCCCCCTCCCCGCTCCCTCCCCCCCCTCCCCGCTCCTCACCCCCCTCCCCGCTCCTCACCCCCCTCCCGCTCCTCCCACCCCCCCCTCCCCACTCCCTCCTCCCCCCCCCCTCCTCACTACCCCCCTCCCGCTCCTCCCCCTCCCGCCCCTCCCTGCTCCTCCACCCCCCCTCCCTGCTCCTCGCCCCCCTCCCCGCTCCTCCCCCCCCGCTCCTCCCCCCTCCCCGCTCCTCCCCCCTCCCCGCTCCTCACACCCCCTCCCCGCCTCCTCCCCTCCTCCGCTCCTCCCCCCCTCCCTCCTCCCCTCCCTCCCCCTCCTCCCCCCTCCCGCTCCCCCTCCTCCCCTCCGCCCCCCTCCCGTTCCCTCCCCCCACCCCTCCCGCTCCCCCCCACCCGCCCTCCCCCTCCCGCTCCCCCCTCCCGCTCCTCACCCCCCCCTGTCTCCTCACCCCCCCTCCCCGCTCCTCGCCCCCCTCCCGCTCCTCCTGCCCCCCCTCTCCTCCCCTCCTTCCCCCCCTCCCCGCTCCTCACCCCCCTCTCCCGCTCCTCGTCCCCCTCCCTCGCTCCTCTCCCCTCCCCGCTCCTCGCCCCCCCCCCCCCGCTCTGTAATTTCCTGCTCCTCTAAAGCTCTTCAGAGCATAAAAGAAACCGGCAATTTCTCGTCGTGTCGCACGAAAGGATTAATATAAACATGAAGAAGTGAACGGCAGCGATGGGGAGAATCCGGGATACCTCGTGCTCCGTCCTCAGTAATTGAACACTTGGCTGATATCTTGTTTTGCACTTGGATGTATTAAACAGACAGAGGCGTTATCACATCTAATCTGCGGCGGGGGGGGGGGGACACTGCAAGACTCATGTCGTAAAGATCGCTCTATAATAACACCGGGAAATAACCGGAGCCTCGTCCGCCGGTGAGCGCCGCGCTGCACATTGCTGTGTTGTCTATGGAGCATCTCAGTGAATTATCAGTAAAACGTTACTCAGGGGTGGAGCACTGAAAAGATGGTAAGAAAAAGCAAAGCAAGACACTATGGTCTCTTCATCAGGGTAAGAGTGACACAACGCCTGTAGACACATATTATATATATATAAAACGGGTGAGGATAATGCAGTAAATACCACAGGTGACATGAAGCAGAGAATAGAGGTCAGTCCTAGGAGGGGAAGAGCAGCTGGGAAGTAACATCAGAGTTCCGAGATGGGAAGCACAGATAGTTTTATTGTCCTTTGATTAGTGGTTGGTCCGAGACTGAAAATTCCTCAATGATGTAGAAAGACATAAATCTACGTGAGACATTCAATTCCTGCTTTAAATGTGTTAAAGTTCATCATCAGTTTATATTCCCACACTCTCCTGACTCTTTGTTATCTGAAGTTACCTTTCAGAACTAGTATTTTCATATTCAATATTGTGTGATCAGGCCTACAAAAGTATATAGGCACAGGTAGATCTGTCCTTCTTTCCTTTAGTGTATGGCAATGAGAGTTCATCCTAGTGCTGAGTTGTTTCCATGTCTCCCTGAAATGCAATGACTAATAGATCAATATTATATTCCCCCTTTGATGTCTGTGGAATACGGCAGCGCGGTGTTTAACCTTCATCCTCCCTACTTTAATGTTGGGTTTCATTAATCATCAACATTAACAGAAATAAACCCATGACATAGATCCCTCTGTGTGTAATGACTCTATATAACAGATGTGGTCACTTTATGGACTGAATTCCTGACATAAATGATCTTTCTGATGATCTCATTCATTGAGCGCTCTTGTATTTATGTCTTTTCATCCTTCCGTGTTTCCGCCCTTTGGTTTTCTTTCTATTTCCGCTGTCGGAGATTTGCACTCACAATGTGATGGTGACTGTGTAATATTCACACTTTTTCCCATATTCGCTCCAGGTTTCTGTATTCACAATTGTGAACTTTGCTGCAGTAATAGAGGGTCATCTGATACTTTACATTGATGATCTATTCTGTCCTCAGGATCGGTGATCAATACCTGATCAGTAGAGTGTGACACCAGGCGCCTCTGCCGATCACTGTCCCAGTGCCGCCACCAGCTAAACTACTCGACCACTATTCTAATCAATAGGGTCGGTTGTGCCGCACCCAGCCGCGGCCTCTATACAGGTGATGGGGCTAGACGTTCTGCTGACACTGGGGACAGCGGATCGGTGGGGCCGTCGTCTACCTCCATATATTGATGACCTTCACTGGAGATAATGGATTGATAAAACAGCACCATAGTATTGTCTTTTCCACATCCAAACGTTACAGCTGTCACAATGCAGGTGATGTTTCTCCTGGACTTCACCAAACCCATTGTTAACGGCCAGTAATGCCACCTTCCACAGGAACATCGCTTCTATCTGATGCCAATAACGATCCAGGACTTATGTGTGATCCTAGCCTATCTGATGCTTGGTCTTGTGCTTGGTGATGTAAGGCTGAATGCAGCTGCTCGGCCTCAGCATCAGATACAATGAAGCTCCGTGTGCAATGTTTGTGCCGGTGTTAATGTCAGGGGAGATTGGGACATTGTAGTTATGGAGTACTTTACGTGGTCTCCGCTTCATGGCTGAGTTACTCTGGTTCCTGATCACTTCCACTATTCAATATTACTACTCACAGGAGATCGTGCAATATTCAGGAGAGAACTAATTTCATGAATTGACTGCAATAGTATCATGCTGTTACAGGTTCAGAGCGCCATACAACAAGCCAGTTGTCATGAGTGTGATGCGTCCTGATGTGACCTCTGGGGGATCTGGGATCAGGAGATCTCCGTGTGTAATTGATTTCCAGTCCTGGGTGGAATTCACTTGACTGTATCTTGTAGATTTACTTTCTTTCTGTGCTGAAGGGGTTAAATACCCTTTTCCCTATAAGCTGACATTTCTTAATTCCTTAATTCCAGATTTAGCTTCTTATTATCACTCCTTCTGCTATCATTTACCCATCTTTCCTCGATGCCAGATATAAACTCTCTATGCTGACCACATTGAAGACGCTCGCCTCTAAAAACTGAGGTTTTGTACCTATTTTGCCTTAAGTTTCCTGCTGGAGAAGTTTTGGAGACCTTCTTTATTTGTTTCCTTGCCTGTTTTGTCTGTGTTCCCTTGATCTCCTGCCCCTTCACTTCTTTTGTGGGGATAGAGGGCATATAGGTAAGTTGTATGTCGAAGTATAGCAGGGTACGAGACCCCGGTTTCCCCACCTTCTGGGGTAATATTGGGACAGGAATAGTCTATAGTATGATATGGATTCCATTATACACCAATATGATCTGACGGGATCCCATAGAGACTGGATCCTTTCCACGTGGCTCCAGTAAGAGCAGAAAGCCATTATCGCGGCGCGAACAAAGATTACGCTGTTTTTTTTGTCATTAAAAATCCATCAAAAATCCGTGTTTTCATTCCTGAGAAATAAATGTGTGAAATAAGCTCAGGGATTGGATTAAGATCTTCTCCTGTGATTGGCTGTTACTGGGTGAGATCCAGCTGTGACAATTGCAGAATATTGAAGGGATTTGTTACCTGGATTCTCTATTGCTTTTAACATTCATTAATAAACGGTGCAGACCTTTCCGTCCCCAATTATCCACCCTACAATTTGTATCTCCGGCGTCTATTAATATCACTCCCCTCTCCTATCTTATTATCAGGTTGACTGGAGTGTGAGATAAGTGGGGACTCTCATTAAAGCTTCTTTGTCACATATTCCTGCCAATAAATCACTCGGATGAGCGGCAGGAAATTAGCAAAGTGTTTGTGGTCAACTTTCTGGAACCAATGTGAAATGATGAGGCGGCCGCCGTCTGGTGCATCGTATATACAAGGCTTAGTGAGGACTCCGCTATGTATGTGGGTGTTTATGTCTTATGGAGACTTTTTATGTCAAGTGTTTTTCAGAATCTATGATACTTTAAGAGTTAAACAAAGCATTTTTATGACCCAGGTCCAGGGACCACATTGGTAATCTACAAGAACCGGCGGGACGGATGTGGTATAGCGGATGAGCGAAAGGAAGCAGAATGGTATAACAGGCAAGGAAATCTGGGTACCTAGTCTGGCCCTGGACTGGGATCTCTGCTGGACTGGGGTCCCTGCTGAGGTACCTCAGATGGTGAGGAGGTCTGGGCCACAACCCTTACCCTCTACTCCTCAACCAGCCCTGTGTTAACTCCCTCTCAACTCTCACCACGGATAGGGGCACACACCAAGAAGCTTCAGCAAGTGCAAAGGCGTCTTCAGCTCACCCAAAGACAGAGAAACTCTATCAGCAACGTCAGCTGGAGGAAGAGGAGGCTATTTAGAGGACAGGGATATGGTCACCTGATAATGCCATACCTCAACCTGCAGAGCTGCCCACCCACATAGACAGCAACAGCAGCAGCATTAACCCCCGAAAGAACCAAAGGAAAATTAACTCTGGTTTAAACTGCAGCAAAGCAGTCACCATGTCACATGGAAAACCTTCTCCCACTTTCCTGTGTCCCCAGCGCCTCGTTTCATTAATGGGTCTGGTGTAATATTGTGTGTGGATCGTACCATGACAGTAATGTATACCGGGGGTCTACTGATCACAAGAGGCTCCGGGGAGGCGGCGGTGGGTGGAGGTCTGTGCCAGACCGGGGTTCTAGCTATGTTGTTGCCAAACTCCAGGAATTTTCTACTAACCATAAATGAAGGCTTTGTGTTACATAGAGCTGCCATCACCTCTGTGATACATTCATAGTTACAATGTCACAACTGTGAACACTTTCAAATGACTGTATCCACAGCTTCCCATAATGAAGAGCTCCTGGCCTCAATATTGGCATACATAGAGGTGCAGGAGGTGACCCATAATCTGTCCTCTAGGAGGATGCATTGTCCACATTCACCAGATATCAGTAGACTTGATAACTATTCTCAGGATCTTTGGGAAATAAGGAAAGATATGTCAGACAATAAAAATGGCTTTACCTTACAGGGGCTGTACAAAAATGTCAGTTTATCGCTGGGGATCCAACCGCTGGGATCTCCAAGATCCTCTGAAGCAGGAGAGATCCTGCTAGATTGACACTCAAAGTTTATTGAATTGGAGGAACAGTCAAGCGCTGCCTTCTACTACTGGATCTCTCCAATAGAAGATGTAATCCTACTACATGGACTCAGTGTAAAGCTATCAGGACTCCGGACCTTCAAATTACCCTTTGTGACTCCTCTCCCTTTTCCAAAATGGTGTCTGCTGCTTCGTTCCTGTCCATGTGTTCCTGACTTCATGTCTTTATAAGCTCCAGTCCATCTTTCAGTCCTTACTTGAGTATTCTGCTTGGATCTCTAGCTCCTTGTGCATCTCATGTTTTGCTCCTGCTCCTGCAATTCTGATTTGGCTTTTTCCAGTGTCTTCAGTCTGAAGTTCAGCTTAACACACCTGCTTCCAGTTCCTCTCCTGTATCAGGCTGCTCAATGCTGTGTATTTTGCCTTCAGCTCCTACCTACCAGCTTTATATCATGTTTGCTTTGCAAGCTCTTAGCACTTCCCCATTAGTTTATTGTTGCAGTAGCAGTGCTCTAGAATGTACAGGAATTTCTTAAGTAATGCTGCACTGCTTCAAGCTCTGGACTTGTTTTCAGAGACTTAAATAAAGGTAGATGCAGACAACCGTCCCCTCCATAATCCGGTGACACTGATCAGAGTAGGAAACGTTTTTCTCAGAGGTGGAGACTTAAGCCCCGGTCTCATATAACGATGTGTCAGCGATGCCGACAACGATCAGCATCGTTGATGCATCGTTGACACATCGTTATCAGGTCGCTGGTGAGCTGTCACACTGACAGACTTCACCAGCGACCTCTGGGCAGCCAGATCGTTGGTACCCAGCGTCCGCTCGTTCCCTGCATCCTGGGAGCGGACGGACGCTGGTAACCATGGTAACAGCGGGTCTCTCCTGCACTTAGAGACCCGCTTGTTTACCATGGTTACCGGCACCCGCCCGCTTCCGAGTGTACAGTATAGGCCGGTCACATGATACTGACCTCATTACAGGTCCTTTACCCCTGAGATCTCCATTACTGAGATGCCGGTATGGGAGCCTCTGATGCCGGTGAGCCTCGGGGGGGGATTTCTTTATTTAGAACAAGGAGAGGGATAGGATTAGGGTTTAGGATAGGGGATAGAGTAGGGAACAGGGAAATGGCAGGGAGAGATGAGAATAGTGAGGGACAGGATAGGAGAGGATGCACCCGCTCGCTCCCCGCAACTCGGAAGCGGGCGGGTGCCGGTAACCATGGTAAACAAGCGGGTCTCTAAGCCCGCTTGTCACCCTGGATGTCATGTTACAGCGCTGCTGTGCGGCGCTGTGACATGGCGGGGGATCCTGACAGGTCGCTGATCGCTGCCCCCGCCGGTCACACACACCGATGTGTGGTGACCAGCGGGGGGGCCAACGACCAAAAAATGGTCAGGAGCCCTGTGCAACGATCAGCGACCTCACAGCAGGGGCCTGATCGCTGCTATCAGTCACACGCAACGATATCGGTAAGGATATCGTTCCTACGTCACAAATAGGACGATATCGTTACCAATATCGTTATGTGAGACCTAGGCTTTAAAGCACAAAACACTTTCTCCACCTTCTCCATTCATGGGAACCTGTCACCAGTTTTTAGCATCTCAACAAATGCCACAATGTTTTTCTGCTTTTCACATTTGTGATTACTGTATCTTTTTGGACTATAAAGCACACTTTTTTCCCCAAACATTTTGGGGGAGAATGGGGGCTGGATGAGGCTGGCGCTGGCTGCAGAAGTAGCGGGCGGTCACGTGCTTTTTATAAGAGACTTTAAATTGTATGACACTACTAGTGATCCGGAGGGGAGTTTTATTTTCCTTGATTGTTCTATAAATAACACCAGGTACACGATCGTATCTCTATATGGCCCAAATACGCCCCAGTTTTAATTTATCAGACACTTAAGAGCATTCAGGTGTTCTCCAAAGGGTTTAAAATTGTCTGTGGAGATTTCAACCTCCCCATGTCTGCCGTGTTGCATTGCTTTAACTGACGGACCGCTAGAGGAGAGATGAAATCACTGGTTTCAGAATATAACTTGCATGACATCTGGAGATATCTCCACAGCTCGGAGAGAGATTAGTCCCCTAGATTTAATTCCTATAGAAGGATAGATTATATTTTTGTGGGTGATAGAACTCTAGGCTTAAGGCAACGATAGCTGTGATCTTGAGCCCTGACCCATCAGACATGATGCAGAAATACTTTAAAGTATTATAATCCTATAAGATCCAGTTTGGAATTGGTTTACACTGGTGGTGATTATTTGGACACGACTGTTATTTGATATAATGGTGTAAACATGTTATATATTTTGTTATAAGATTTATTTGAATAAAAAATTTATTGTTAAAAAAAAAATAAAAAATTCTCCATGACGGAATAACGACGGCGATCTCAGATCTGTGCTGTGATTTATATCCAATGTGGATATGAATCCGTCAACAGACAATACTTGTGTGATCATCAGATTATGCTTGAGGATAAGGCTATGTAATGGTGTAAGGAGACAGGAAGATGAGTGTTGTGGATCTCAATATATGAAGTGTGGAGGGACGCGCTCCGTGATCTGTTATTGACAGCTCGAAGCATCCAGGCGTTCCGGCCCGGTGTGGATCACTGCTGATAAGGACCGGCCTATTGTTACACAGACGTCAGTGTCACTCAGTACAATGTATCAATAAAAGGAAAGTAAATCCTGACACATTTCATTAAACACTTCCTTAGCTAAAGAGTTTTCAGAAAAGAATATGAAGATATCTAAATATCTAGAGTATATGTAACACAGCCACAGCAAGACGATTACAGTTACAGCTCTTTAAGACAAGTGTATGTCTTGGGGGATGGTGTAGCGGTAAGGGGATCTGGAAGAAGGATGGTAAGATGGGCTAAGGGCATTCAGTGAGGCTAGTCTGACCATTATACTGGGGTCTCTAGAATAACCTGCTCCCAGAGGTACCTCAGAAGGTGAGGAGGTCTAGGTCACCACTCTTGCCCTATGCTCCTTATAAGTCCTAGGCTAAGAGCCATCACCTCTACCCATGGTCCAGGGAAACGCAGCAACTCCTACAGGGAAGGAAACAGCAGAAAGCACCAGCATGAAACACGCACGTCTGCACCACTCAAGGTCCTTGTAGAGATTAAAATCTAGTGGAAGGAAGTGGAACTACTTGAAGGCTGAAAGTGTAGACAACTACGTCAGCTGACAGCAATTCACCTGCAACTAGAGGGCCGCACCACACAGCAGCTTCTGGATTAATTAATTCTTGATGTGCCAAAGGCAATTTACACACAGGCATTACACATGGACTGCAAAGCACGTGACAGCGTATTATACAGATGTGGAATGTCTTAGGTAGAATCCATTATCACATGGAGATCAATGACCAATGTGATCACCGAGGGCTGGACAGATTCAGATCAGGTTTCTTCACACAGGCCGAGTGTTTGTTAGGAAAAGATCTCAGCACTGGGATGACATTCACCTGTTCATCAGCTGAAAAAAGGTTTAAAAACTTGTACCAAATTTTTGGAACTTTTGGAGTTTTCTTGCCAGTTTATCCTACCTTTGACTCAATGGGTGGAACTGGGATGGTACACGGACATGGCAGGGGTGTTACGCGGGCATGGTGGGGGCAGTTCACGGGCATGGTGGGGGCGGTACACGGGTATGGTGGAGGTGGTACATGGGCATGGCGGGGGCAGTGCATGGGCATGGTGGAGGTGGTACACGGGCATGGCGGGGGCGGTATGTGGGCATGGTGGGGGCAGTTCACGGGCATGGTGGGGGTGGTATGTAGGCATGGTGGGGGCAGTTCACGGGCATGGTGGGGGCGGTATGTAGGCATGGTGGGGGCAGTTCACGGGCATGGTGGGGGCGGTACACGGGTATGGTGGAGGTGGTACATAGGCATGGCGGGGGCAGTGCATGGGCATGGTGGAGGTGGTACGCGGGCATGGCGGGGGCGGTATGTGGGCATGGCGGCGGCGGTATGTGGGCATGGTGGAGGTGGTACGCGGGCATGGCGGGGGGCGGTATGTGGGCATGGTGGAGGTGGTACGCGGGCATGGTTGGGGTGGTTTTTTGTTTGGTCCCCCCCACACCCCGCTCTGGTGATGACAAAGGGATCTGTAAGTGAAGCTTCCTGGACCGGAGCGGTGACCTGAGATCTGGAGTGCTGAACGTTATTGTGCTGATACATGAGAGCTAGTGAAGGCGGCCACATACTGGACTCACAACACACTGGGATTAATTGTAGGAACTCGGAGGACAGAACCTAGGGGCTCGTGCACATCAGAGGATTGGAAAATTAATGAATGATTGGAAGTTGCAGCCTTTATGCTCCTATTTCTCTTTTGCTGTGGACATTCATGTCCATTATCTGCAATAAGCTTAGACCTCGGTGAATCTTTGTCTTTACATCTGTTCTTTGTCCAGTTTTTGTGTTTTTTGCACCCAATTCATTATTGTGTTGCGCTCTTTATGAAGTCCACTCTATATGTTGGCGGCTCAGACATTGGCCTCCCTGATAACCATGAGGTCTATGACATGGAGGGGCCGCCCCACAGTCCTGATGTCCCCGCACCTTCCCTTTGCCTCTGCCACAACAGTCCTAATTCTTTATTCTACCAGATCCTCTAGCGCTCCCGCCTCCCGCCTGCCTCCTCTCTCTTCTCTGGATCCCTGTCCACTCATTCCCCATAGTATTACACCTACTGTCCCATCTTCTCCTTTCCTATCTCTACTTAGGGTCCCTAGGCCGGTGCTTGCTGCCTATTCCTGCTCTTTCTTCCCATGTAACGGCCTCCGGCTCTTTTCCTTTCTTTAGAGCTTCTCCTTCCATCCTCCTGTAGGGCCGGATCCTTCTAGATCACCGTCTCCTCTAATAAGAGAGAAGCAGTGATAATATCCAGCATTTGTAATGCAGTGGTGGTAGTCAGAGCGGCCCTCTCTCCCGGGGCCCACCAGGAATCTTCCCGGTGAGTCAGGCCGTCAATCCAGGACTGTTCTTTATTAAAGTCGAACATTTATCATAAGGACTTCACACTTATATGCTGTATAATGGTGTATGGATGTAGAAAACTGTCCTAACAACCCACTTTATGTATAACCCCATATACTAAGCTGGAAGGTATACGTCCTATTGAGTATATTTGTCACTTAGCTTCAAAGAGATGAATGTAAACACATTTTCCTAGAGCTTTAAGCCACCAACTAACAAGAAAAATACAGTTTTATCCATGTTACTATACATTATCAGCCGTCTGCTCACTGCGGGTAACACACAAAGGCTAATAACTCATAAGGAATTGCCACTTGTTAGAAAAATAAAGAATAGCCTTCATATATACCATAAGATTTTACAATACTCTATCGGGAGTTGTTTATGTTCAGGTCAGACTGGAGCGTCCGGGGCCCACGGTACCATTGACTCTTGGGGCCCTTTATTTAACAACACACAAATATTATGTTTACCTCCTTCAGAAAAGGTTCTTATGCTTCTATATAATAATAAACTCAGAAGGTTTTCAAGTAATTAATGAGCTGCTGCTTCTTTCTGTATGTAGAAATTCAAGTGTATTGTGCCAACTTCTGCTCTTATACAAAGGCCCACCTGGGAATTTCCCTGCTCACCCGCCAGGCCAGTCTGGGCCTGTTTACAGTATATGGGTGTATTTATGGTCACACATTAGTTTGGTGTTGATTGCTGCCGGTTGGTGGTCTTTTTAGCATGTTGTCTTCCCAAACTGATTTCGAGCAAGAAAAAATGAAGCACTTATTGAAATTTATGAAACTCACGGGGTCATTTGTAATAATAAGTTGTGACAAATCAAACCCGCTGTGTTTACGGCTATATATAATCATTGATTAACAGAATATTACTGGATGTCGTCCAAAAAGATGATCAATAACTGTTTCAGTGTTTCCTGGGTGTCGTCTCGTGAGAACCAGATCACAGATCAGAGCTGGAAGCTTTTACTGGATAATCACATGCAAAAACGCTAAACCAGCAAGTGCTCCTGAGCGTCCAACACAATAGCCAGAGTCCGGCTCCAGGGAAGAAACATGGCTTTCTTGTTCTTTAAGTTGTTAATAGGTTTATAAAGCAGATGTGTTACCCGATTTCACAGTATGAATCTGCATACACCATGAAACAGATCTATTAGACCTAATGACACTGGTGTATTTGCTTTGAAAATCCTTATTAAAGTGGGTGACATTAGGATGAAGGACAGCTCTAATTAGAGGCCATAAAGTTATAATACCACAACTAAAACGGAAGTTTCACAAAATATTAGGCCTAAAATATCTCATTTTTATTGAAAAAGTAAATTAAAAAAACAAAATCATTGCAAAATTGCTGCAGAGATGTGAGGAGATGTGTGACGCGTCCTGAGGAAGGGACTGCACGAAACGTGCGTCGGGGTGGCGGAGTGGATGGAGCAAGCTGACTGCTTTCCCCACATGTAAATCTTATTAAAGGGGAACTCTGGTCAGAGAAAACAAATTTGTACAGTCCCTGCACTGCTATACTATAACACTGAGCTGCCTGTTACCTTCTATAATGTTTAGATTTAATATACATCTCTTACTCACTGACTACTCCCATAGAGGACAATGCATCATGGCTGATAGAGCAGCTCTCCCCCTCCCTCTACAGAAAGCTTCAGTGCCATCCGACACTCCCTCATTCCTCATTCAATCATGTGGCGTGATGTCACATAAGGTCCACAGTAAACTGGGAGTCTGGAGATCTCTTTCTCTGCAGAGAGCAGGATGGGAGACCTATGTGATCTTATGTGACATCACGCCCATGTGATTGAAGTAGGAAGTGTTTGTTTCACAGCACAGATGCTCACTGCAGAGGGAGGGGGGAGAGCTGCTCACTCAGGAGTCACGTATTGACCTCTCTGAGGTGGTGACTGGTAAAAGCATTAGTGAATAACCGATATATAATAACTTTACACATTATACAAATGTAACAGGCAGCTCAGTGCTAAGCGCTAGGAGTCAGACACCATACAATTTCCCGTTAAGAGCACCTTACTAGTTACGTTATGCACTTGGACATGTACATGAGTATTCCCTGCTTCCCCCGCCCACCCTCTGTGCTGGCCTTTCTGAGTGGTTGCAGTCAGACTACTATACACGCCCCCTTGCCCCCCCACCCTCTGTGATGGTGTCTGTCATTGGTCGCAGTCTCTTTTCTGGCCCTTTCATTACACTACATGAATATTCCCTGCTTGTCCCGCCCACCCTCTGTGCCTGTGTGTGTGATTGGCTGCAGTCAGACTGCTATATACGCCCCCCTGCCCCCAATCCTCTGTGCCGGTGTCTGTGATTGGCTGCAGTCATTCAGTGTATTAATGTCAAAATAAATAAATAATTAAAAAAACTGTATGGGGTCCCCCTCACTTCTGATGACAGCAAAGCTAAAGCCGACAGCTGGGGGCTGCAGCTTTGTTATCACATTTATCATGTCATTTTTTTTTATAAATTATTATTTTTGTTTCCAAGTGGCCAATCACAGCCGTGCCAGTACTTCACATCGCCAGGAGTGCCCACACCGGAAAAGCTTGCTGATTGGCTGTTCTGCGACCTCTCAACAAGCTTTATTCAGATGACAAACCTGAACAGGGACCGGACGTAGAGTTAGAAGTGTTCGGAGTTCAGCATCAGACACCAGAGGTTCAGGATCGGCCCCTCTACATTCGGGTACGCTCATCTGTAATTAAGAGACTTTGTAAAGAGTAAAATATCAATGATGTTTAGTGGCTGATACAATTCTATTATGGAGTTAATTATTCTTGTATCAATCTTCCATCTAAAGATACGATGCATCGGGGCAGGTTTCGCGCACTGACAATGCAGCACTAGTTGGCGGCACATCGTACCGCGTTGTTGGCGGTGAAATGGTGCGTGCAGGACTTAAGAGCCTTTCTTTGTACTCGTGCCTTAATGCATTCCTATTATTCCTCCGTCTTCTCATTGCTCGGCTTGTTGTTCTCGGGGTTTTGTGTAGTTATAATATGTTGAAGTTCATTGTGAAGGACTCGATTCAGATTACAGCAGCATTGTCTCCACATCCAGCCGCAGCGCCAAGATGGGAGCCGAGCCAGGCTGGTGTTCTCTGCCACTAATGAAATGGGTAGAAGTGCTTGTGATAAGATGGAGGGAGGGCGGCGGAGGGAGAGAAAGGGAGAAGGAGAAGAGAAACTCAATACAGAGGACGGAGGAGGGGAAAACCTGAGGAGCCGCGGTGTGAGTACGGACGGACGGAAACTGACCGTGTCCTATTGACAAAGGTTTATACAATACTAAGAACGTCACACATTCCCCAATACGAAAAATACATCAACGTAACACAAAGAACCGAGGACATTACATGGGTTATTGGCACCGGTGATCTTTCATTAATGTGTCAATTAATTGCACATAGTTATAAGTACACCAATGTCACCGACTGAGATCAGGGTCTGCCGCGGAATCTATTCCTTTCTTTATATTCTTTGTTACTAGATGATTTTTTTGTGTGAGATTCATTAAAGGGAATCTGTCAAGTCTTTTTGTTATTAAACCCCCCCCCCATGTTATTTAGATCATCTAGTGCTGATTAGTGACCTATTTGTGTCTTTAGTTGTTGTATTTATCCCAAAAATCGCACTTTAGATACTAAACACTTTACATATTGTCATTCGCTGCTGCCCAAACAGTCATACAGTCATCTAATGCTCTCTGCAAGGACCTGTGTGATGTCACCACCATGTGACCGTAATGGGCGGAGGAGAGCAAGCCTTGCCTGGACAATGTAGCTCCGCCCATTACAGTCACATGGTCATGACATCACACAGGTCCTTGCAGAGAACATTAGATGAATTTCGGCAGTTGACTGACAGGTCTGCTAACCGCCAGGATAACTGGATGACTGTTTGGGCAGCAGCTAATGAAACATTTAAGTAACTAAAGTGCATTTTTGGGATAAATACAACAATTAAAAATAAAAAGGTTATTAATGCACAATACATGATCCAAGTAACATTGGGGGCGGCTTAATAATAAAAAGGGATGTGACAGGTTCCCTTAATATTTCTGGAGGTGTTACAAGTAGAGAAGGATATTGTGTTACATCACAGCTGGATATATCTGGGCTTCGTCTGTTGTACGACGTCCACTGCCAACTTCATTCATGCAAACATTTGGCTCCAGAAGTGATTGTAAAGGCGCCAAACGGGTCTTCACCTCTGTAGCCGGGACATTTAGTTCTGTCACAATTTGGCTGAAGTGCGAGGGTGGTCAGGTAAAGAGCTAAAGCTAAGAATCTGGAGTAATCAGGAGATGATCGGGCGCCCAGAGAAGGAGGGAGATGAATAAGAAGATGTTAGAGGAGGAAATTAATGGAACAAGAAGTATGAGCAGAATGCGGAAAAATCAGGTTAATTGAATGTATTGAGGGCAAAATTTGTTAAACTCTCTGTGTGTTTATGTTCGGGGCTGGTGATTTAAATAAAATGTGCATAATCCACTATGTATTGCACTAATAATGTGTTCAAAGAGCCGAGCATTCTAAGAGCAGCCGTGCGCTTTAGTATCATGTCCCATGGAGGTTATTTCTGGTGCTGCCTCGTGTCCCCTTTATACAGCTCCCCACCCCATGGCGTCTCTTCATATTTTATAAGAATGTGTGCACCTAAAAGTGCCACTGCAGCTTCAGATATTTTGTGCTCATAAAGCTGAGAGTTAATAATTCAGATTACAGAAAACACAAATTTAAGGATGATGTGTAAGAAGAAATGCAACAAAGAAGAACCATGGACAGCGCCATATCTGAGCTCAGCCTGAAATAGGATGACTGGTGGAACCATGGACAGCGCCATCTCCGAGCTCAGTCTGGAAATAGGATGACTGGTGGAACCATGGACAGCGCCATCTCCGAGCTCAGCCTGGAAAGATGATGACTGGTGGAACCATGGACAGCGCCATCACCAAGCTCAGCCTGGAAACAGGATGACTGGTGGAACCATGGACAGCGCCCCCACCGAGCTCAGCCTGGAAACAGGATGACTGGTGGAACCATGGACAGCGCCATCTCCAAGCTCAGCCTTGAAGTCGGATGACTGGTGGAACCATGGACAGCGCCATCTCCGAGCTCAGTCTGGAAATAGGATGACTGGTGGAACCATGGACAGCGCCATCACCGAGCTCAGCCTGGAAACAGGATGACTGGTGGAACCATGGACAGCGCCATCACTGAGCTCAGCCTGGATGGAGGACGAGAGGTGGAATCATGGACAGCGCCATCACCGAGCTCAGCCTGGATGGAGGACGAGAGGTGGAATCATGGACAGCGCCATCTCTAAGCTCAGCCTGGATGGAGGACGAGAGGTGGAATCATGGACAGCGCCATCTCTAAGCTCAGCCTGGATGGAGGACGAGAGGTGGAATCATGGACAGCGCCATCTCTAAGCTCAGCCTGGATGGAGGACGAGAGGTGGAATCATGGACAGCGCCATCACTGAGCTCAGCCTGGATGGAGGACGAGAGGTGGAATCATGGACAGCGCCATCTCTAAGCTCAGCCTGGATGGAGGACGAGAGGTGGAATCATGGACAGCGCCATCACTGAGCTCAGCCTGGATGGAGGACGAGAGGTGCAATCATGGACAGCGCCATCACCGAGCTCAGCCTGGATGGAGGACGAGAGGTGGAATCATGGACAGCGCCATCACCGAGCTCAGCCTGGATGGAGGACGAGAGGTGGAATCATGGACAGCGCCATCACCGAGCTCAGCCTGGATGGAGGACGAGAGGTGGAATCATGGACAGCGCCATCACTGAGCTCAGCCTGGATGGAGGACGAGAGGTGGAATCATGGACAGCGCCATCACCGAGCTCAGCCTGGATGGAGGACGAGAGGTGGAATCATGGACAGCGCCATCACCGAGCTCAGCCTGGATGGAGGACGAGAGGTGGAACCATGGACAGCGCCATCTCCGAGCTCAGCCTGGAAACAGGATGACTGGTGGAACCATGGACAGCGCCATCACTGAGCTCAGCCTGGATGGAGGACGAGAGGTGGAACCATGGACAGCGCCATCTCTAAGCTCAGCCTGGATGGAGGACGAGAGGTGGAACCATGGACAGCGCCATCACCGAGCTCAGCCTGGATGGAGGACGAGAGGTGGAACCATGGACAGCGCCATCTCTAAGCTCAGCCTGGATGGAGGACGAGAGGTGGAACCATGGACAGCGCCATCTCTAAGCTCAGCCTGGATGCAGGACGAGAGGTGGAATCATGGACAGCGCCATCTCTAAGCTCAGCCTGGATGGAGGACGAGAGGTGGAACCATGGACAGCGCCATCACCGAGCTCAGCCTGGATGGAGGACGAGAGGTGCAATCATGGACAGCGCCATCACCGAGCTCAGCCTGGATGGAGGACGAGAGGTGGAATCATGGACAGCGCCATCACCGAGCTCAGCCTGGATGGAGGACGAGAGGTGGAATCATGGACAGCGCCATCACTGAGCTCAGCCTGGATGGAGGACGAGAGGTGGAATCATGGACAGCGCCATCTCTAAGCTCAGCCTGGATGGAGGACGAGAGGTGGAATCATGGACAGCGCCATCTCTAAGCTCAGCCTGGATGGAGGACGAGAGGTGGAATCATGGACAGCGCCATCACCGAGCTCAGCCTGGATGGAGGACGAGAGGTGGAATCATGGACAGCGCCATCACCGAGCTCAGCCTGGATGGAGGACGAGAGGTGGAATCATGGACAGCGCCATCTCGAGCTCAGCCTGGATGGAGGACGAGAGGTGGAATCATGGACAGCGCCATCTCTAAGCTCAGCCTGGATGGAGGACGAGAGGTGGAATCATGGACAGCGCCATCACCGAGCTCAGCCTGGATGGAGGACGAGAGGTGGAATCATGGACAGCGCCATCTCCGAGCTCAGCCTGGATGGAGGACGAGAGGTCTCATTTTTCTTCATGCAGAGATGTTAATCCCTTCATTGCCAGCCATGACGGGCAGAGCTTCCATCACGTAGTGTAACCTGCTCATGTAATAGGAGCTTCCCCAGACTCTAATTAATCTGTATTAGGCGTCTCTGATACTTATGGCAGCTAGAATAGAGACTTTGCTATAAGAAGCCTTGATGGAAGGTATAAACTGATTATGAGGAAGATGAAAAAAATAATCCAAGTAATTTCACAAATTGGATATTGAAAAGCGTCTACTTCATATACAACGTTCCCAGCAATAATACGTGACAACTATGAATAGTCTAGAATCACTGCAATGTGGGCTCATGTTAAAGGGAATCTGGCAGCAGGCTCGTGCTATGTAACTGGGAGCAGTATAAGGTAGAGTGTTTGTGACGCTAATAGCTAGGGTGAATGTGACGCTAATAGCTAGGGTGAATGTGACGCTAGATGCTTCCAATAACCAGAGTGTGACACAGTCACTACTTACAGGAGTATAGACAGCAGGGAAGTCAGGCAATCTGGGGCCAGGTTCCAGGAGAGCTCATACTATTCAGGGAGTAGACAGAGATATAATCATGTACCTGTCCAGGGTCAAGTTCCAGGAGAGAATTCAGGGAGTCAACAGAGATGTATTCAAGTCAAGGTTCAAGGGTCAAAATACTCGGAGATCACAACAAGTACAAGGAACAGGCAAAAGAGTAATCAAGCAATAGTCCAGGTAACATAACAGAGATCAGCGCAGACGCAGGAGTGCAGGCCACACAGAACTTCACCCACAATGTATGATTGGCAGAGTTCTGGAACAGGCTGCTCATTAAAGTAGCAGAGTATTGAGCGGCACAGACCTCGTGTATTGTGCGGCACAGACCTCGAGTATTGTGCGGCACAGACCTCGTGTATTGAGCGGCACAGACCTCGTGTATTGTGCGGCACAGACCTCGTGTATTGAGCGGCACAGACCTCGTGTATTGAGCGGCACAGACCTCGAGTATTGTGCGGCACAGACCTCGTGTATTGAGCAGCACAGACCTCGTGTATTGAGCAGCACAGACCTCGTGTATTGAGCGGCACAGACCTCGTGTATTGAGCGGCACAGACCTCGTGTATTGAGCGGCACAGACCTCGTGTATTGAGCGGCACAGACCTCGTGTATTGAGCGGCACAGACCTCGTGTATTGAGCGGCACAGACCTCGTGTATTGAGCGGCACAGACCTCGTGTATTGAGCGGCACAGACCTCGTGTATTGAGCGGCACAGACCTCGTGTATTGATCAGCACAGACCTCGTGTATTGATCAGCACAGACCTCGTGTATTGAGCGGCACAGACCTGGTGTATTGTGCGGCACAGACCTCGTGCATTGTGCGGCACAGAGCTCGTGCATTGTGCGGCACAGAGCTCGTGCATTGTGCGGCACAGAGCTCGTGCATTGTGCGGCACAGAGCTCGTGTATTGTGCGGCACAGAGCTCGTGTATTGTGCGGCACAGAGCTCGTGTATTGTGCGGCACAGACCTCGTGTATTGTGCTGCACAGACCTCGTGTATTGAGCAGCACAGACCTCGTGTATTGAGCAGCACAGACCTCGTGTATTGTGCAGCACAGACCTCGTGTATTGTGCGGCACAGACCTCGTGTATTGAGCGGCACAGACCTCGTGTATTGTGCGGCACAGACCTCGTGTATTGTGCGGCACAGACCTCGTGCATTGTGCGGCACAGACCTCGTGTATTGAGCGGCACAGACCCCGTGTATTGAGCGGCACAGACCTTGTGTATTGTGTGGCACAGACCTCGTGTATTGAGCGGCACAGACCTTGTGTATTGTGTGGCACAGACCTTGTGTATTGTGCGGCACAGACCTCGTGTATTGTGCAGCACAGACCTCGTGTATTGAGCAGCACAGACCTCGTGTATTGAGCAGCACAGACCTCGTGTATTGTGCAGCACAGACCTCGTGTATTGAGCGGCACAGACCTCGTGTATTGTGCGGCACAGACCTCGTGTATTGTGTGGCACAGACCTCGTGTATTGTGCGGCACAGACCTCGTGTATTGTGCGGCACAGACCCCGTGTATTGAGCGGCACAGAACTCGTGTATTGAGCGGCACAGATCTCGTGTATTGTGCGGCACAGACCTCGTGTATTGAGCGGCACAGACCTCGTGTATTGTGCGGCACAGACCTCGTGCATTGTGCGGCACAGACCTCGTGTATTGAGCGGCACAGACCCCGTGTATTGTGCGGCACAGACCTTGTGTATTGAGCGGCACAGACCTCGTGTATTGTGCGGCACAGACCTCGTGTATTGTGCGGCACAGACCTCGTGCATTGAGCGGCACAGACCTCGTGCATTGTGCGGCACAGACCTCGTGTATTGAGCGGCACAGACCTCGTGTATTGAGCAGCACAGACCTCGTGTATTGAGCGGCACAGACCTCGTATATTGAGTGGCACAGACCTCGTGTATTGTGCGGCACAGACCTCGTGTATTGAGCGGCACAGACCTCGTGTATTGAGCAGCACAGACCTCGTGTATTGAGCGGCACAGACCTCGTGTATTGAGCAGCACAGACCTCGTGTATTGATCAGCACAGACCTCGTGTATTGAGCGGCACAGACCTTGTGTATTGTGGGGCACAGACCTTGTGTATTGATCAGCACAGACCTCGTGTATTGTGCGGCACAGACCTCGTGTATTGAGCGGCACAGACCTTGTGTATTGTGCGGCACAGACCTCGTGTATTGAGCGGCACAGACCTTGTGTATTGTGCGGCACAGACCTTGTGTATTGATCGGCACAGAGCTCGTGTATTGTGCGGCACAGACCTCGTGTATTGAGCGGCACAGACCTCGTGTATTGAGCGGCACAGACCTCGTGTATTGAGCGGCACAGACCTCGTGTATTGAGCGGCACAGACCTCGTGTATTGTGCGGCACAGACCTCGTGTATTGAGCGGCACAGACCTCGTGTATTGAGCGGCACAGACCTCGTGTATTGAGCGGCACACAGACCGTCGTGTATTGTGGGGCACAGACCTCGTGTATTGAGCAGCACAGATCTCGTGTATTGAGCGGCACAGACCTCGTGTATTGTGCGGCACAGACCTCGTGTATTGTGCGGCACAGACCTCGTGTATTGTGCGGCACAGACCTTGTGTATTGTGCGGCACAGAGCTCGTGTATTGTGCGGCACAGACCCCGTGTATTGTGCGGCACAGACCTCGTGTATTGTGCGGCACAGACCTCGTGTATTGAGCGGCACAGACCTCGTGTATTGTGCGGCACAGACCTCGTGTATTGTGCGGCACAGACCTCGTGTATTGAGCGGCACAGACCTCGTGTATTGTGCGGCACAGACCTCGTGTATTGTGCGGCACAGACCTCGTGTATTGAGCGGCTTCGTCTCATTTATTCCATATCGGTAAGGAGACATCTGGATTCTGTCTTCTGCTTGTCCCTGTGTTACTTGTATCTTGGCAATCACGTTCATTTCTTGGCTCACACGACTATCGCTGCGCCAGTCACTGTGTACTTTATTCTTTTCACATTTCTTCGTGTCTTTTTGTCTTCGTTTCTTTGTGTCTTCCTGCCTTTTTGCCTTTGTGTGGTTGTGTTTTTGTGTCATTGTGTTTTTGTGTCCTGTCTTTGTGTTATTGTGTTGTTGTGTCTTTATGTGTTCATGTCTTTGTGTCTTTGTGCTTTGTGTTGTGTCTTTGTATCTTTGTGTCTTTGTGTCTCTGTGTCTTTGAGTCCTTGTGTCTTTGTGATTTGTGTCATTGTGTCTTTGTGTCCTGGTGTCTTTGTGTCCTGGTGTCTTTGTGTCGTTGTGTCTTTGTGTCGTTGTGTCTTTGTGTTGTTGTGTCTTTGAGTCCTTGTGTCCTGGTGTCTTTATGTCTTTGTGTCGTTGTGTCTTTGTGTCGTTGTGTCGTTGTGTCTTTGAGTCCTGGTGTCTTTATGTCTTTGTGTCTTTGTGTCGTTGTGTTGTTGTGTCTTTGTGTCTTTGTGTCTTTGTGTCTTTGTGTCATTGTGTCGTTGTGTCTTTGTGTCGTTTGTGTTGTTGTGTCTTTGTGTCATTGTGTCGTTGTGTTGATGTGTCATTGTGTCGTTGTGTTGTTGTGTCATTGTGTCTTTGTGTCTTTGTGTCTTTGTGTGTTTGTGTCGTTGTGTCTTTGTGTCTTTGTGTCATTGTGTCGTTGTGTCTTTGTGTCGTTTGTGTCTTTGTGTCATTGTGTCGTTGTGTTGTTGTGTCTTTGTGTCATTGTCATTGTGTCTTTGTGTCATTGTGTCGTTGTGTCGTTGTGTCGTTGTGTCTTTGTGTCATTGTGTCGTTGTGTCTTTGTGTCGTTTGTGTCTTTGTGTCATTGTGTCGTTGTGTCTTTGTGTCATTGTGTCGTTGTGTCTTTGTGTCGTTTGTGTTGTGTCTTTGTGTCATTGTGTCGTTGTGTCTTTGTGTCATTGTGTCGTTGTGTCTTTGTGTCTTTTTGTCGTTGCGTCTTTGTGTCATTGTGTCGTTGTCTTTGTGTCGTTTGTGTTGTTGTGTCTTTGTGTCTTTGTGTTGTTGTGTCTTTGTGTCATTGTGTCGTTGTGTCGTTGTGTCTTTGTGTCATTGTGTCGTTGTGTCTTTGTGTCATTGTGTCGTTGTGTCTTTGTGTCATTGTGTCGTTGTGTCTTTGTGTCGTTGTGTCTTTGTGTCATTGTGTCGTTGTGTCTTTGTGTCGTTGTGTCATTGTGTCATTGTGTCTTTGTGTCATTGTGTCTTTGTGTCATTGAGTCGTTGTGTTGTTGTGTCTTTGTGTCATTGTGTCATTGTGTCATTGTGTCTCGGTTGCACATTTTCCAGTTTCCTCCATTTCTCATCTCTGGTCAATATTATCCCCCGGACGATCTTTATTGCTTTTGCTCTGTTGGACGCATTATTGATTGATTCTGGATGTTTCCATCTGTAAACACAATTATTTCTTATGTTATTAAATATTGCTCATGTAACACGTGTATTTCTGGCTTTATAGATGATGTTGGACACACATAGTGTGACTTTGTGGCAGAGCTGGTAAACCCTCCATCGCCGTCCATCACACGGTGCTTTGTCTTTTATATCGGCCAATTTTGTAGCAGCTTTTAGTCGTTCATCACATTGGCGACTAATGGCCGTGATACAATGTATCTAAATCAGTCATGTCCTCGCTGCAGTCAGTTGCGCTGTTCATCGTCTTCTGGAGAGAAGAACAAATGATTTAGATTCATTCACATGCAAAGACCGGCGCAGCTGCAAATGGACTACCGGCCGCTAATAAAGAGCCATAAGCCTTACAGATGTGTCACCATGATGGCCGCACCGGGCTGCATTATAGCGTAATGCGCCATCACATTGTGCAGCACAGTGCGCCATTAAGTCCTAATGAAAGAGAATGGTCGTGCAGCACAAATAATGCAGAGGTTCTGGCATTGAAGGGATGTGTCAGGAGGTTTTTGCTATGTAATCTGAAGACAGTATGAGGTAGGGGTTAAAACACTGAATTTAGCAATATGTCGCTTATTAGACTCAGATCCCAGGGTTGGGGGAGGTCTCAATGGTTGTGTCTCACCCTGGCGGGGACCATGGGGTACTCAGAATGGGGCCTTTCATTGTCGTCTGGGGCTGCGGGACGTCACAGTGGCGTGACCCGGTTTGTGATCACCTCATGTGGTGAGCAGTTAAAAAAGAGGATTGGAAAAATGTAGAAAAATAAAATAAAATAAAAATAAAAGAGTGCTGTGACGCCACCCGTGGGATGCGGCCGGGATAGCCGCTGGGGCAGTTGGGACCTCTGGGACTGATGGGAGCCGCAGCATAGGTGGCCCAGCTCTCCATGGGAAGAGCGGAGTCCCCAGGGCAACTGAATAGTCTGTTGTAGTGCAGGGCTCCTCGGGGGTGTAGGTTCACAATACAGTCAGGCAGTCTCCTGCTGCCGCTTCACAAAATCAGTCTATCTCCCTTCAGGCGCAGTAATCACAGTCTCACACAGCATAGAGCTTTAACCGGGTGTACTCTCTTTCTCAGCAGATGGTTACAACACAGTCAGTACAGTGGCGGCTCCGGTGTGGTCCAAGCAGCCGGTGCGGCTCATTATAGTCACCCCCCTTCGTGTTCCTTTCATGGGCCTTTTCGGTCTGTCCACACGCTAGTTACGGTCCAGTGGCCACGGGCTATCAGTGGGCGACCTGCGAGGTTTCCTAGTCCTAAAGCGGCAGTCTTCCCTTTACTGTGCCGGAGGTTGGGTCACGGGACATATAGACCCCACACCCAGCAGGGGTTTGTGGATGGATAGAGCTTCCTGACTACTTCAGCAGAGTCGGCTCTCTGGTTCCGGCCCAGTCCCTTGGTGTCCCCGCTGATTCGGGCACATCTTGGACTCCTTCCTTCTCTCACCACTGTCCAGGACCCAGACAAGCCTCAGGATGGCACAGGCCGCCGGGTCCGTGTCCTGTCAGTCCTGTATGATATAAATAGAGTTAAGACTGGCGTCACCACAGATGTAGGTGCTGGCAGAAAAAATATATACTTACAGACTAGTGAACCGCCGCGACACTACTATATTCATGATTAATGTGAATGAATGAGTGGCACTAAAGAAAAGAAGATCTATGGGTATAATGCAAATGTGTAATGCAGAAACTGCCCTATGCTGAATATGAAAACCGGAGATCTTAGTCTCAGTAGTGGCCACTAAAGATCAAGCTTGGCATCCACTTCAAGGAGCCTCCACTGCCAAGTCCTAACACTATGCCCTGATGAAGTAGTGTGATGTGAATGGATTTATATGTCCTAGATGTAATTAAAAACGACGAACTGGTGTGTACTAGGATCTAACAATGGTGTCCATGTGTGGCTACCAAACTAAGGAAAAATCCATTCACACCACACTACTTCATCAGGGCATAGTGTTAGGACTTGGCAGTGGAGGCTCCTTGAAGTGGATGCCAAGCTTGATCTTTAGTGGCCACTACTGAGACTAAGATCTCCGGTTTTCATATTCAGCACAGGGCAGTTTCTGCATTACACATTTGCATTATACCCATAGATCTTCTTTTCTTTAGTGCCACTCATTCATTCACATTAGTCCTGTATGATGGTGTTCTCGCCTCTCCTCTGGACTGAACTTGACTCTCTGGTGTCTCTCGACTGACTGCTCTCTCTGAACTTGGTGTTGTGTCCTTTTGTTACCTCCAAAAACTGGGTCCTGTCCTTCTTCTCACCCTCCACTTGTCTCCTCTCGACATCCCGTTGCTGGGCATAGAGTCCCTAGACTTAGGATTGGATTGTGTTGGGTGTGTGTTTGGGGTGACCGATTCACCAATCCTGGCTGCTGCGCCATCTAGTGGTGACCGGTCCGCAGGGGCGCCTCAGTTGGTCCAACGGCGATCCTCCATTTCTCGGAAAGATGATAAATTCCAAATTTTGGAATGCCCCATTAATGCATAAACAGTATGACCGGAATGACTGGAATGCCCCGAGCGTTGGACGTGGAAAGGTAGACTTTGATCAGAAGGATGTATCCATGTAGGAAATATAAACTCTGTATCAGAAAAATGAAATATATACAGAAATCAATAGAATATCGTCTTAGGGCCCTTTCACATCAGCGTTTTTTGAAATTTGCGGCAGATGCGGTGAAAAAACCGCATCTGCCGCAATTACCGCATACCGGCTGCACTTGCGGCGCGGTTGCGGTAAACGCCATGCAAAGTATAGGCGTACTTGCGGCAGGTGCAGCAAGTGCGGTTTTGCACTTGCGGCAGGTGCGGCCACGAAAAAAACCGCGGCTGACCGCGTTTTTTTCGCGGCCGCACCTGCTGCAAGTGCAAAACCGCACTTGCTGCACCTGCCGCAAGTACGCCTATACTTTGCATGCGTTTACCGCAACCGCGCCGCAAGTGCAGCCGGTATGCGGTAATTGCGGCAGATGCGGTTTTTTCACCGCATCTGCCGCAAATTTCAAAAAACGCTGATGTGAAAGGGCCCTTACACATACTGAAATCAAGATAAAAACTAAAGACGTGCTCTCAGCTCGCGATGTGGGTTGTACCTGCTTGGGTTAATTTATGTCCTCTTAGCCAATACAGCACTTACCCTTGGTTCTAGGCTATAAAGTGAGCATAAAACACAGTCCACACTCCCTCAGCTACACAACACACCCCAGCACAGTCCACACACCCCAGCTACACAACACACCCCGACACAGTCCACACCCCCCAGCTACACAACACACCCCGACACAGTCCCACACCCCCAGCTACACAACAAACCCCATCACAGTCTACACCCCAGCTACACAACACACTGCCACTACTCATCAAACACACGGGATGATGAGCCCTTGAAATATCCTACTATCAACAAGGTCACAATCTCTGTAAAGCTATAGATTCTTTAGGGAATACAAGGATCAAACTTCTTAAAGATGTAAGCTTTAATTTAAATATTACAGTGCTTAAAAAATATATACAAGATAAAATATAAAAATGTCATACAAATCTGCAAAACATTTATAAAAGAAAAAGGGAGAAAATTACACAAAAACTTAAAGTTTCCGGTCTAAAGTTACGAGAAATGAAACGTGGATCACATCAGCACCGGCCGACCCCAACGTGTGAACAGCTTTCCTTTGTGTCACTGTTTTTATGTTTGGCACTGGGCTCGTGTTTCCAGGACGGCCTCTAATGTAATATTGTAATCTCAAGTCTGTGACAGGACTGTGGCTAATTTAGGGCTGAGTACACTGCATATTAAATGCTTTGTTTTTTCAAGCACCCCCCCCTTCCTATAGCATATAATGTCAGGCCTGGCCATCATTGACCATTTGATCAGTCATTTGAAGCTCATGGAGGTGTCACAAATAGCAGCCCTTGTCTTCTCATGGAAACCTCCCTTGGTTTTGAGTTCCTGTAAGCAAAATACCTACATGTTATGGCTTTTGTGTAGATATTGCAGACTTCACTCGAGCCTGCTGTTATCATACAAACACATAAGTTGAATTTCAATCACTGGTGGACATAAAGTAAAGTGAGTAAGAAGCCTGGAGTCTCACGAGGTTCTTATGCTCTTAAACCCATTGATGCTGGCATTTAGGCCAGGGTCACATTTGTTATTACCGCGCTGCCTGGGGGTCACACTAAAAACGTAGTGTTATGCAGCATAAACGCAGTCCTAACGCCATCTTAGCGCTGAGTTATTTCTGCTAATATTTACCTATGGAGGCCCCGCCCATAACGCAACATCAACGCCATCATCCGATGGTAATCTCGCTGTATTTGTGGAGCGTCTTTGTTCGCGTTAGGAAATAGCACAAGATTTCGTTTTGAGGCCAGCGTTGATGTCGCGTTAGGGGTGGGGTCTCCATAGGTAAATATTAGCAGCGGTAACGCGGTGCTAAGATGGCGTTAGCACCGCGCTTATGCTGCAAAACACTACGTTTTTTAGTGTGACCCCCAGGCAGCGCGGTAATAACAAATGTGACCCTTGCCTAAGAGTATGGAGTGGGGTAAGGAGTGATGATCTCTGATTGGGGTCACTCTACATCTTTCAGTTGTTTTAAGCTCCATTTTTCTGACACGGTTCATTAAAATATGTCAACTAAAGTTTTTGCTCAACTCTTATCTTTTCCGGCAATAAAAGGTGACTGTGCTGAGCATTCCTGTGCCGCGATGTTCTGCTCGGTGTTACCGCTGTGACTGTGCTGAGCATTCCTGTGCCGCCATGTTCTGCTCGGTGTTACCGCTGTGACTGTGCTGAGCATTCCTGTGCCGCGATGTTCTGCTCGGTGTTACCGCTGTGACTGTGCTGAGCATTCCTGTGCCGCGATGTTCTGCTCGGTGTTACCGCTGTGACTGTGCTGAGCATTCCTGTGCCGCGATGTTCTGCTCGGTGTTACCGCTGTGACTGTGCTGAGCATTCCTGTGCCGCGATGTTCTGCTCGGTGTTACCGCTGTGACTGTGCTGAGCATTCCTGTGCCGCGATGTTCTGCTCGGTGTTACCGCTGTGACTGTGCTGAGCATTCCTGTGCCGCGATGTTCTGCTCGGTGTTACCGCTGTGACTGTGCTGAGCATTCCTGTGCCGCGATGTTCTGCTCGGTGTTACCGCTGTGACTGTGCTGAGCATTCCTGTGCCGCGATGTTCTGCTCGGTGTTACCGCTGTGACTGTGCTGAGCATTCCTGTGCCGCGATGTTCTGCTCGGTGTTACCGCTGTGACTGTGCTGAGCATTCCTGTGCCGCGATGTTCTGCTCGGTGTTACCGCTGTGACTGTGCTGAGCATTCCTGTGCCGCATGTTCTGCTCGGTGTTACCGCTGTGACTGTGCTGAGCATTCCTGTGCCGCGATGTTCTGCTCGGTGTTACCGCTGTGACTGTGCTGAGCATTCCTGTGCCGCGATGTTCTGCTCGGTGTTACCGCTGTGACTGTGCTGAGCATTCCTGTGCCGCGATGTTCTGCTCGGTGTTACCGCTGTGACTGTGCTGAGCATTCCTGTGCCGCGATGTTCTGCTCGGTGTTACCGCTGTGACTGTGCTGAGCATTCCTGTGCCGCGATGTTCTGCTCGGTGTTACCGCTGTGACTGTGCTGAGCATTCCTGTGCCGCGATGTTCTGCTCGGTGTTACCGCTGTGACTGTGCTGAGCATTCCTGTGCCGCGATGTTCTGCTCGGTGTTACCCACTGCTGAGACTGTGCTGAGCTTCCTGTGCGCCGATGTTCTGCTCGGTGTTACCGCTGTGACTGTGCTGAGCATTCCTGTGCCGCGATGTTCTGCTCGGTGTTACCGCTGTGACTGTGCTGAGCACTTCCTGTGCCGCGATGTTCTGCTCGGTGTTACCGCTGTGACTGTGCTGAGCATTCCTGTGCCGCGATGTTCTGCTCGGTGTTACCGCTGTGACTGTGCTGAGCATTCCTGTGCGCGATGTTCTGCTCGGTGTTACCGCTGTGACTGTGCTGAGCATTCCTGTGCCGCGATGTTCTGCTCGGTGTTACCGCTGTGACTGTGCTGAGCATTCCTGTGCCGCGATGTTCTGCTCGGTGTTACCGCTGTGACTGTGCTGAGCATTCCTGTGCCGCCATGTTCTGCTCGGTGTTACCGCGTGTGACTGTGCTGAGCATTCCTGTGCCGCGATGTTCTGCTCGGTGTTACCGCTGTGACTGTGCTGAGCATTCCTGTGCCGCGATGTTCTGCTCGGTGTTACCGCTGTGACTGTGTTTTCGTTGCTGGCGGGTCTGCGCTTGCTCGTGTTAGCTGGACTTGTAGCTCTTGCGATGTTTGCTGTGTTACTGTATGTGTGATCTGTGCTGTTCCCGTGTACGCTGGACGTGGACTGTCCGCTCTGTGTTTATTACTGGACTGTCAGCGTTCTGGTGGAGGAGTCCGGACGTTGACTGTGTAGATCTGTCGCATGTTGTTTACGGTATGGTGAGCATCTGCGTTTGCTCGGGTACGCGGACTGTGTGAGATTGTCCGCTGTTTCTCGGTTTACGCTTGAGTTACATCTGCCTGTTGGTGTTCGCTGTGACTTTGATTCTGCGAGTTTGTACTGACTGTGAATCTGTGTGTTCGGTCTGAGGACATCTGCGCGATTTGTCGTTACCTGTGACTGCTGAGCATTCGTGCGCATGTTGCGTGTTAGCTGTAGTGGCTCCTGTGGCGTTGGTTCCGTGATGTGAGTTCCGTGCGCTTCTCGTTCGCTGTGCTGCTGGACATTCCATTCCGTGCCGCATGTTCTGCTCGGTGTTACCGCTGTGACTGTGCTGAGCATTCCTGTGCCGGTGTCTGCTTCGTGGTTCGCTGTGACTGTGCTGAGCTATCTGTGCAGCATGTCTGCTCGCGTGTTCTGCTGGTGTCTGTAGCTGAGACTTCTGGTGCCTCGCGATGTTCTGCTCGGTGTTACCGCTGTGACTGTGCTGAGCATTCCTGTGCGCGATGTTCTGCTCGGTGTTACCGCTGTGACTGTGCTGAGCATCCGTCCCGATGTCCTGCGTGTGTCTCGCTACGGTGTTACTCGGCTGTGACTGTCTGGCATTCCTGTGCCGCGATGTTTGCCGGTTTACCGCTGTGACTGTGCTGAGCATTCCTGTGCGCGATCCTGTCTGCTGGTGTTACCCGGTGTTACTGTGCTGAGCACTCTGTGCCGCGATGTTCTGCTCGGTGTTACCGCTGTTGACTGTGCTGAGCATTCCTGTGCCGCGATGTTCTGCTCGGGTGTTACCGCTGTGACTGCGTCTGCGATGCTGCATGTGTTCCTGTGCGTGCATGTTCTGCTCGGCTGTTACCCGGCTTGCTGTCTGTGCTGAGCATTCCTGTGCCGCGATGTTCTGCTCGGTGTTACCGCTGTGACTGTTGCTGAGCATTCTGTGCCGCGATGTTCTGCCGGTGTTACCGCGTGTGCTGTCTTGAGCATTCCTGTGCCGCGATGTTGCTTCTCGGTGTTACTGCTGTGACTGTGCTGAGCATCCTGTGCCGCGATGTTCTGCTCGGTGTTACCAGCTGTGACTGTGCTGAGCATTCCTGTGCCGCGATGTTCTGCTCGGTGTTACGCTGTGACGTGCTGAGCATTCTGTGCCGCGATGTTCTGTCGGTGTTACCGTGTCTGTGACTGTGCTGAGCATCTCCTGTGCCGCATGTTCTGTCGGTGTTACCGCTGTGACTGTGCTGAGCATTCCTGTGCCGCGATGTTCTGCTTCGGTGTTACCGCGTGACTGTGCTGAGCATCCTGTGCCGCATGTTCTGCTCGGTGTTTACCGCTGTGACTGTGCTGAGCATTCCTGTGCCGCGATGTTCTGCTCGGTGTTACCGCTGTGACTGTGCTGAGCACTCCTGTGCCGCGATGTTCTGCTCGGTGTTACCGCTGTGACTGTGCTGAGCATTCCTGTGCCGCCATGTTCTGCTCGGTGTTACCGCTCAGTTTTGCTCTTACAGACCGGTTCCTCTGTTATATTCTCACCAGAGATGTCAGACACAATGCGCCCGTCCTCCATTATATAATGTGGGTGAGATAAAGGTTGTGAAAACATTGGTAAAATCGCGGCTTCTGTGTGAGGAATCGGCTGCTCAATTATCAGATGAGAATAATACAGAAGTGTCATAAAGCGAAGGGTCGTCTGCAGAGTAATGTGAGGAATATCCAGGATCCGGGGCATTCACACCGCATGATGCACGGCATTAAACCACTGCTGAGCGGCATGGTGCTTACCGGTAATCAGATGGTTAATATCCGATATTAGACAGTCGTCCTGCACTGCAGATCCACATTGAGTGATCTATGGATCGTGCACAGGCCGTGTTTATTGCTCACATAAAGAGATTAAAGGGGAACTCCAGGCAGATAATATTTTAGTCCTGTCCCTGTCCTCCTACATGATGAAGCAGAGCCGTACACTGCAGTTCTAGGATCTATAGATCACTTATAAATCAATAAAATCCTATCTGCTCCTCAGCTCTCACCCCTCCCTCAGGGGACAGAGCCTCATGCTGCAGCAGTGACAGGAGGTGTCGGGGGTGTGGACCCTGGGAACTCCAGGATCATCTTACATTCCCGCCCCCTCATACTTCTGTATGGGGAGGAAGCATGGCCGCCGGCCCCTGGTCACTCTACAATTTAGCCCCAGATACAGTTGTGCTCCACAGTCCCCACACCCCGGCAGATCCTTTGATGTTTCGGCCTTTTTTCAGAGAATATGAATGATAACATCTCCTCCTCCTCCTCCCTCATCCTCTCATCTGTTGAAGGGCACTCTGTCCGTATCTACTCTTCGTCAAACTCCCAAGTGTCCGTCATTTACCGACCCCCGGGCCCCACCACCCCTTCTTTGACCAATTCTCCATCTGGCTCCTATACTTTCTCTCTGCTGATATTCCCACCATTATCATAGGTAACGTCAACATCCCCATCGACACCCACCGGTCAACAGCCTCCAAACTCCTGTCACTTGCCTCATCCTCCGGCCTCTCTCAATGGTCGTCCACAGCCGCCCACACAGATGGACACACACTAGACCTCATCTTCACCCGCCTCTGCTCCCTAACTAACCCCACAACCTCCCCTCTCCCCCTATCTGACCACCATCTACTCACCTTCTCATCCTTGTCCTCCTCACCTGCCCCCCATGTCCCCCAACTCACACACCCTCGCAGAAACCTCACACACATTGACACTCACACACTCTGGCTCTATTCTACCGCTATCATCCATATCCTCACTCCACGACACAGATAACGCCACCGCTTTCTATAACTCTACACACACATCAGCTATTGATCACTCTACTCATTCATGGCAAAACACGATGAACCAACAGACAACCCTGGCACAGACTCCACTAACAATCTGCGGCGAGCGGCTAGGGTTATAGAGTGTCGCTGGAAGAAAACACAATCACAGGAAGATACACAGCATTCACACAAACAATTATCACATTCAAGTCAGCACTCACCACCACTAAACACAATTACTTCATTATCTTCATATACTCTCTATTCCACAACCCCAGGCAGTTATTCAACACCTTTAACTCCCTCCTCCACCCCCCACCGCCCCCTCCGACTTCTCGTATCTCTGCAGAAAACTTTGCAATAAACTTCACCAACAAGATCGACCGGATCAGACAAGTCTTTGCTACCCAATGACAGCAACCCTCATATATACTAGATCACTCTCCTCCTCCACTAACCCTCCTCCCCTCCATCACTGAAGGAGAACTCGCACACCTCCTCTCCAGATCGCACCTCACTACTTGTGCACTGGATCCCATCCCATCCCACCTCCTCCACAACCTCACCACCACACTTATCCCAGCCCTAACCCATCTCTTCAACCTATCACTAACCTCCGGTATCTTTACTTTCGCTTTCAAACACACAACAATTACACTTATCTTGAAGAAGCCGTCATTCGACCCGACCTCCACATCCAGCTACGGCCCATATCTCTGCTCCTGTTCACATCCAAACTTCTTGAAAGCCACACTGTCCTCTCATCCACCTCTCATCTCTCTCTTTGACAACCTTCAATCATGCTTCGGCCCCACCACTGCATCTACAGCAGATATACAGTATATACAGTATATACAGCAGTCTGGAAGCTTCTGTATCTGCAGCAGATATACAGTATATACAGCAGTCTGGAAGCTTCTGTATCTGCAGCGTGGCATACAGTATATACAGTATATACAGCAGTCTGGAGGTCTCTGTATCTGCAGCGTGGCATACAGTATATACAGTATATACAGCAGTCTGGAGGTCTCTGTATCTGCAGCAGATATACAGTATATACAGCAGTCTGGAGGTCTCTGTATCTGCAGCGTGGCATACAGTATATACAGTATATACAGCAGTCTGGAAGCTTCTGTATCTGCAGCGTGGCATACAGTATATACAGTATATACAGCAGTCTGGAGGTCTCTGTATCTGCAGCAGATATACAGTATATACAGCAGTCTGGAGGTCTCTGTATCTGCAGCGTGGCATACAGTATATACAGTATATATAGCAGTCTGGAAGCTTCTGTATCTGCAGCGTGGCATACAGTATATACATTATATACAGCAGTCTGGAGGTCTCTGTATCTGCAGCAGATATACAGTATATACAGCAGTCTGGAAGCTTCTGTATCTGCAGCGTGGCATACAGTATATACAGTATATACAGCAGTCTGGAGGTCTCTGTATCTGCAGCAGATATACAGTATATACAGCAGTCTGGAGGTCTCTGTATCTGCAGCGTGGCATACAGTATATACAGTATATATAGCAGTCTGGAAGCTTCTGTATCTGCAGCGTGGCATACAGTATATACATTATATACAGCAGTCTGGAGGTCTCTGTATCTGCAGCAGATATACAGTATATACAGCAGTCTGGAAGCTTCTGTATCTGCAGCGTGGCATACAGTATATACAGTATATACAGCAGTCTGGAGGTCTCTGTATCTGCAGCAGATATACAGTATATACAGTATATACAGCAGTCTGGAGGTCTCTGTATCTGCAGCGTGGCATACAGTATATACAGTATATATAGCAGTCTGGAGGCCTCTGTATCTACAGCAGATATACAGTATATACAGCAGTCTGGAGGTCTCTGTATCTGCAGCGTGGCATACAGTATATACAGTATATACAGCAGTCTGGAGGTCTCTGTATCTGCAGCAGATATACAGTATATACAGCAGTCTGGAGGTCTCTGTATCTGCAGCGTGGCATACAGTATATACAGTATATACAGCAGTCTGGAAGCTTCTGTATCTGCAGCGTGGCATACAGTATATACAGTATATACAGCAGTCTGGAGGTCTCTGTATCTGCAGCAGATATACAGTATATACAGCAGTCTGGAGGTCTCTGTATCTGCAGCGTGGCATACAGTATATACAGTATATATAGCAGTCTGGAAGCTTCTGTATCTGCAGCGTGGCATACAGTATATACATTATATACAGCAGTCTGGAGGTCTCTGTATCTGCAGCAGATATACAGTATATACAGCAGTCTGGAAGCTTCTGTATCTGCAGCGTGGCATACAGTATATACAGTATATACAGCAGTCTGGAGGTCTCTGTATCTGCAGCAGATATACAGTATATACAGTATATACAGCAGTCTGGAGGTCTCTGTATCTGCAGCGTGGCATACAGTATATACAGTATATATAGCAGTCTGGAAGCTTCTGTATCTGCAGCGTGGCATACAGTATATACAGTATATACAGCAGTCTGGAGGTCTCTGTATCTGCAGCAGATATACAGTATATACAGCAGTCTGGAGGTCTCTGTATCTGCAGCGTGGCATACAGTATATACAGTATATACAGCAGTCTACAGGAGCAGCTTTACTCTTTATATCTACATCTTGACTTATTTAAAACCTGTTTTTTCTTACATGAATCTCCATTAAATCTCCCGGATGAATTATTGATGGCCGCCCCGGTGTCTATTAGCCTTCCACAGTTGCAGACTATTACGCTTTGCTTTGCATTTCCATATTTCAATATTACCTTGGCTAAATTGTGTGAGACAGAACGCAGCGATGTCGTGGTGCGAGGAGTCGAGTGTTTTCCCATTATATGATGAGGCCTCGATCGCTGTCGTCGTGGAGGAACCTGCACAGATCTGAGCAATGACACAAAGATCTGCAGAAGAGTGAATGTGCAGAGACGCCTCAGTGTGAATGGGGCTGACCTCCCTGCACCGGAGGTTTATATGACACGCCCACTCCAGGGTCGGGGTACTCGGGAACCGGGCAGCTTGCTGTTCTTCACTTCTCAGTTCTTTTCACGGTCCCGTGACCCTAGCGGTGTCATTTTTAATAAACGGGGGTAGATGATGGGGGATGACTAGGGAAAGGGGTATTTGTGACGGCACCTGCGATATGCGGCCAGGACGTCCACCGCTGCTTCAGAACCTCTGGGGACAGTGACCGGCAGCTTGGATGGTTTCGCTCCCCACAGGTGGAGCGCGATCCCCAGGGCAGTAGGGTGGAGGAGTTAGTTCGTACCTTGGCAGATGTTCATCAGGTCATCAGCACCCCGGTGTCTCATGCAGCCTCTGTGGCCGGTGGTTGCCGCCAAAGAAAGTCTCACACACCACAGCTGGAGTTCTGCTACATTTACTCAGTTGTTTCAGCATGGCCGCCGGGTGCTTCCCTTGCCAACCTCCAGTTTAGGTTTTCTCCAGCACTGGGTCAGTGCAGTCGAGCCTCTATTGGTATTCCTTCCTCTCTTACTAGGTATTTCTATCTCTGGTGGTACCCTCGCGCTTTAAGCTCATCTCGCCACTCCTCACTTAGTGCCTCCACAGTACAGAGCTCAGGTACTGACAGCCACAAGTGCTTATTTGTACACCCTCCCGGGCACTGCTCTTTCGTTCAGCCACTTTCTCGGAGTTGTGGTCGGGTGTTCGGACCCAGATCCCGTTGAAGCTTGGGGCCTCCGGTTCAACGGTGGGGATTGCGGCATCCGCGCCGTGTTCAGGGCCGGGTCCCTGTGTCGTCCACCAGCCCCTCTGTCTCGCCAGATACGGACATACAGGGATCTACGTCTCGTTCAGTACCACAAGGGCTCCCTTCTTCCTCTACACCTGCCGTTCTTTCCTTCCCGGGGTGAGCGTGGTCGTGCTCCAGCCCGTGGGAGTCGGCACCACACCGCCCCTACACTCCTGGCTTCCACTCCACTCCTTTTTCCTTCTCCTTCTACTCTTCTGCACTTCACTTTTCCCTCCTGGCTATGCTTGGGTCCTCCCTCTGGGTCCACCCACCGTCCCGGGGTTCTAAGTGTTATGTGTGTGTGCGAAACTGAACTGAACCGCCCCAGTACCTGGAGACCAGAGGCAAAACTCTCCCTCTAATGGAGGAGTGCAGTACCTCTAGTGGCGGCCTACCCGGTGGGGCGCCCCATTCCCCCTTGGCAAAGGTTAGCTCGTCCCCGAGCAACCAGGTACACAGACTATCAAAAAAATATTTTTTTATACAAATAACAACAATAACAACATTAATCAGCGTTTTTCTTCCCGTTCGGGAGGCACTTATGCTTGAACGTTGCAAAACACAGTCCAGTCCTTCGGGTAAAATCAAAAATAAGGTGTCTGTAGAACAAAGTCAGAAAAAAGTGCTCATTAAAAAAAACAAAATGCAATGTCCACCGGGGCTCATAAACAGTTCTTAGTCAAAAGTCCAACTATACGGTTATCATGGCGGGTTAACTATATACACACTTTACATTTTTACATTTCCCGGTACCTCACTAACTAGTTGCATATACTATTTGCATACGCCAACATTCTAACTACTATTTACACTGGCTTTCTAGGTATTACTTTAGGAGTAAGGGCCGCTTGCCCGCCAACCGCCCTCCCCTCTTGAAAGTCTAGCCGGCTCTGCGTACGGGGCTGGAGGCTGCAGGATCTTGTACACCCGCAACCTGTACCAGCCTCGCCGTCCCATACACCAGGTGTAGCCAACCTCTTTCATCCGCGGCGGAGGTCCTGACCAGGGTGTCCCTTCGGGAGATACGACTCGTCGTCCTTTCTGCTGACGAAAACCTCTTGCTCAAAGTTGTACTCCTTTATGAACCCCCAGCCGTCTCGAAGGTGGAAAACCACGACTACTCCACTGCGTCGCTCCACCAGGTTGGATACCTAAGTCTTTCTCATGTATGCCTTTTCCTCCAAGTTTCTAATAGGACAAAGTACCTCGTGGTCCGGGCTGCTGTGTTCGTATGATGTAACAACCAGATACAGCGGAATGTCTGGGTGTAGCAGTAGCTGTTTATTTCCCAAACTCCTTCCTCAGGGAACATCAAGATTACAGTGAACAAAAGCCTTTTTAACATGAAAATGAATGAGGACGTGGAACGTACAGAACGACAAAGTGTGAAAACAAGTAACAAGAATCAGATGAAAGTGTGAACGAGAAAAGAGAAAGGGAAGAAGAAACAATGTAACCAGCGACCACCCTCATCCGCTCCAGTCTGACAGATTTCTTCTGCCATTTCATAGATCTGAATTTGTTACTTATTTTTTATATCTTTTAAGTTCTGGATCTACCTGCGGATTAGTGGAGTCTGGGGGTCTGCAGCCCCCAACCATCAAAAGACCTCTGAGCAATACGGGGCTCGGAAGACGTAATAGCTAAAGTGCCATATTAGAAATAAAGGAGCTTTGTACATACAGGAGAGATGAAGACCCCAGAACAAGCTCTGCTGCTGGAGACAGCCAGAAAAGGGCCCCGGCCAGAACAATAACCGGAGACTTTACAGTCAGATAAATGTCATGACAGAGTGAGGAGACGCCAGCGTGGAGTGCAAAGGAAGAAGAAGACAGGGAGAAGGTAGAATGGTCCCTCATAGTAGAGAGGGAGGAGGCAAGTGACTCCTAAACCCCTACCAGAGTCTAAACCAAGCACTCCCTATCATCCCTAGATGGGTCCTTCCCCCCAGTCTTGATCTGGTGCCTACACCCTGGCTAATGAGGAGGGGAGAAAGATTGTAGTCTTAATACTACAGTAAGAGAACATAGGGAAAGAGAAGACAGACACGTAGGAATAAAATAACAAGTGACTCCACAGCTTCCACAAGGACAACGTCTCCTGGAAGATCAGCATAGAGGAACTATAACTGGCACAAGCGAGAGTAAGGAGTGAGTTTAAATATTGAAAGGGAGTGGCAGCAAGGGATAGCAGCTGAGATCATAGCTGTATGGAATATCAACAGTATAAAAAAGAACTCAACCCCTTCAACATCAAATGTATATAAATCTTCTGCACTCGAGCAGAATCCTCTAACCCCAGACCCTCTAACCCCAGATCCTGCACAGCTCTCAGTCATACAGGACACTCCTGATTCAGAGGTGGAAGTGGCCCCGTTACCTATTGATGCAGCTGCACAGGTTGCACCAATGATCGCATCAAGGCTCTGACATGTTCTAATAGGAGGATACTGATGGTAGACCTGGGGCCAATGTTAGGCCCCCGCCTGTCTCTGTAGCTCAGCTGTGATCATATCATAGGGCTGGCGATGAGCTGACAGATGACCCCTTCTCCCTCTGTCATACACCTGACATGACGCACAATGAAATGGTTGAACAGATTGAACACAAATCTTCATCTTGAGACGTCTCGGGGTGGTTTCTTCTCTTTCTCTCTTCTCTATAGTCTCATTCTGGGTACAATCGTCCTCCTGATTGTTGCTCTTATACTTTGTCATTTCTGTAGGATACATTGTGTGTTTGTGACCCGGCCATGCGGATCTATGGAAGCCATGACGGTGGATTCACTGCAGGTCAATTACTCTCCATTGTGGAGAAATAGAGCTGTCACCGGCATCATTGACCAGTGTTCCTCTTTGTTATATAGAAATGGCGCTCGCTGTATTGTGACATTGTAATCACAGAATTCAGCCAAGTCCTCAGAGAAACACAACCCCGAGATGCGGGAATAATCCCAATATACATCTGTCTGTGCATTGTACAGATACAAAGCTGCAAAAGAGAAAGGCCAGGGTCACATTTGCGATGTGCCCCTAGCCTGCCGGATTCCGGTATTATCTTAGAACTTTTTCCAGCGCCGCATAGCGTTTCCGCTATGCGGTGCTGGAAAACCGCTGCCCTTAGTTACCCGCTGTTTACCTGCACGACCTGTCACACAGGCAGCGGCTCGGAGGGCGTTTTACAGCGCCGCACAGGAAACCGTTGCAGACACGATTTCCTGTGCGGCGCTGTAAAACGCCCTCCGAGCCGCTGCCTGTGTGACAGGTCGTGCAGGTAAACAGCGGGTAACTAAGGGCAGCGGTTTCCAGCACCGCATAGCGGAAACGCTATGCGGCGCTGGAAAAAGTTCTAAGATAATACCGGAATCCGGCAGGCTAGGGGCACATCGCAAATGTGACCCTAGCCATACACAACATGAAAAAGAAATGATATTAATACCATATTGCTTTATATAATCGGTAAATGTCCACCATAAAGATACTGATGGCCGGTGATCATCAACGTCTAATCAATGTAAATATCTACAAAACCACTGACTGCACGGCACATTGGTGTAATCACTGTCCTATGGGCCCTCGTGTGAAATATGGGACCCCACCAGATGGTGAGATGGATAATGATACTGTAATATCCTCTTCCCCATCCTATTGCACATGAGTCATCACACATGGCATTTTTACATAAGCCATCACATAGTACCAGGAACCCTGTCACTCAGTACACACAAGACCTCCATGGATCCACCGGGATCCAGGACACTACATCTGGATCAACGGGACCATATCATGACTCACTCAGTCAGTCCCAAAGTCGGCTGTGACCGCCTGGCCCTTGAGCCGTACTCGGTCCTCATCACACATATGACCGCCTGGCCCTTGAGCCATCCTCGGTCCTCATCACACATATGACCGCCTGGCCCTTGAGCCATCCTCGGTCCTCATCACACATATGACCGCCTGGCCCTTGAGCCGTCCTCGGTCCTGGACACTGGCTGGCATGCACACATCAGGTGCACTAGCATGGAGCTGCCAGGCTCCCATCACTTCCCCACCGGGGACGGATCACTTCCAGCACCTCCTCACATGGTAGTGGTCTGGACTTCTGACTCCCATCGTCCTCTCCTCACTCAGACACCTGGCAGGTTCCTATCCAGGCTGCCTCACCCACAGCTGCAACCCAGTGAGTCAATCAGCACATCTCACACACAGACTTGAGATGTGATTAACCCCCTGTGCACCATTCAGGTTTAGCCCAGCAAAGCACTCATCCCCACAGGTTCAGCCGCTCATTAGGCTCATGAATGTATCGGATCTTCAGCACTCACACTCAGCTGTTTTACTCAGCTCATAAAAACCCTTCAGCTGTTAACCCCCTGTACATCGGACAGGTTTCACACACCACACACAATCAGGAAAACCGGCCCATGTGAACACAGACCTGCATTGATAACCCGTGAGATGCACCCGGCCAGGGGCCACATCACCACACCTCACTTTCTCCGCACTTCACTCACTTTGTCCGCACACATACACACACACACACACACATACTCCGCTATACTTACCACCGGCCCTGCATCAGCCGCCTAGCAGAGGAACTTCATGTCCCACACCTCTGTCCGCCCCTCCTCTTCTCCTACACCAGACGCACACCGGCCGCGGTGAGTCTGCACCCCCCCCCTCACCCCCCCCCGCCCCACCTCTGTCTCCCACCAGCACCCCCCCCCGGTCCTTACATTGGGGTCCTGCCCTAGGGCCCGGAGCACCCCAGCTACGCCTCTCCCCTCCAGCCTCCGCTCTCCCCTCCAGCCTCCACTCTCCCCTCCAGCCTCCGCTCTCCCCTCCAGCCTCCCCTGTCCTCACCCCTCCTCACCCCTCCAGCCTCCGCTCTCCTCACCCCTCCTAACCCCCTGCCTCCGCTCTCCTCACCCCTCCATATGCAATGTACAGTATCTGTATATATGTGTGTATGTAGTCACTTCCCTCACTTTGTCCGCATTTCACTCACTTTGTCCGCACACATACACACACACACACACTCCGCTATACTTACCACCGGCCCTGCATCAGCCGCCTAGATCCTCAGTCGATATGTCGCCGCCCCCGAACTGCTCGATCGAATATAACGTCCAAAAAGTCTCGCCAAACTTCCCGGACACCATATTGGATCCAGTCGTCCGCGGGCGCCGATATGTCAACTCAGGATCCAGCCGGCAGGGAAGACGCAGGGTCAGTGCTAACTATAGTGTCTGTGTGTGTGTGTATGTATGCATGTGTGTGCTGACCACTCTGCCCACAGCGCTGCGCTGACCAATCTCACCGCACTCACTGCTAACCACTGAGCCACCGCACTCACTGCTAACCACTGAACCACCGCACTCACTGCTAACCACTGAGCCACCTGTATACACACAATTCATTTCACCCCACTCCCCTAACTATTAGTAAATATACTATATATGGATTCTAGACTATCTATATATATATATGTGATTATATAGGAATTATCACTATAAATTAGTGAGTCGCGCCTATTCTGCAAGGACTCGCAACGGCCGCTTGGCGGGCATTGCGAGTGAGGCTTTGCGAGTCAGTGGCGCCGGCAATACTTCACAGGTCGCGTGGGCGCTGCGCGCCCACGCCCACAACGACGGAAACGGCGCCGAAACTTACGGAAGTGCGTTAGGGAAATTATATATTAGATACTGATAATCTATTATATAATTGCCGTAGCGACTTCCCTCGCACACGCCGCTACCTCCGTGGCTTTGTTCGTGGGCGCGCATCGCCCACGCGACTCACTCGCAATGCCCGCAAAGGGGGCGTTGCGAGTCGTTACAGCAGCCCAAGCAATGCCCTATACACAGATTCTAGAATCCCGATGCAATCGCATCGGACTCACCGCTAGTACTGTAATAATGTGGGACCCGTGGGACATCACAACCTCATGTGAGCTGGTGCCACACTGACACGGAAGGGGAGTATTGGATTATTTATTTTAATGGGGCCAAACATGGGGAATAGATGGGCTTGTCCTAGAAGTGGAGGACCCCTTTAATGCCCCGGCTTCTGATGTCTTCTCTGAGATTTGGAGGTAACACCTTCATATTGATGGATCCTGTGTGCGTGAGGCCACTGACGGATCCTGTGTGCGTGAGGCCACTGACGGATCCTGTGTGCGTGAGGCCACTGACGCTCTTAATTCTCATTGTCTGACAGTAAAGAACCAGGATTTCTATTCATTGTCTTCACTCATCCTAAATCATTTATACCTAAAGGACTGGAGTAACTGGAAGCTCCTGGGCCCCCAATTATTGGAAATCTTTAATTAGTGTTAGTCCCTGGTGTGAGTGCGACCTCTGCCCCTGCTGTAGCTACACCCCTGACCTGAACCATATCAACATCAAAGAATCCCCATTAGGCTGATTATCCTACACGGAACATGTTGTGGTTTTTAAACTAAATTTATAATCTGAAATGTAACAATTCTATTCGATACAAAAGTTTCTAGAATCTGAACGATTTGTAACTCCTTCTAGTGTCGCGGCGTCTTCTCCATCCTGGGAGTGCTCAGAGATGGACACGTTTCTCCTCTGGTTGTGGGGTCTCCTCTCAGATTCCCACTCTCCGAGCGTCGTATGTTCTACAGGGGGGGGGGGGGTCATCTATATGGAGGCACCTAAATACAATGGGAATGGTTGGTGGCTTCCGGTGTGTGGCACATTATTATATGGGAGGAAAAAAACTCACCGAAGCTTTGACACTTTTCTACCCCTTCCATCTAGCAGGTGGCTGCAGATTCCCCCAGGAGGTGACACATGCGTCCAGACTCCGGTGCTCAGCCCCCTGCAACCTATAACATGGGGGCGGTTTGTAGCAACCAGGCGACCAGCCATGTGTGCAGGGAGAGGCTGGTGGTGAGTACAGACACATGGACACCATCAGGCCTCTGCCACATTCAGGTGATACATAGTGTCTGAGCAGCCTATTGGTGACGCCTCCTTTTAGACCGGGCGGGCTGCTCAGCACTGAACATATGCATCACTGTGACAGACGCCCCCTAGAGGAAAACAGCATTAACTGCAATGGATAAAAAGATGCAAGTAAACACTATAATAATGATGTAAGGTGTCAGTTGGGTATTTTGGCGCCAGAATATCGTAAGCTATATTTAGGGGTAGCTAGTTCTCCGGCCATGTTGAGGTGTCTAGGGTATGGTTAGTCACATCCCACGGCTACTTCTAGTTGCGGGGTTAGGTCAGGAACTGCGGTCAGTATAGGCACCACTTACTCCTGTGAAAGATATTCATGCGGCTCCAAGGTCAACGGATTATAACAGGGAGTGAGTCCTTCACTGGGAGCGAGTGCTCCACCGGGAGTAAGTGCTTCACTGGGAATGAGTGAGTGCTCCACCGGGAGTGAGTGCTTCACTGGGAATGAGTGAGTGCTCCACCGGGAGTGAGTGCTTCACTGGGAATGAGTGAGTGCTCCACCGGGAGTGAGTGCTTCACTGGGAATGAGTGAGTGCTCCACCGGGAGTGAGTGCTTCACTGGGAATGAGTGAGTGCTCCACTGGGAGTGAGTGCTCCACCGGGGGTGAGTGCTCCACTAGGAGTGAGTGAGTGCTCCACCAGTAGTTAGTGAGTGCTCCCCTGGGAGTGAGTGCTCCACTGGGAGTGAGTGAGTGCTCTACTGTGAGAGAGTGAGTGCTCCACTGTGAGTGAGTGCTCCACCGGGAGTGAGTGAGTGCTCCACTGGGAATGAGTGAGTGAGTGCTCCACTGGGAATGAGTGAGTGCTCCACTGGGAATGAGTGAGTGCTCCAGTGGGAATGAGTGAGTGCTTCACTGGGAGAGAGTGAGTGCTCTACTGTGAGAGAGTGAGTGCTCCACTGTGAGTGAGTGCTCCACCGGGAGTGAGTGCTCCACTGGGAATGAGTGAGTGAGTGCTCCATTGGGAATAAGTGAGTGCTTCACTGGGAATGAGTGAGTGAGTGCTTCACTGGGAATGAGTGAGTGAGTGCTTTACTGGGAGAGAGTGAGTGCTCCACTGGGAATGAGTGAGTGCTCCACTGGGAGTGAGTGAGTGCTTCACTGGGAGTGAGTGAGTGCTCCACTGGGAATGAGTGAGTGCTCCACTGGGAATGAGTGAGTGAGTGCTCCACTGGGAGTGAGTGAGTGCTCCACTGGGAATGAGTGAGTGCTCCACTTGGAGAGAGTGAGTGCTCCACTGGGAATGAGTGAGTGCTTCACTGGGAGTGAGTGAGTGCTTCACTGGGAGTGAGTGAGTGCTCCACTGGGAATGAGTGAGTGCTTCACTGGGAGTGAGTGAGTGCTCCACTGGGAATGAGTGAGTGCTCCACTTGGAGAGAGTGAGTGCTCCATTGGGGCATTTCTGGAGAAGTGTATCCAAGCCCATATATGAGCACCGGTTAAGCGGCCTGTATTCCGGGTATGAGCGTCTATGTTCCTGTAAAGCCAATGACGGCTTGTGGTTACTTTGCATTGTGTGATTTTTGGAGACCTAAATAAACCAGATGAACGTTTAAATGCAGAAATGATTCCTTTCTCCTCTTTGTGGATGAGCGACACCAACTGCACAGTGTGAACAGTCACAAGGGTCATACATCATGGTACAATCCTATGGATGATGGCTCCCCGAGCTGGTGTGCGAGGTGACTCCCTGCATCATTTACCCAAAATATCAAACCTGTTTCTCAGGGAAGACGTTCCTCAACAATAAAGTCTCACAACTGAATGCAAATACTAAACGTCCAGTGCGGGATCCGGCATCAGGCGGTCTGCATCACACTCCAGTGTGGGATCCGGCGGGATCCTGCGCTCTGCATCATACTCCAGTGAGGGATCCGGCGGGATCCTGCGCTCTGCATCACAGTCCAGTGCGGGATCCTGCGCTCTGCATCACAGTCCAGTCATTTAAGCCTCATACCTGCCCCCAGGAGATGAGGGGCCCCGCTGTGACCCCAATATACTATGAAAGCTGGAGATTGTTTTTCTGTTGCAGAAGTCTAATCTCTCTATTATTTATAGACTCATTTGCATAACGATGCCTGCGCCGCTCTCCCCACAGTCACAACCTACAAGGTCTTTTGGCACAAGGCCCCTGATCACATCGGATCTACATGGGGCTCTTCTCAGCAATATTTCCAAATAAAGGAAAGTTGATTTTTAGCCTCAAACCCTCCACCACGACGGTTTATGTTGGTGAGGTTTCCCCGTCACACGCTGACCGCTGTCAGTCCATATAGGAACAAACTGTGGAGAATAATAAAGTGCAGAGCAGGGTGTTATCTGTGTGACATACTATACACCAGCAGACATCGCTGCTCCCCGGGGTGCCTGTGTCACACAAACACTTTGCATCACATGTAACAGCTGCTGCAAACTGCTGCTCATGGTCCAAAACGCGTAGAATAAAGCCGCCGTTCCTGAGATACCTTTGTGTTCCTTTTGATCTCTTTGCAGCTCGGATAGTTCTCATGTACACCCATTGGATTTACTTGCAGTCCATGTGTAATGCTGCTGTAATTTAAAACAGAGTAAATATCCTTTGGTTCATCTGGGGTTAATGCTAGAAGATGCTGTTCTCTATGTGTGTGCAGGTGCAGGTGGGGGGAGGTGTCAGATCACTCAGTTCTCCAATCCCTCAGCCCTTATGTAGTTCCACTTCCTTGCACTAGGTGTTGCTGATAGAGTTTAGTCTCTACAAGGAACCCATGTAGTGAAGACATTTGCACTGGTACTTGCTGCTGTTTCTTTCTCAGTAGAAGTTGCTGTGTTTTCCCAGTCCATAGGAAAATAGGGTAAGGGTGGCAACCAAGACCTCCTCACCTTCAGAGGTACCTCTGGGAGCAAGGTGAGCCAGGGAGCTGCAGTCTAAGGATCAGAGTAGCCCCCCTGAATGCCTTAGCCCATCTTACTATCCTGTTACCTGATTCTCTTACTGCTATACCATCCCCCATGACATTCCCAAAGAATACAGAGATGACACAATGTTAAAGTTCAAGTTCCCAGCAATATTATGTGGCAAAACAGAGAAGAAAGAAGCTATTTAAGTTTTTATTTCCCCACAGCACAACCATGCTGGAGAGTAAGCATCACATTATGTTCATGTCCAATGAAATCAAGGAGCTCTCCGTGTAGTAAACATACGTGTTTCATTCTCCAATAGAAGAGACAATTCTAAAACCTGCTGTCCACCCTTGTGACCACTATAAAAGGGGTTGTCCACTACTCAAACATCCTCTATCCATCCCTATATTTGCCCCCTTGTAAAATAAAAATACCTATACTCACCTCCGGTGCCTGTCCAACAGTATCAGCATTGCCGCTCCCAGGGCTCACGTGACATTGCTGTGTCAGGCCATCCCTGCCGCTGCTTCTTTGTCTTTTTCTTCAGACAAATCAGACATCAGATGAAGTGAGAGCAGCTGCAATCATCAAGTCTCCACTCTGCCTGACGTGTGACATAAATCTGGAGGAGGTGAGGGAACAACAGCTCTCGCTCCCTCCGGATGTATGGGATTTGTCCAGAGGCACGGAGAGTGAAGCCAGTGCTGCAGGGACATAATGTTACGTGAGCCCTGGGAGAGGCAGTGCCAATACTGAGGAAATGCTGCAGGCACTGGAGGTGAGTATAAGTGTCCATATTTTACAAGATGTAAACATAGCGATGGAGAAGGTCTTATCCCTGTAGTAGACAACCCCTTCAGCTTAGAATTCTCTAATACATTATATTTAAAGGCTTGTTAAAGAGTTGATTATGACTAAGGATTGCTCCCCTTATTGGCTGGCATTAGAGTTTTCCACTTCCTCACTGAAGTGACAATGTGCTTCCCAGAGGAGCATTGCGGCTATAAGTCTCCTTATCAGCTTATCTGTCTCCTTATGCCTGCAGGCAGATTCCTCTCCACAAGGAGAATAGTTGTTCTCCCAGACCTCGTCTCAGCCTCTCATACAGCCGGATCAGATCCCACACACTGCACTGATGAGCGTCTGCAGTTTGAGGTTCTGATCTGGCACAAATCCTGAGTCATATTAAAAGGCTTGTTAAAGGTCAATTATGACTAAGGATTGCTACCATTATTGGTGTCATTAGAGTTTCTCCCTTCCTCACTGAAGTGACAATTTGTCTAATACATGATATGACCTGGATTATCAAAATTCCTAAAATGCCTTGTCCTCCACAATCAGAAAGTCTTAGGATTGTCCTCAGTGTGAATAACACAGTGAAAGAGAAGCTGTGATGATTGTTATCACACGTGGCTCCTCACATGGGAAGGCAGGGCCCATCACTCACCTGGCACCTGGCCCAACTGGTTCCTGTACAGACTATAATTCTCAGCCGCCCGACCATGGTGGCACCTGAGCGAGCTGGAATAACCCTGACTGCAAAACTAGGAGACGAGAAACCGGACCTGGAGGCCATCGAGTGCATACTGTACGGTAAACTACTAAATCTCACTAGGAACCGTGGAGAATAATACAATATAAAATCTACAACATAAAATCTGCAATATAAAATCTGCAATATAAAATCTGCAACATTAAACCCATTACAGAAGGTGATGGTGACTCCTGATTTTTATTGGAGATATTTTAGAACACTATAACCAATACTTGGTGCACGACCTCCGATGGCGACTTAGTGTCCATTCACACAAACCATAGATGTCTGTGAGCGGCAGATCCTGCTGCAGAGGCTCGTTGCACCGTGCGGCTCGTGTGCGCTCACGTCATATTTCTCATGTTATCGGCTTTCTGCTCTTTTATCCTTTTATGTCTATCTGCCACATTGTAAACTTATATGACTAAGCCCATCATAAAGATCACAGAACACGCATCGCTCCCCGCTACACTGAACATGCTGTGCCGTGTTACAGCAATGTAATTGTAGATCTGTGTAAAGAAAGGAAGATAACATTGGGCACTTCTCTGTAGATCACAGCTTCACTTGTCCTATTGCTTTTAGGTACAATCACTGCAGCCTCTTCATTGTAAAGTCCATTATATCAGACCTTCTACCTTTACTTTATAAGCAGGATCCATTTCTCTCAAGGTCCCTTCATATTGTTATGGAAATGAATCTATGAAAATATGTAATGATTTACCAAAGTGCTTGTATTCTGTATTGTACTGTATTTCTAGCATATATGTATCCTGTGAGTACTTGCCTTTAAGACGAATAAGTTGAGTTTTTATATCCAGTATTGTACTGCAAATTATGTACCGTGTTTAGAGGAATGGTGAAGGGTACAGGGTCTGGGAGTGAAGCCGATGTCTAGCATGTCTTAGTAACAAGGGGAGATGTTCCATAACACCAGATAATGAAGGAATGTGATGGGTCAATAAGAACCAAATGATGAAAAAATACAAAGATACATATATTTTTGACTCACCGTTGCCAGGTTCTCAGGTCTCAGGCGATGCTTCCCTTGTCACGGTTCCGCGCCTGAGGCTGTGGGGCCTGGTGGTCAAATAAAAGGGGATTAAAGGATGGGGATGTTTCTTGATTGTCGTGACGCCACCTGTGGGTATCCAGTGATGGCACCGGCGCTGCTTGGGCCTCCGGGGAATGTGCGGCAGCTAGATGGGATGCTCCCACAGGATGAGCAGGGGTCCCCGGGGCCAGGAGCTGCACTGGATGGAATACGCAGCTCGGGTAGTTCGATATGTGGAGTTAATAACAGTCCTGAAGAAATGCACTGACACCAATGCTCCCTCTGTAAGTCCGGTACAATACAGGTATGCAGTTTTGTCAGGGCAACAGACCGGGTGGTCTCAGTGGTCTCAGTCCAGAGCTCCACAATGTCCTTCCTTCACTAACTGTCCTATCTAGTTGCCGTTGCCTACCTTGGAGTACCAGATCAGTGTACTAGGGAAACTTCTAGTGGAAACCTTTGTTGGATTCGTCAATCGGAGTAAAGGTCCTGAGTCCCAAATGTGGGTACATCTGTGGTAAGAAGGCTAGGTTGCGCTGTATGTAGAGAGCTGCTCCGTCACTTCGTTTCGCAAACAGTGATAGACATCTGCTCGCCTCGGACCCGGTCCGGTGAATTGGCATGGGCGTCTTTAACCCGTTGCTTATTGCTTGTCTGCCCGTGTTCCGGTCTGGGTCACCGATTGATGTGCCCTGCGGTAAAGTTTGGTTCCAGGGCTGCACGGCACTGTGCAGCTCCCTGCTCCTTCTCTTCCTCTTCTCCAACTCTCCTCTACGTTACAACTTTCCCCACACTACACCTTTCACTCCTCCACCAGAACTGATTGGTCCTCTACCTCTGAGTGGTGCATGTGGTGTATGGAGCTCTGGATTTAACCACCTCATCACGAGACGGAAGATATCACATCTTCAGTCAGGCATGCAATACCTTCCTGTGACGCACTCGTTGCGGGCGCCACATTTTTAGAATAGATTGCATAATCCAATCACCTCTAACCAATAGTAACCAATGATTAGTTGTGTGTAATATTTGTAACCAATTACTGAATGATCGTATTCAGGGCCACCACCCTCAGCATTGTCTATATACCCCCATGTGCTTACAATTCTCCCATCTTGCCCTGAGTCCGTGCGGTTATCGTCTGGACAGCTGTTATATCATTGATTTGGAAAGCAGAGAGTTCAGGAGAGGGGTAGAGCGATATTATAGTGAGAGGCGCCCGGTGCAGTAACGGCTCGTCACCTCGCTCGGCCGTCTATGGTTGTATCTCAATGTGTAGAAAGTCACGGGTTAAGGGTAGGTGTAGAGCGGCTCCGATGTGCAGAGGAGGCCGGCACACGGAGAAGTGGGATGTAAATGGAGAGAGATAATCCTATTGCTCTAAACCCCGGAGATTAAGAGTCGGTTACATGAAAACCTTTACTGGAGTGAAATAGAAATGCAGCGTCGCTTTAGTCCTTCTCTCCTGATGATGTCAGGCGGGTCACTCATCCATAGTCCTCCCCCTTCTATCAGCATTATATAACTAAGTATAGAAATGACACAATGTTATAAACAATCCATTTAAGAGACAGTCGTAGAGGATCGCGGGAACATGATCCACCGGATCCCGCAAGCTCGTCACTTCAGCTCCAAGGACTTCTGGCTTTGATGATTTTGCAGGTGAAAGTGGAAAAGATTTTAGGACAAAACAAAATAGGAACCAAAAACTTCAACAGTGAAATATGTGTCACAAATATTCATTCACTATTTGAACATGTAAAGATTTCCCTTGGGCGACTCCAAGACGGACGAGCTCCGCACACGCCCCGTCCATCCCACTCCACATGAGATGTGGAGAAACTGGATGTGAAAGGGCCACGTCACACACAATAATGTGCAGACATTTGGCAGATCTCTGGTTGCAGTGAATCATGGACACATTGATCCATCTGTGGCCGTGTACAAATGTAACATGTGTCCATGATTTCACTGCAACCAGAGATCTGCAAAATCTGCACAGATATCTGTGTGTGGACGTGGCCCTTATCAAGATCCTACTCCCATGGAGGGATTACCGTCCCATGGGCCCCAGTGCAAAATCTGAGACTGCCCGACATGTATGGGCCCTTGTAGCAATCTAAATCACATAAAGAAATACATATCACCCCCTTCATCATATAATAATATCCCCCATCCTATGGTAATATCCACCATCTTGGGTCCCTTTCAGGTATATATGTCCCCCATCCTGGACACCTTCCTGGTATATATGTCTCCCATCCTGGACACCTTCCTGGTATATATGTCCCCCATCCTGGACACCTTCCTGGTATATATGTCCCCCATCCTGGACACCTTCCTGGTATATATGTCCCCCATCCTGGACACCTTCCTGGTATATATGTCCCCCATCCTGGACACCTTCCTGGTATATATGTCCCCCATCTTGGACACCTTCCTGGTATATATGTCCCCCATCCTGGACACCTTCCTGGTATATATGTCCCCCATCCTAGACCCTTCCTGGTATATATGTCCCCCATCCTAGACCCTTCCTGGTATATGTGTCCCCCATCCTGGACACCTTCCTGGTATATATGTCCCCCATCCTGGACACCTTCCTGGTATATATGTCCCCTATCCTAGACCCTTCCTGGTATATACATCCCCCATCCTGGATACCCTCCTGGTATATATGTCCCCCATCCTAGTATCTTCTTGACACCAGTTGGGATAATCAGCCAGATATAGCTGGAGGGATTACTGAGAGATAGGTAGTAGTAAGCAGCGCAGATGTTAAACTCTTCCTATCCAGGGCTGGTTCCCAGGGGATGATGAGTGTGATGGTTACAGGTGTGATAAAGAAACTAAACTGCAGGAGTTAGTCTTTGCTTTACCTTTTTACTGCAAGTTCTGTAGCAGGTCAAGGGTAAGGCAACCATCACCAGGTGTGTGGTCCTGCCACTCTGATGAGAACTATAGTCCGCTCTGCTGGGTGAGTAATACGGCCTTCCTACCTTTAGTTCCTCACTAATCTCTCTTAGTTCCTGTGGTTACCTCCAGGCTGGTAGTGCAGATCTGGAGGGTATCCATGCTCAGAGCAGTTCCCTGATTCTTTAGACTACTGTCACCCAGAAAGTTCCAGTGGAGCAGCCAGTGGGTATAAAATCCACCAACCTCCAGTTCTGCCACCATGCCCAATAAGCCTGGGTGACTTAGGTAGGGACTGGTACCCTGCTTGCAGCTTGTCCCTTTGGAGCAGCTCCTGCTGCCTCCTTACTGGACCTATCCTTCACCTACTCTGTCCCACTACACCCTAATAACCCCTCACCCTCACCAGGGAGTGGGTCACAGGCATCAAGTGCTCAGTCTCCAAATAAGGGATCAGGCAGTGTGTGGTCACTTTGTGACATCCAGCAGAGGGACCCCAATTCCTATCAGACATGGCATTACATGAGATGTCAAAACAATACCATTTGTGGTGGTCAGATACAGGTGCGCCATACACATGTAGAAGATTATCTCAGCACAGGAACATTTTATAGAACATCCAATTATTACTCTAAGATCAATTGATTAACGCACTTTGTCCATGGGAATACTCCCTTAACTCTGCGCTGGCTCAGTTATCAGCCCACCCTGACTCAGTAATGGCTCCCAAGCTGTGATGTCCTTCTCTCTCTACTAGTGCGGATTGTCAGACCGGCGGCGCACGGCTCAGGCTTACCATCATTAGCTTCTGTAAAGCCACCGGCACTCAGCTCCCTGGCTCTGCTCCCGCTAGTCTTCTCTGACAATGAGAGCGTGCTGTCCCCTCACGTATCTCCACCGCACACATGATGGCTGACCTCCATGTCCGGCTCTTCTATCTTCTTCATGATCTCTGTAGAAAATGGAGGGAATTGTTTTGGTTTTCACCACAAGTCGATGCTTTTATTAGATCGGAGTGAATGTGAGAAGATTCTAATTCTGAAGATGGATCACATTTCTCAGTCAGATTATATTTGCAATCCGCTGCATCGCAGAGCCTGTCTTGTCCCATCCATGATTTTCACTCAGTGCCAGAGTAGGCCTCAGACACCATGATACGTTAACTAGGCCTCAGACACCATGATACGTCAACTAGGCCTCAGACACCATGATACGTCAACTAGGCCTCAGACACCATGATACAATAACTAGGCCTCAGACACCATGATACGTTAACTAGGCCTCAGACACCATGATACAATAACTAGGCCTCAGACACCATGATACGTCAACTAGGCCTCAGACACCATGATACAATAACTAGGCCTCAGACACCATGATACGTCAACTAGGCCTCAGACACCATGATACAATAACTAGGCCTCAGACACCATGATACGTCAACTAGGCCTCAGACACCATGATACAATAACTAGGCCTCAGACACCATGATATGTTGACTAGGCCTCAGACACCATGATACATGAGCTAGGCCTCAGACACCATGATATGTTGACTAGGCCTCAGACTCACGCCTCATATCAGAACCACGGGCTGTAGACCTGGATCACTTCTCATCGTAATGATTTATTACGGTTTTACAATGTGTCCATTATAATAGTACATGTCTGTGATTGTTTAATGAGCTGCCCCCCCCCATAATAAAAATAAAGAGTCAAGATGGCGCCTGTGATGAGGAGCTGATGATTGTCTTCATTGAGGGGCATTGAGTCTCTCAGCCTGAGCAGGTCATAGTAGAGCGGACCTGCCTATACTTATCATGTCCAGGTCTCCTCACACCTGTGATGTCATAGTAGAGCGGACCTGCCTATACTTATCATGTCCAGGTCTCCTTACACCTGTGATGTCATAGCAGAGTGGACCTGCCTATACTTATCATGTCCAGGTCTACTTACACCTGTGATGTCATAGTAGAGTGGACCTGCCTATACTAATCATGTCCAGGTCTCCTTACACCTGTGATGTCATAGTAGAGCGGACCTGCCTATACTTATCATGTCCAGGTCTCCTTACACCTGTGATGTCATAGCAGAGCGGACCTGCCTATACTTATCATGTCCAGGTCTCCTTACACCTGTGATGTCATAGTAGAGCGGACCTGCCTATACTTATCATGTCCAGGTCTCCTTACACCTGTGATGTCATAGTAGAGCGGACCTGCCTATACTTATCATGTCCAGGTCTCCTTACACCTGTGATGTCATAGTAGAGCGGACCTGCCTATACTTATCATGTCCAGGTCTCCTTACACCTGTGATGTCATAGCAGAGCGGACCTGCCTATACTTATCATGTCCAGGTCTCCTTACACCTGTGATGTCATAGTAGAGCGGACCTGCCTATACTTATCATGTCCAGGTCTCCTTACACCTGTGATGTCATAGCAGAGCGGATCTGCCTATACTTATCATGTCCAGGTCTCCTCACACCTGTGATGTCATAGTAGAGCGGACCTGCCTATACTTATCATGTCCAGGTCTCCTTACACCTGTGATGTCATAGTTGCGGTATTTCAGTGCACCTTAATTCTCCGCCATATCGGGAACTTCCGAGGAAATTAAAACTCAATTTACTGCGATCCTGCGGGACTTTGTCAATTAGAGGCTCAGCCGGTAACCACATAACTTATCACTGGAGAAATATGATTACATTGCTATAGAAAACACAAGGATTGAGGCAGCCATCACCCACCTGTCAGAGATCAGAGGAGCGCTGGCGTTATTATCTGACTGACACTTCATGCAATTATCTAAGTAGATTGGATCTTCCCCGATCATTAAATATCTCTTGGCTCAGAAGAGCCGGGATCTAAGCCGGAGACCTGGAGTAATATTATCCCAGAGGTTGGATGTGTGCAGATTCCAATACACTTCAAGGTAAATAATATCACGGCCGCGGCCACATAAGAGGGGACGCGGGGCAGAAACAATCCATATACGCTGTGACATGGAGGAGACGGGAATTGTATCTGATCTTCTATGGACCTGACATCCGGTCATCTCTATAGAGTCCCTCTGGTAGACCACCACCTGGACATTACGTGTCCCTCCATGTCACTTGTATTCTGTAAATATTGTGTAGTGTTATAATATTGCAGCCTTTCTGGTGGGGTGGAGAACTCCAGGTCTCGAGCCACCAACAGGTCCTGTTTTCAGGATTTCCTTAGCACTGCACAGGTGATAATATAATCACCTGCTCTGGGGATGATTGCAAACCCTGTGTAATGCTAAGGAAATATGGAAAACGTGACCTGTTGGTGGCCCTCAGGACCTGCAGTTCCCTACCCGTCATAAAGGCTGTAATATTATAACACTACAGCACTACATAGCGGACAACACAATATTTACAGAATACAAGTGGCATAGAAGGACACGTGATGTCCAGGTGGTGGTCTACCAGAGGGACTCTATAGAGATGACCGGATGTCAAGGCCATAGAAGCCATCACCAAGAAGATGAAATACAATTCCCGTCACCTCCATGTCAGAGAACAGCGTATATGGATTATTCCTGCCCCACGTGTCCTGTTCTTCTGGTATCCGTTGCAGGCGAGCCACAGCCGTGCCTTATAGGATGGAGCTATGAAGTATCAAACATTCTCTTGTCTCATCTGGATTAAGAGATTTATTAACATGAATTGCACAATGTTTTCTGAAATTTGGTTATATTTTGAATACTGGAAACCTAAAAGTTACCATATCTCACAATATGACCTGCATCTCTTAGCTCTTATGAGGCAGGTGTACTTATTTCGAAAGTCCACATAAGAATGACTGTGTAATCCTTTTTTTTAATTTTGAAAGTCCCCTATCTAATGTAGAGACCATAATACTGTCCCTGAGGTAACCCGAGAGTCTGATCAGCTGTAGTGTGAACGCTGTGTAGATCGCACACTTATATGGCCGTATTCAGTGTGTGGAGCTGAAGATGGATTTCCCTGACAATCAGCATATTTCAGGTTTAGAAACAGCCTTGTGGGGACATCTTCTGGAAGGTTTATGAAAGGTTTTCTTCCAGATTTCACTTACGGTATAAAGTATAAATTAAAGTTGATTATCATCACTTGCTCTACATTATTATTAACTAAACAATTAAACAGCGGTTACACTTTAAACTACAAAGTATAGTAACAAACTGCAACCAGAGGTACAAGCTCAACATAAAAGCAGCAGCTGAGTCATTCTTATACTATTTACTATTTGGAAGCTTTGAGTTAGTTATATTTTAAAGGCGTTAAACATTGGTGACGTATTTGTATATATGTCGACAATGTTTAATTTAAGGGGTGTAATCTTGAGAACAAATCCAAATTATATGGATTGTAACACGGTCCTATGTAAATAGTATACCATACAACACCATAGTACTAAAGCTCCATTTCTCAATATTCCATATAGCAATTTTCCCCAGCTTCAGTCCCTCTATGTCAGGGGTCTCCAGCAACCGGGCCGCGGACCGGGCCGCGGGGGTCTCTGTGACGGTCCGTAGCTCAGAGCGATGAATGCTGCCCACCATGATGTCACCGCTTCAGCATTACAGCACCACTCTGCTGTCTTCCTGTGATTGGAGCAGTCGGCCAATCACAGTGCAGTAACCAGGCCCTGATTGGCCAATAGTTGCTGCGCTGTAATTGGCACGGCTGCTCTACTGTGATTGGCCCGGCTGCTGCATTGTGATTGGCCGATGGCTCTATGCACGCAGCTGAGGAAGAGAGCAGAGCGGCGCAGTAATGCTGCAGGTGTAGTGTCGTGGACCAGTGAGAAAAGGATGTGTGTGTGCTGCATGGGGATGATGTGGGCTGCAAGAGGAGGATGATGGAGGCTGCAAAAGGATAATGGGGCTACATGGGGATGACTACACTATGTGCTCAGGTACACTCGGTGCTCCCTGTGCTCGGGTACACTCAGTGCTCGATGTGCTCAGGTACACTCTGTGCTCCCTGTGGTGGTGTAGAGGGTTACATGACGGGTCAGGACAGTAGAGGGTACATGACGGGTCTGGACAGTGGAGGGTTACACGACGGGTCTGGACAGTGGAGGGTTACACGACGGATCTGGACAGCGGAGGGTTACATGACGGGTCTGGACAGCGGAGGGTTACACGACAGGTTGGGTCTGTTGAGGGTCTGCCCTTATTTTAGTCTCATTATCTTGAATCCCTGCACATAACATCTCCTGTGTTACCCTGAATGTGGCTTCATGGGGCAAATAGACATTTGAAATCTGCATTTTATTTGCACTGTAAATCCTTTAAATGTAAAGAATCGGTTATTAGTATAAAGTATAACAAGTCATCAGATTCATAAATAAAGAGTTTATTTGATACAAAGTGATTGTAGACCTGATCAGAGCTCCCGGAGGAGCTGATGATCACACTCACTCCTCCGCTGTCTATGGAGATTGCAGACTATTGGCTCAGTCTCAGATCTGTATATTTCACCTCTTGTGACATCATCCATTATATTATAAGTATTTGCTAAATAAATTGTCAAATCACAAACCTGAAATATGAAAACATTGTAGAAATATTGCTCATAATCTGTCACTGTAAGAACAAGTGGTAACAGAAGGTAATCGCCTGTAGTTACGCCATGAAGTCGTCAGATGATATAAAGTGACTTTATTGTGCCGCTCTGCAGAGGATAATGGTCTGTGCAGCATAACAGCATAATCGAATTTTCCAATTTCCTTAGGCGGCTACAGAGAGGTTCTCATCAACATATAAATAGCGCGCGTCGCTCGCTTCCTATAGGATTCCTGAAGTTTTCCTTTTCAATTTAACAAAATATCTACAGCTCACAGCAAATTGGGGGTAAAAGTATAAATCATAGATTGTGCAGCAGATCGAGCCCCTGAAACGTTACATGACAGCGACAACTGACAAGCTTTTCACACTATGTCTGGTTAAGGGGGCTGCAATCCTACAAGGGGCGCGAAATCCTACAAAGGGGCTGCAATCCTACAAGGGGGCTGCCATCCTACAAGGGGGCTGCAATCCTACAAGGTGGCTGCAATCCTACAAGGGGGCTGCAATCCTACAAGGTGGCTGCAATCCTACAAGGGGGCTGCAATCCTACAAGGTGGCTGCAATCCTACAAGGGGGCTGCAATCCTACAAGGGGGCTGCCATCCTACAAGGGGGCTGCAATCCTACAAGGGGGCTGCCATCCTACAAGGGGGCTGCAATCCTACAAGGGGGCTGCAATCCTACAAGGGGGCTGCAATCCTACAAGGGGGCTGCAATCCTACAAGGGGGCTGCAATTCTACAAGGTGGCTGCACTGCTACAAGGGGGCTGCCATCCTACAAGGGGGCTGCAATTCTACTAGGCGGCTCCAATCCTACAAGGGAGCTGGCATCCTACAAGGGGGCTGCAATTCTACTAGGCGGCTCCAATCCTACAAGGGGACTGCAATCCTACAAGGGGGCCGCAATCCTACAAGGGGGCTGCACTGCTACAAGGGGGCTGCAATCCTACAAGGGGGCTGCAATCCTACAAGGGGGCTGCAACCCTACAAGGGGGCTGCAATCCTACAAGGGGACTGCCATCCTACAAGGGAGCTGCAACCCTACAAGGGGGCTGCTGGAGGCGTCGGGGGATCGCTGGAAGGTGAGAATAGAGTTTTTATTATTTTTAACCCCTTGCTTTTTCTTAATTTCAGTGAAGTGAAATTGGACGGTTAGGAGCAGTTGTAGTGTGGAGCAACTCAGTACAATAAAATCGGATCTGAGAAGCGATCAGCTGTTTCCTCGGACCCGAGCTCATAGGCCCCATGTTAACTGGCGCGGATCAGGTCGGATCCGATTGAATCTGATTTGGTCCGTTGTGCCCAGAATCGGAGCAGTCTCTGATTTTGGATACATCAAAAAATTGTACACAATTGGATCCAACAAAAATCAGATGGTAATTAGGCCAAATCGGATCCGTGGCTTTACAACGGAGAGCCGCAGATCACAGAATAACGCAGTGTGGAAGCCGCCTCAGATAGAAGGTGTCCTGACAGATCCACATCAAGCTGAAGCCCCAGTTCTGCAGAACCTCTTTGGATGTGGTAATGAATCACATAGAGAATCCGCCCTGTCAATGTAACGAGGCCTATTATCCTATTACTGCAGATAAAGGGGTTCTCCAAAAGAGACAAATGCGTTACACTCTCCCGCTAATCTCTAGACCCTGAACCCAGTATTGTTGCTGTGGAGTTAGCGGTGGGAACCCTTTGACATTGCAGTTGGGATTCTGCGAGTTGCCCGCTCCGTTCATGGTTACTCATTTTCTTTGCTATTTTCCATTTATAGAGATCATTATATTTTTTTCATGAGTGAAATCTGTTCTGGTAAATTAAACATCCGGCCGTGTCCTGTCCTCAGAAATGTCTGGAAATAAGAGGCCCAGAATATCACAAGCATTTATACCCATCAGAGGATACACGTCTACTGTAATATATCGGCTCCACATTGTAACAGAAGATACATAACAAACTGTTATTCTGTAATACACAATGATGATATGGAACTAATAAATGTTCACCGTATGGCCCCGACTCTAGTGTATGCTGATCCATGGACGGCTCATGGCCATATCCTCTACTGTCCTCGCTGTCACCAGCTGTAGCCACATTTCTGAGGAGACGGGAAACTCTCCAGGCCGCAGGTAAACAGTATACTAAATGCTAAAGATTTCAAGGTCCGAAAGCCAAGACTCCATCTCCATTGACTAATATAGTAAGAACCAAATCTGTGGCCTAGGAGGGCCCAAATGGTCCATATGGCCCATATACAAAGACTGGCAATATTGAAGACCCAGCTGGGGCCCCACATTGGGGCTCATGAGCCTCGAGCTATACCACTGCTCAAAAGCGGAACAACAATTGGTTTAAATATACCCTAAACCATATTCATAAGTTGAAGAAATTTTGAAATTCTGTTTTGATAAGCGAGGAAAAAAAAACTAGACATTTTGGGCCTATGGGTGAGTGGTGGAAGATCTAGAGGAGGAAGAATGAAATAGATCATACAAAATCACCCTTCCTACAGTGAAGCATGGCGGTCACTCAGTGATACCTACAGTGAAGCATGGCGGTCACTCAGTGATACCTACAGTGAAGCATGGCGGTCACTCAGTGATACCTACAGTGAAGCATGGCGGTCACTCAGTGATACCTACAGTGAAGCATGGCGGTCACTCAGTGATACCTACAGTGAAGCATGGCGGTCACTCAGTGATACCTACAGTGAAGCATGGCGGTCACTCAGTGATACCTACAGTGAAGCATGGCGGTCACTCAGTGATACCTACAGTGAAGCATGGCGGTCACTCAGTGATACCTACAGTGAAGCATGGCGGTCACTCAGTGATACCTACAGTGAAGCATGGCGGTCACTCAGTGATACCTACAGTGAAGCATGGCGGTCACTCAGTGATACCTACAGTGAAGCATGGCGGTCACTCAGTGATACCTACAGTGAAGCATGGCGGTCACTCAGTGATACCTACAGTGAAGCATGGCGGTCACTCAGTGATACCTACAGTGAAGCATGGCGGTCACTCAGTGATACCTACAGTGAAGCATGGCGGTCACTCAGTGATACTTACAGTGAAGCATGGCGGTCACTAAGTGATACCTACAGTGAAGCATGGCGGTCACTCAGTGATACCTACAGTGAAGCATGGCGGTCACTCAGTGATACCTACAGTGAAGCATGGCGGTCACTCAGTGATACCTACAGTGAAGCATGGCGGTCACTCAGTGATACCTACAGTGAAGCATGGCGGTCACTCAGTGATACCTACAGTGAAGCATGGCGGTCACTCAGTGATACCTACAGTGAAGCATGGCGGTCACTCAGTGATACCTACAGTGAAGCATGGCGGTCACTCAGTGATACCTACAGTGAAGCATGGCGGTCACTCAGTGATACTTACAGTGAAGCATGGCGGTCACTAAGTGATACCTACAGTGAAGCATGGCGGTCACTCAGTGATACCTACAGTGAAGCATGGCAGTCACTCAGTGATACCTACAGTGAAGCATGGCGGTCACTCAGTGATACCTACAGTGAAGCATGGCGGTCACTCAGTGATACCTACAGTGAAGCATGGCGGTCACTCAGTGATACCTACAGTGAAGCATGGCAGTCACTCAGTGATACCTACAGTGAAGCATGGCAGTCACTCAGTGATACCTACAGTGAAGCATGGCAGTCACTCAGTGATACCTACAGTGAAGCATTTTGGCGGCTCAGCACAATGACTAAGGGCACAACCAATGCACGAAATGTGTAAGCTATTGCTTATTTTTTTTAACATCTTTCAATAAACTTGTATTTTTTTTTAATGAAACATCTCTTCAACTGCTCCCAACTACTCCCAATAGGGGAAGCTGGATTACAAACCTTTTTTTTTTATTGTAACATCTGGGACCTGGACAAAGTTTACTATCTATGCACCACTGTGTCACTGAGGAACATGCACACTAGGATTGGTGAGATGACCTCAACTCATATATGTTTTTTTTATGGTGTCTTGGCAATGCCTACATATCTAGAGGAGAAAGAATGAAATATATGACAAAAAACAGCCTTCCTACAGTGAAGCAAAATGATGGCTTTATGATGCCTACAGTGAAGCATGGTGGTCACTAAGTGATACCTACTGGGAAGCATTGCAGTGTCTCAGTGATGCCTACAGTGTAGCATGGCAGTGGTTTGATGATGTCTAAAGTGAAGCTTGGACACGTCCTGGTGATGCCTACAGTGAAGTTTGGTGATGTCTTGTGATGCTTACAGTGAGGCATGGTGCTGATGTCTACAGTAAAGCTTGGCAGTAGTTTATTGATGCTCTGGGGCTTCTTTCCTTCCTCTTGTACTGGCAACTTTAAATGTATAATAACCAATAGGAATTCAATTTAGTATCAGGAATTGTAAGAGAAACCAATGTCTTCAGCGCCTTTTGTAGGGGCCTTCATAGTTGCCTAAACTTGAACAAAATTGCACATTTTTGGTGGGATCTAAAGAAGACGGCTGCAGCCCATAAACCCAAGAATATGAATGAACTAAAGATCCTTTCCTATAAGGAATTAGCCTCGATTCCTCCGAATCCTTTCTGAAAGCTGAGTCTGGTTATACGCCCTGATTCAGCGGGTGAGAGGAGCCACAGACGTTCTGCTGAGAGCTGGACACATGAAGGGGTGAAACATTTGGAGGTTGCAGAAGTCAATAAAAGTTGAATTTTGTGTTGAATTGGGAGAAGTCGCTTCTTCTATTAGTTGGGGTGAAATATTTAGATTGCAATAAACCAATGAAACAAGAACAAATAATAATAAACCTGATACAATTACTATTCATTCCTCAGTGTAAGTATATGATGATGTGGAGCTGAAATGCTCTATATGTGGAAGCCGAACTCTAGTATATACTTAGCCATGAGGACACTAATGTAATAACTATATCCAGACTAATACAGATTATTCCTCGTAGCCTCAATAAGTAGAGAATTCCTTTTGGTTACAGATCGGCCTATAGAAGGATAAAGTGTAAATCTGGGATGACATAATGTATATACTGTAGGTATAATATGTATAGGTGATGACTGCGAGATTGGATGTGTGTGACCACTATGAGCCCCAGGGCCACATCAGGGCGCTCGCCCCTTGTCTGAACAGAATGGCCCCATACCTGTGCCATGTCATCGGGGTGGACAGAGAGCGCTGAGCACAATCCCCGGCAGTCATCTACAGATTGGAACGGCTGCTGCAGATCCCGGTGATCGGTGGTTTGGATTCACACAGATCCAGTGGATTGATGATTACTTGTTACAAACATATTAATAGAGGATAGGATTTAATGAAACACATCTGCTTTTTGCTATAACTGCACCTACTGTCACACAGAGGGATGTACAAACCTCACCTCTGTCATGGCGGCGTTGGGCTCTGTTCAGATTGCAGATTCTGACGCTCCGCCCGATGGTTTCTCTGGTGCCTGAGAGCAGCACAGGCAGACTCGGGCATCAACCGGCCGTGTGCTGATTCATAGGCAGGATAGCAAGAGTTAATCTCTGCTGTCTCCTCTTCTCACATGTTGTGGGGCAGCCAATCACAGTGACTCCCCTCAGTGGCGCACCCAGAAATTTCCCAAGGTAGGGGTCCAAGAAACACACACCGGCCCTGAAAGGGGGGTGTCACCCCCCAGCGGGGTTCCGAGGGGCAAAGCCCACGGTGGGGGGGTTTGGGGGAGCAAAGCCCCCGTAAAAGCAGCCTCTTCTGTGGGCCCTTGGGTGCTGTGTAATTGTTCCTGTCTCCTGACATAGGGGCCCAGCTCCTTGTGTACTGCACCACTTCTCAGAGCCGTCCAAAGGGGGGGGTCCAGACACGTAGGTCCCCCCCCTTGGGTGCGCCTATGACTCCCCTCCTATTTATACTGGAGGAATCCAGCTATCCCTGCCAGCTATAGCTTATGCTATGTTGGTCTGTGAGGTGCGGTGTCCCCGACTCTCTGGAGAAAGTTGTGCTCTGGATTTGGAGCAGGTGTTGGAGTTCTTCCCTGTTGTTTGTTGCTCTCTCTTCCTTCCTGCTCTGGTTTTTCCTTCTACTTCTCTTAATGTCTTTATCTTTGTGTGCGCAGTTTGTGACCGAGTTTTGATTTTCTCTTGTCTTTCTTTATCTGTGGATTTCATTATTCCCCTGTCCCGGGGGAAGGGGGATTCAGACCAGGAGTGGTCAGGTGCAGGACAAGGTTGGAGACTCAGACCTTCACACCATTAGCAGTACCCCTGAGACAAGGGACAGCACAGGCCCCCTAACTTGAGAGACAGATCAGACACCCAATTTCCTCGAGATCCCATAGTCATCATAACACCTTCTCATTGGTTGTTTTTAGAATTACAACTTGGCTCTATTAGACTGGACTATATGGAGACTTTGGCCTAATGTCAATGGATATATGCAGTGAGAATGGGAGGACATTGTGCCTCACATAGAGATGGCGGGACAGATAAGCCTGTCCCAAAAAGTCAAGACTATGTAGATTTTTTGTGTCTTCCTTGTCGTGGTCTCAGTATTTTGCAGGTCACGGTGTCTCCCCATTCACTTACACTTTGCACTTTGTTGCTATGTGGCCTCCACCATAAACTGAATGAGGTTAATCTGCAAAATGCTGCGATGACCTGTGGACTTGTGCGGCTCAGATCCTGGATATAAGCATCTACAGGGACGGAGAGAATAAAGGCAAAGGCTGTGTCCTTTACATTGTTGCATTACATTATGTCACGTAGGAAACGCATCAGGGTTTGGTTATTACAGTATAATTAATATTAAATGATTACGTCTTATATCGGATGCAGGAGAGAAAAAGGAACTTTTATTTCTGCCTCTAGAAGCTTAAAAAGGGCAGAAAACAAGAGCGACCATGAGTGATTGCACCCCGGGAGGTGACTGGGTTACATGATTACACAATGTATCACCCCAAGAAAACAAGGAGGAAACAAGGGAAGAAACAAGGGTAAGGAAACAAGGGAAGAAAACAAGGGAAGAAAACAAGGGAAGAAAACAAGGGAGGAAAACAAGGGAGGAAAACACGGGGAGAAAACACGGGAAGAAAACAAGGAAAGAAAACAAGGGAGGAAAACAAGGGAGGAAAACAAGGGAGGAAAACACGGGAGGAAAACACGGGAGGAAAACACGGGAGGAAAACACGGGAGGAAAACAAGGGGGAGAAAACAAGGGAGGAAAACAAGGGAGGAAAACAAGGGAGGAAAACAAGGGAGGAAAACAAGGGAGGAAAACAAGGGAGGAAAACAAGGGGAGAAAACAAGGGAGGAAAACAAGGGAGGAAAACAAGGAAAGAAAACAAGGGAGGAAAACACGGGAGGAAAACAAGGGAGGAAAACAAGGGAGGAAAACAAGGGAGGAAAACAAGGGAGGAAAACAAGGGAGGAAAACAAGGGGAGAAAACACGGGGAGAAAACAAGGGAGGAAAACAAGGGAGGAAAACAAGGGGAGAAAACACGGGGAAGAAAACAAGGAAAGAAAACAAGGGAGGAAAACAAGGGAGGAAAACAAGGGGAGAAAACACGGGGAAGAAAACAAGGAAAGAAAACAAGGGAGGAAAACAAGGGAGGAAAACAAGGGGAGAAAACACGGGGAAGAAAACAAGGAAAGAAAACAAGGGAGGAAAACAAGGGAGGAAAACAAGGGAGGAAAACAAGGGAGGAAAACACGGGGAGAAAACACGGGGAGAAAACAAGGGAGGAAAACAAGGGGAGAAAACAAGGGGAGAAAACAAGGGAGGAAAACAAGGGAGGAAAACAAGGGGAGAAAACAAGGGGAGAAAACAAGGGAGGAAAACAAGGGAGGAAAACAAGGGAGGAAAACAAGGGGAGAAAACAAGGGGAGAAAACAAGGGAGGAAAACAAGGGAGGAAAACAAGGGAGGAAAACAAGGGGAGAAAACAAGGGGAAGAAAACAAGGGAGGAAAAGAAGGGAGGAAAACAAGGAAAGAAAACAAGAGAGGAAAACAAGGGGAAGAAAACGAGGGGAAGAAAACGAGGGGAAGAAAACAAGGGAAGAAAACCAGGAAAGAAAACAAGGGAAGAAAACAAGAAAGGCGCCTTGGAGGAAGAAGCTTTCAATGTAATTTATTAAAATAACCCAAGTGGTGATTGTGCTGTATGAAGACGCTGCAGAGACAATTTAATTAGACGTCTTTCACTACTGTAATAACGATCTGCTTTGATCCTGCAAGTGCAGCGAGAGTGAAGAAAACCGCGGTACGGCTTATATTAGAAACTAGATGGTGGCCCGATTCTAAAGAATCGGGTAGTCTAGAATCCATATATAGTTTATTTACTAATAGTTACGGGAGTGCGGTGAAATGAATTGTGTGTATACAGGCGGCTCTGTGGGTAGCAGAGTATATGGTGGCTCAGTGGTTAGCAGTGAGTGCGGTGGCTCAGTGGTTAGCAGTGAGTGCGGTGGCTCAGTGGTTAGCAGTGAGTGCGGTGGCTCAGTGGTTAGCAGTGAGTGCGGTGGCTCAGTGGTTAGCAGTGAGTGCGGTGGCTCAGTGGTTAGCAGTGAGTGCGGTGAGATTGGTCAGCGCAGCGGCGTGGGCAGAGTGGTCAGCGCAGCGGCGTGGGCAGAGTGGTCAGCGCAGCGGCGTGGGCAGAGGAGAGGGGGCAGAGGCGGCTGGGCAGAGGCGGCTGTGCAGAGGACAGGGGGCAGAGGCGGCTGTGCAGAGGACAGGGGGCAGAGGCGGCTGGGCAGAGGACAGGGGGCAGAGGCGGCTGGGCAGAGGACAGGGGGCAGAGGACAGGGGGCAGAGGCGGCTGGGCAGAGGCGGCTGGGCAGAGGACAGGGGGCAGAGGCGGCTGGGCAGAGGACAGGGGGCAGAGGACAGGGGGCAGAGGCGGCTGGGCAGAGGCGGCTGGGCAGAGGACAGGGGGCAGAGGCGGCTGGGCAGAGGACAGGGGGCAGAGGACAGGGGGCAGAGGACAGGGGGCAGAGGACAGGGGGCAGAGGACGCAGAGGACAGGGGGCAGAGGACAGGGGGCAGAGGACGCAAAGGACAGGGGGCAGAGGACAGGGGGCAGAGGACGCAGAGGACAGGGGGCAGAGGACAGGGGGCAGAGGACAGGGGGCAGAGGCGGCTGGGCAGAGGACAGGGGGCAGAGGCGGCTGGGCAGAGGACAGGGGGCAGAGGCGGCTGGGCAGAGGACAGGGGGCAGAGGCGGCTGGGCAGAGGACAGGGGGCAGAGGCGGCTGGGCAGAGGACAGGGGGCAGAGGCGGCTGGGCAGAGGACAGGGGGCAGAGGACACAGAGGACAGGGGGCAGAGGACACAGAGGACAGGGGGCAGAGGACACAGAGGGGGCAGAGGAGGCAGAGGACACAGAGGACAGGGGGCAGAGGACACAGAGGACAGGGGGCAGAGGACACAGAGGGGGCAGAGGAGGCAGAGGACACAGAGGACAGGGGGCAGAGGACACAGAGGACAGGGGGCAGAGGACACAGAGGACAGGGGGCAGAGGACACAGAGGACAGGGGGCAGAGGACACAGAGGACAGGGGGCAGAGGACACAGAGGACAGGGGGCAGAGGACACAGAGGACAGGGGGCAGAGGACACAGAGGACAGGGGGCAGAGGACACAGAGGACAGGGGGCAGAGGACACAGAGGACAGGGGGCAGAGGACACAGAGGACAGGGGGCAGAGGACACAGAGGACAGGGGGCAGAGGACACAGAGGACAGGGGGCAGAGGACACAGAGGACAGGGGGCAGAGGACACAGAGGACAGGGGGCAGAGGACACAGAGGGGGCAGAGGAGGCAGAGGACACAGAGGACAGGGGGCAGAGGACACAGAGGACAGGGGGCAGAGGACACAGAGGACAGGGGGCAGAGGACACAGAGGACAGGGGGCAGAGGACACAGAGGACAGGGGGCAGAGGACACAGAGGACAGGGGGCAGAGGACACAGAGGACAGGGGGCAGAGGACACAGAGGGGGCAGAGGAGGCAGAGGACACAGAGGACAGGGGGCAGAGGACACAGAGGACAGGGGGCAGAGGACACAGAGGACAGGGGGCAGAGGACACAGAGGGGGCAGAGGAGGCAGAGGACACAGAGGACAGGGGGCAGAGGACACAGAGGACAGGGGGCAGAGGACACAGAGGACAGGGGGCAGAGGACACAGAGGACAGGGGGCAGAGGACACAGAGGACAGGGGGCAGAGGACAGGGGGCAGAGGACGCAGAGGACAGGGGGCAGAGGACAGGGGGCAGAGGACAGGGGGCTGAGGACAGGGGGCAGAGGCGGCTGGGCAGAGGACAGGGGCAGAGGCGGCTGGGCAGAGGACAGGGGGCAGAGGCGGCTGGGCAGAGGACAGGGGGCAGAGGCGGCTGGGCAGAGGACAGGGGGCAGAGGCGGCTTGGCAGAGGACAGGGGGCAGAGGCGGCTGGGCAGAGGACAGGGGGCAGAGGCGGCTGGGCAGAGGACAGGGGGCAGAGGCGGCTGGGCAGAGGACAGGGGGCAGAGGACACAGAGGACAGGGGGCAGAGGACACAGAGGACAGGGGCAGAGGACACAGAGGGGGCAGAGGAGGCAGAGGACACAGAGGACAGGGGGCAGAGGACACAGAGGACAGGGGGCAGAGGACACAGAGGGGCAGAGGAGGCAGAGGACACAGAGGACAGGGGGCAGAGGACACAGAGGACAGGGGGAAGAGGACACAGAGGACAGGGGGCAGAGGACACAGAGGACAGGGGGCAGAGGACACAGAGGACAGGGGGCAGAGGACACAGAGGACAGGGGGCAGAGGACAGGGGGCAGAGGACACAGAGGACAGGGGGCAGAGGACACAGAGGACAGGGGGCAGAGGACACAGAGGACAGGGGGCAGAGGACACAGAGGACAGGGGGCAGAGGACACAGGACAGGGGGCAGAGGACACAGAGGGGGCAGAGGAGGCAGAGGACACAGAGGACAGGGGGCAGAGGACACAGAGGACAGGGGGCAGAGGACACAGAGGGGGCAGAGGAGGCAGAGGACACAGAGGACAGGGGGCAGAGGACACAGAGGACAGGGGGCAGAGGACACAGAGGACAGGGGGCAGAGGACACAGAGGACAGGGGGCAGAGGACACAGAGGACAGGGGGCAGAGGACACAGAGGACAGGGGGCAGAGGACACAGAGGACAGGGGGCAGAGGACACAGAGGACAGGGGGCAGAGGACACAGAGGACAGGGGGCAGAGGACACAGAGGACAGGGGGCAGAGGACACAGAGGACAGGGGGCAGAGGACACAGAGGACAGGGGCAGAGGACACAGAGGACAGGGGCAGAGGACACAGAGGACAGGGGGCAGAGGAGAGGGGGCAGAGGACACAGGACAGGGGGCAGAGGACAGGGGGCAGAGGACACAGAGGGGGCAGAGGACGCAGAGGGCAGAGGGGGCACACAGGTTGGAGGGCAGAGCAGCCTGTATGGCTGCAGACTTACCGGTGGCCGGGGTCGGGTGTAGGAGGAGAGGAGGGGCGGGCAGAGCTGCAGGAGAGGAAGTCCCGCCCTCCCTCCTCTCCAGGCACACGGCAGGGAGCACGGGTACCCCAGGGTTGTGTGTGGGCCTCCGAGGTGGCGGGCAATGGGCCCCCCTGGCCCCCCCCCCGGTATGTAGCTACTGGCTGGAGGGCAGAGGGTGGAGGGGAGTGGCAGGAGGGCACACGGAACTTCCGAGATCGGAACGTTCCGTGTGTCGGTGACTGTAGCCGGGGGGCAGCCTGGCTACAGTGCACTGGATGAGCCTGGGCGACGGCCATCACGGAAGTGGGCGTGGCCTCCTCCGGAAGTGGCCTTCGGGTTTTATATAATAGATGAGTGACTTTAACCCGTACACAGAAGTGGATACAGCTGATACAATCATTGGATACATCAGCAGCAGCTACACAATGTCTTTGCTGATTTGTTACAATGTATCAGTCTGGAGTCCGGGATATTCAGTGCACAGAGTCCATGAATAAACCTTTTGACACAGACACACATTCTGATTTTCCTAGTTTGCTTGTTCAGTAATTTAGACATTTTTGCTCCGCCCACGAGGAGCTTTTGATTAGTTTTTGTCGTTGTGTTTGCAGCGTCTTCCAGTTTCGGCACTGCGGATGGTTTAGGGCCTGTTCACACACTGAGTTTGTGGTGCACATTTTGGACCTCCTGGCAGAAAAGTGCACCACAACCCTCCCTGTCCGCACTGTGTGGATTTTATGTGGATTTTGTGTTGCTTTGTGTCTATTTCAATAAAGTTTAGATGCTTTGGTCCAAAAAAAAGAGAAACAAAGATGTGAACTCCTGCTCCTCCCCTCATCACTATCACTACCTGCGGATGTGAATGCAAATTTGGCTCAACATATGTAACAAATCCACATCGTGTGAACAGTGCTGTGTATCTGCTGCATATTCTGAGTTAACATGAGGGTCTATGGGGGAAAACACAGCAAAATCCGGAGCAAGATTTATCCACAATCAAATACACAGGAGATCCGCTGCTGAAAAAGATGCACCATGTGAACAAGACGTCACAAATCCCATAGACTTTACAGTGAAAACGCTGCTGTAGACCTGCACCAAATCCGCATCATGCGAAAGAGCCCTACATAGATCTGCGCTCCTCTGTGTATTCTGACCGCGGGGAGAGGTTCAGCTGCCGCTATGGAAACACACTAATGTCACATGCGATCCGCACATGACTATCAATACATTTTTATCACAACCAATTACTGGAAAGTATCAAAAACAAAAAAGCTTTATCTAAAACTTGACACCAAAAAGAGAAAAAAAACACAGAATCAAAAACAATAAAAAATGTAACAAATTGGACTAAAAATGTCTTCACATTTCCTTCATCAAACATTGTTACCGTGTCGCCTATTTTTATTTTTCTCGATTATTGCAATGTATTTATTTATTCTTTTAGAGATTTTGCTCATTTTTTTCTCTTTTCTTTGGTTTTGCTTTTTTTTTTCCTAATAAAAAATGTAACAAAATGCACTAAAAAATGTAGTGAAAAAACCCAACTAACCTAATTGACATAATAGGTGCAGAATTGGTGCAGACAACGTTCAACATCAAAAAGTCATGAGAAGTAGTGATGGGCGAGCCCGAACTGTAACCATAGAGCTGGTGTTCAGGCTCATACCCCGGATATGGACTTCCCTGTGAAAAGAAAGAAAATAGTTATTAAACGGCAGCATTATACTTACTGGGTCCCTGCATCCTGCCGTCCCGCCGCTGTACTTCCGGGGCCGCTCATTAACTTCCTGGATATTCAATGCAGAGGGACCCAACAGCCAATATTAGATGCTCTGTCACAGAGAATGGGCGTCTGTGATTGGCTGTTGGAGTAATCTGGAAACTGCCCATACGTTCTGGTATGGTAGAATGTATGGGAAGGCTTCAGGTTACTTCAGCAGCCAATCACAGACACCCATACTCTGTAATAGCATCTGTGATTGGCTGTTGGGCCCCACACCCATTGACTGACATCATAGTACTGTGCAAATAAATAATTATAAAAATTAACTTAGTACTTTGTAGTATCTTTTATTCTCAGCAGAGATAAAGCGGACAGCTATGGGCTGCCACCTTCAGTTGCCTGGTTTTACCTTGGCTGGCAATCAAAATACAGGGAAACCCATTATTTTTTTTTAATTATTTAAATAAATAATTTAAAAACAAAAATGCGTTGGCTTCGCCCTACTTTTGATTTCCAGCCAAGGTAAAATCCAGGCAAAAGGGGGCTTGGATTCTCAGCATGGTAAGGCCCAAGTGATGTGAGCCCCCCATGCTGAAAAACGCAGCCCACAGCCACCCCCGAAAGTGGTGCATTCTTTTTATAGCGCCATTTTCTTTACCCAGCTCGTTCAGCAGCCATGGTGGTGGTAATAAAAGGGTTAATGCCAGCTTTGTATTGGCAGCTGGCACTAAGACCAAAATTCATAGTGTCAGTATTAGACCCGGCCACAATGAATTTCTAGTAGACTGTAATAAAACACAACACTGAGAAAAAAAAAACATTTTAATTGAAATAAAATGCAAAAGACATCCCTGGTTCCCCTCTTTATTAACCAAAAAACAAACCCTCCGATGATAAATCCACAGATGAACATGTTCAGCTCTGCACATCATAGTGAGCAGACACACGTCCCTTCACAGTGTCCAGCAGGCTGACAGTCAGGAGTCATAAGAAAGGTCATCTAAGTTCACAGTTGAGCCCCATCAGCAGTGAACTCGGGTGACCCCATGAAGCGCTTCACAGCACCCGGATCCCAGCCGTAAAGTGAGCGCTCCTGTCACTCTATCCCTACATCAGGCTGCTCTCAGATTTAATGTCAATCTCTCAGTGACAGATTCCATTTAAATAAGTGAAATGTGTATTCACATGTGTTTTTATCACTGATTCAATATGTGCCCACTATGATGACAATACAAGTCTATGGGTCCATGATAAACACGCAGAGCGCACAGATGACAGCAGGGTGCAGAGTGCAGCGTGTACAACACTGAGAGGAATTGCAAATACATTGTCCTTTATTTATTCATCCATCTGTGAAAAACACTGGTGTCACCGAAGGGTAAGAATGGACACACGGATGACACATGGATGACACACTGATGACACACTGATGACACATGGATGACACACTGATGACACATGGATGACACATGGATGACACACTGATGACACATGGATGACACAGGATGACACATGGATGACACATGGATGACACATGGATGACACACTGATGACACACGGATGACACACTGATGACACATGGATGACACACGGATGACACATGGATGACACACTGATGACACATGGATGACACACTGATGACACATGGATGGCACACTGATGACACATGGATGATACATGGATGACACACTGATGACACATGGATGACACACTGATGACACATGGATGACACATGGATGACACACTGATGACACATGGATGACACACGGATGACACACTGATGACACATGGATGACACACGGATGACACATGGATGGCACACTGATGACACATGGATGACACATGGATGATGACACATGGATGACACACTGATGATACATGGATGACACACTGATGACACATGGATGATACATGGATGACACACTGATGACACATGGATGACACATGGATGACACAGGATGACACACTGATGACACATGGATGACACAGGATGATACATGGATGACACACTGATGACACATGGATGATACATGGATGACACACTGATGACACATGGATGACACACTGATGACACACGGATGACACATGGATGACACATGGATGACACACTGATGACACATGGATGACACATGATGACACATGGATGACACACGGATGACACATGGATGACACATGGATGACACATGGATGACACATGATGACACATGGATGATACATGGATGACACACGGATGACACATGGATGACACACGGATGACACATGGATGACACACTGATGACACATGGATGACACACTGATGACACATGGATGATACATGGATGACACATGGATGACACACTGATGACACATGGATGACACATGGATGACACACTGATGACACATGGATGACACACGGATGACACATGGATGACACATGGATGACACACTGATGACACAGGATGACACACTGATGACACATGGATGACACACGGATGACACATGGATGACACACTGATGACACACTGATGACACATGGATGGCACACTGATGACACATGGATGATACATGGATGACACACTGATGACACATGGATGACACACTGATGACACATGGATGACACATGGATGACACACACATGATGACACATGGATGGAACACGGATGAACACTGATGACACATGGATGACACACGGATGACACATGGATGGCACACTGATGACACATTGGATGACACATGGATGATGACACATGGATGACACACTGAATGATAACATGGATGACACACTGATGACACATGGATGATACATGGATGACACACTGATGACACATGGATGACACATGGATGACACATGGATGACACACTGATGACACATGGATGACACACGGATGATACATGGATGACACACTGATGACACATGGATGATACATGGATGACACACTGATGACACATGGATGACACACTGATGACACACGGATGACACATGGATGACACATGGATGACACACTGATGACACATGGATGACACACTGGATGACACATGGATGACACACTGATGACACATGGATGACACATGGATGACACATGGATGACACACTGATGACACATGGATGATACATGGATGACACACGGATGACACATGGATGACACACGGATGACACATGGATGACACACTGATGACACATGGATGACACACTGATGACACATGGATGGCACACTGATGACACATGGATGATACATGGATGACACACTGATGACACATGGATGACACACTGATGACACATGATGACACATGGATGACACACTGATGACACATGGATGACACACGGATGACACATGATGACACATGGATGACACAACACGGATGACACATGGATGGCACACTGATGACACATGGATGACACATGGATGACACACTGATGACACATGGATGACACACTGATGATACATGGATGACACACTGATGACACATGGATGACATGGGTGACACACTGATGACACATGGATGACACATGGATGACACACTGATGACACATGGATGAACATGATGACACACTGATGACACATGGTACACACTGATGAACATGATGCACACTGATGACACATGGATGACACATGGGTGACACACGGATGACACATGGATGACACATGGATGACACACTGATGACACATGGATGACACACTGATGACATGTACACGGATGACACATGGATGACACATGGATGACACACTGATACGATACATGGATGACACACTGATGACACATGGATGACACATGGATGACACACTGATGACACAATGACAGATGACACATGATGATAATGATGACACACTGATGACACATGGATGACACATGGATGACACACTGATGACACAGGATGACACATGGATGACACACTGATACATGGATGACACATGGTGAAATGACACACGTGATACATGGATAGGAAAGTCTTGTACTCTGAGGTCACACAACCCCTTTAATCCATTGTTGTGTATGGGCTCCCGCGTGGCTTCTCTGCTGTCTGCTCACATCTGTATAATGTTATTATAGTGGATTGTGATTAATGTGTGAACAGCGGCTGAGGATCCACATGTCATCAGTGTTATGGACGGAATTGTTGTATGATGATTCCCGTCCTCTATCCGGTTAGTGATGATAACGGCGTCTGATTGATATTTATCTGAGTTATGCTCCGTCCTCACGTTAATCATTGATTCATTGTGACGTCTCCTTGTTCGGCTCCCGCTGATCACAGACTACAGCTCGATCCTCGGAAAGTTGCCGGTGTCTCAGTGTTATCGTCCGTAACGAGCGTCGCACTGAATCGCCGGTGCTGATGAGGACAATTAGGCGCCATCTTTACCCCCGGAGAATTCAGAATGAGGAGCGATCAGTGAATGTCCTTGTCTTAATCACTCCGGGAGGACACGGTGCAGAGTATTGATCGGAACACATTGAAGCCATCGCTTATTGTCTACGGACGGCGTAGAACACGCGGAGGTGAACGGCGTCACTAACGGAGCTGCGGGGACTGATACATGTAGGTGGACGGCGACACTACGAGCCGCGGGGACTGATACATGTAGGAATGAGATGTGTGCAGGGTCTCGGCTGATCTACATCATATATGAAGGCGGCTGTGGAAGATACATTAGTAACAAGATCACACGAATGATAGGACATGCTCCGGAAGGTTTGGTGATTGTGATGAATTTGGGTTATACCTGTTCATGTTAGTGAAACACAATGCACCGGTCTAGTAGAAGCACTTAGGAAGGGGATGGACGGCACAGAACATTAATAGTTGGCAATCCTTTATTGGTCAATGGTTCCCTTTACAGCTCTACAACGCGTTTCGACAGCATTAACTATCTTCATCAGGTGCTCAGAGGTGTAACTATGTTTTCTGGCACCCGGGGCAAAGATTTATTTTGGCGCCCCCCACCCCCCCCGCGGCCAATTTTTATATATATACACATTATATATATATAAATATATATATATATAATACATACCTTATATATACAGTGTGTCTCTCATATATACAGTATATACACCTTATAGTGTGGTGCCTTGCCTGATGATGCATACATATATGTACGGTATATATACGTATATGTATACATCGGGCAGGCACACACTATGAGGTGTATATATGTATACTTCAGGCAGGCACACACTATGAGGTATATAATATACCTCATAGTGTGTGGCTGCCTGATGTATACATATATACACCTTATAGTGTGCCTGCCTGATGATGTATACATATATATACGGTATATATATGTATACATCATCAAGCAGGCACACACTATGAGGTGTATAGATGTATACATCAGCAGCACACTATAAAGTGTATATACATCTATACACCTTATAGTGTGAGTGTGCCTGCCTGATGTATTATATACATATATACACCTGTGACCTCATAACTCTCCCTCCCAGCCCAGGACAGACACCCCCCTCCCAGCCTGTTTAGGTTTTTACCTAATCCAGGCAGGACGCGACGACTCAGTCAGGAGGAGAGGAGGCAGGCGGCAGGAGCAGCTCCTTTTCTTAGATTGTACACTCACTCCACTGCACGCGACGCGGGCTCACTGAATGCGGCGCGCCGGGTGACATCAGCCGCAGCGCGCAATGACCCGGGGCCGGGGGTGGGAACTGCTGCCAGGGGGCGGCGGAGTAGACCAGCAGGGCAGGGGTTCAATTCATTAATGCACGCGCGGCGCCGGCCGCCGTGCACAATTTGCAGGCAGGGGCAGGCAGAGCAGAGGAGATTAGTGCCGGTGCTGTAGTGCCGCCGGACGCCTGATGATGGCGCTGGCGCCCTCTCTGATTTGCGCCCGGGGCAAAGGATCCGGCTGCACCCCCCTAGATACGCCACTGCAGGTGCTGGACGGCTGCTGGAAGCGTCAGTCTCCATAGTGGTGAATAGGCAGCCGGCGCTTAGCGTTACATGCCATTAACTATCTTCATCAGGTGGAGGTCGGCTGCCGGAAGCGTCAGTCTCCATAGTGGTGAATAGGCAGCCGGCGCTTAGCGTTCACTCAGGCTGAGAAAACCTACGTTGTAGACGGTTTTGGTAGGCCGATGGCTGACACAGGTCTGACCCCAGCCTATTTTTTGTGAACATTACTACTGCCAAAATAAAGTTTGTAAATGTATCATTGGGCCGACTAAAATGAGTTAACTGCTGTCTGGACTCTAAACGCTTCCCATCACTTCTGATACTATTGAGACCCTGGTGTCACGCATGTAGCGGATGAGGGAAAAGAAGCAGGATGGTATAATGAGCAAGGAACCCTGGGTAGCTTAGTCTGGCCCTGGACTGGGATCCCTGCTAGCCCTATACCCAGAGATACCTCAGATGGTGAGGAGGTCTGGGCCACCACCCTTGTCCTCTGCTCCTCAACCAGCCCTGCGCTAATCCCTCTCACCAAACACCGAAACCCATTGTTACTCCCTCCCTAAAAGGGATAATTTTTGGACTATTTCTTGTCAAAAAGCCATGATTCTTCCACTTATACCCCTATACACTTTAGAACAGAAGGCATCTGCCTGCAATAACGGAGGCATTTTTTCTTATTTTTAAAACCATGAAAAGTCCATTGTTACACAGGGCATTGGTGAGTACCAGATACCATCTGCTCACTCATAGCCCAATATGTTGAGGTCACTTTGACATGATGAAGGTTGTGTTTGCATTAAGGATCATGGTGGGTGGTAAACCGTCAGAGTGTCGTGCTCATCACTCAGGGCTATGGGGGCTTGTAGCACTTTAGAGTTACGTCGTGTTGATGCACCACATATTTACACACTTTGTGAAGTTGGTGAGCTGAGGTCCTGAAGCTTTCTTTATTCCCGTCTATTTATCATCTTTCAGGATCTGATTTCTATATGTGAAGGACATTATGAAGATTGTATGTTACGGTAATGGGTGCAGCGACATTGAGATATATAATAACTAAGCAATTGTGTCATGAGATCTAGGCCGGAGTGCGGCCCGAGCGTCGTCTGTGGACAAATAGTGCAAAATTATGTAACTGGGTCGTAAAGCTCCGATAGGAGAACTACGGGACTGATAGACCCTGAGCCTTTATCATGGATCAGTCACACAGACCGGGGGCGGCTCATCCACATCGGCTTCATCACTGGTTATTCTCATTTCTTCTTATTTTTAGGATTGAATTTATGATTGATTTTTGTTGTTACCATTTTGTTGCATAAATATGTGACAGAACTTTTCAATTAATGAATGTATGATCTTCACTATTGATAGAGAAAACAAGAGGAACTTACCGGGATTGTCCACTCCTTATCCCACCTCAATCAGGGTGTTTCCCCTTTGTAAAATAACAACACCTATGTTCCCCTCCAGTGGTGCTGCCTCTCCCAGGGCTCACGTGACATTGCTATGTCATGCCATCCCTATGGCAAATCAACAGCCACTTCAATGTCTCCACCTTCAGACATAATTGACATTCAGGTGAAGTGAAAGCCACCACTGCTCACGCTTCATCTGGACGTCCAAGGGAGGGGACAGTGAAACAACCACAGAGATGATGACATAGCAATGTCATGAGAGCCCCGGGAGAGTCAGCACCACTGGAACAACGCCGGCACTGGAGGTGAGTATAAGGCAAGGATCACACATGCGTTGTGACTCTAGCATGACAGAACAGTTAAAAACTTAGAAATTTCCACGACAGCACGTAGCGTTAACACTATACGCTGCCAGGCAACAGAGCCCCATAGAAACCCGATGTTTACCTTAGCAGCCGGCCAAACACAAAGCTCCAGGATGTGCGCTTTTGGATAGCGCACAGGAAATGCTTCAGGACAGCGGTTCCTGTGCGCTGTTGTAAAGCGCACATCCTGGGCTTTGTGTGTGGTCGGCTGCTAAGGTAAACATCGGGTTTCTATGGTGCTCCGTTGCCTGGCAGCATATAGCGTTAACACCATGTGCTATGGTGGAAATTTGTAAGTTTTTAACTGTTCTGTCATGCTAGGGTCACAACACATGTGTGGTCCTAGCCTAAGCCCACTTACCAGCAACTTCTTTTAGATGGGACACTGACTCCACAGCCTCATCTCCATGTGCCCAGATCTCATAGAACTGGTGAAGAACACGGTCTAGATATACTTTACTCTGATTAAAAATAGTTTGGGAAAGAAGGGTAGATAGTGGGGTGCACAGCGTGGAGGCCATCACCCCAAATACACAAATAGTGTAGACATTGGCAGGTGTATCGTCTGCATTGTGGAAGGAGGTGGTTACCTGTAATGCCGTGCTCCCTGTTATCCACCATCGCTCCCAGATTGACTTCAATTAGAACACAATGTATCCAGATCCTTCTCCAGTCGAGTCCTGAGCGAGCAGAGACGTCCCATTAATCGGAGGTCACCTTGTCACTAGTGCTGGCAGCTTGGCTTACACAATTGTGATCCTTACTGTATTCTGGGTACACAGAGGTAGGAAATATATATAGAGATATACAGAGCCTTGTGAAAGTATCCGGCCCCCTATGTATATATACAGTGCCTTGTGAAAGTATCCGGCCCCCTATGTATATACAGTGCCTTGTGAAAGTATTCAGCCCCCTATGTATATATACAGTGCCTTGTGAAAGTATTCAGCCCCCTATGTATATACAGAGCCTTGTGAAAGTATCCGGCCCCCTATGTATATATACAGTGCCTTGTGAAAGTATCCGGCCCCCTATGTATATATACAGTGCCTTGTGAAAGTATTCAGCCCCCTATGTATATATACAGTGCCTTGTGAAAGTATTCAGCCCCCTATGTATATACAGAGCCTTGTGAAAGTATTCAGCCCCCTATGTATATATACAGTGCCTTGTGAAAGTATTCAGCCCCCCTATGTATATATACAGTGCCTTGTGAAAGTATTCAGCCCCCCTATGTATATACAGTGCCCTGTAAAGTATTCAGCCCCCTATATACAGTGCCTTGTGAAAGTATTCGGCCCCCTATGTATATATACAGTGCCTTGTGAAAGTATTCAGCCCCCTATGTATATATACAGTGCCTTGTGAAAGTATTCAGCCCCCTATGTATATATACAGTGCCTTGTGAAAGTATTCGGCCCTTTGAACTTTTCAACCTTTTGCCACATTTCAGGCTTTAAACATAAAGATAGAAATTCTAATATTTTGTAAAGAATCAACAACACGTGGGACACAATCGTGAGGGGGAGCCAAATTTATTGCATATTGTAAACTTTTTTAACAAATAAAAGACTGAAACATGACTGGTAATGATACATAGGATCCACCTGTGTGTAATCAAGTCTCCTATAAATGCACCTGCTCTGTGATAGGCTCAGGGGCCTGTATCCAGTGCAGAGAGCGTCATGAAGACCAAGGAACACACCAGGCAGGTCCCAGATACTGTTGTGGAGAAGTTTAAAGCCGGATTTGGATACAAACAGATTTCCCAAGTGTTAAACATCTGAAGGAGCCGCGGTGCAAGCGATCATATTGTAATGGAAGGAGGATCAGACCACTGCAAATCTACCAAGACCCGGCCGTCCCTCTAAACTTTCATCTAGAACAAGGAGAAGATGATCAGAGATGAGGCCAAAAGGCCCATGATCCCCTGGATGATCTGCAGAGATCTACAGCTGAGGTGGGAGAGTCTGTCCATAGCACAACAATCAGTCGTACACAATCTGGCCTTTATGGAAGAGCGGCAAGAAGAAGCCATTTCTCAGAGATATCCATATAAAGTCTGGTGTGAAGTTTGTCACAAGCCGCCTGGAGACCCCAAACATGTGGAATAAGGGGCTCTGCTCAGAGGAAACCAAAATCACACTATGGCCACAATGGAAAACGATATGTTTGGTGTAAAAGCAACAAAGCTCATCACCCTCAAAACACCATCCCCACTGTCACACATGGTGGAGGCCTCAAAACACCATCCCCACTGTCACACATGGTGGAGGCCTCAAAACACCATCCCCACTGTCACACATGGTGGAGGCCTCAAAACACCATCCCCACTGTCACACACGGTGGAGGCCTGAAAACACCATCCCCACTGTCACACATGGTGGAGGCCTGAAAACACCATCCCCACTGTCACACATGGTGGTGGAGTATCATGGTTTGGGCTTTTCTTCAGCAGGGACAGGGAAGATGGTTAAAATTGATGGGAAGATGGGAAGATGGACGGAGCCAAATACAGGACCATTCTGGAGGAAAACCTGCTGGAGTCTGCAAAAGACCCGAGACTGGGACAGAGATTTATCTTCCAACAAGACAATGATCCCAAACATAAAGCAAAATCTACAATGGAAAGGATCAAAAATCACCGTCTCCAGGTGTTAGAATGGACGAGTCACATCCAGACCTGAATCCAATGGAGAATCTGTGGAAAGAGCTGAAAACTGCTGATCACAAACGCCTCAATCCAACCTCACTGAGCTCCAGCTGTTCTGCAAGGAAGAATGAGACAAACCCCAAGAGGCTGCAGCTGTGATCACAGCACAAGGGGGCGCCACAGAGGATTAACTCAAGGGGGCGCTACAGAGGATTAACTCAAGGTGATCAATAATATTGCACCCCCACTTTTCAGTGTTTTATTTGTTAAAAAAGTGTAAAATCTCCCATAAATTTGGTTCCACTTCACGATTGTGTCCCACTTGTTGTTGATTCTTCTAAAAAAAAATTAGAATTTATATCTTTATGTTTGAAGCCTGAAATGTGGCAAAAGGTGGAAAAGTTCAAGGGGTCGAATACTTTCACAAGGCACTGTATATATACATAGGGGGCTGAATACTTTCACAAGGCACTGTATATATACATAGGGGGCTGAATACTTTCACAAGGCACTGTATATATATAGGGGGCTGAATACTTTCACAAGGCACTGTATATATATAGGGGGCTGAATACTTTTACAAGGCACTGTATATACATAGGGGGCTGAATACTTTCACAAGGCACTGTGTATAGGGGGCTGAATACTTTTACAGGGCACTGTATATAATACATAGGGGGCTGAATACTTTCACAAGGCACTGTATATAGGGGGCTGAATACTTTCACAAGGCACTGTATATAGGGGGCTGAATACTTTCACAAGGCACTGTATATAGGGGGCTGAATACTTTCACAAGGCACTGTATATACATAGGGGGCTGAATACTTTCACAAGGCACTGTGTATAGGGGGCTGAATACTTTCACAAGGCACTGTATATATATAGGGGGCTGAATACTTTCACAAGGCACTGTATATATATATAGGGGGCTGAATACTTTCACAAGGCACTGTATATAGGGGGCTGAATACTTTCACAAGGCACTGTATATAGGGGGCTGAATACTTTCACAAGGCACTGTGTATAGGGGGCTGAATACTTTCACAAGGCACTGTATATATACATAGGGGGTGAATACTTTCACAAGGCGCTGTATATACATAGGGGGCCGGATACTTTCACAAGGCGCTGTATATACATAGGGGGCCGGATACTTTCACAAGGCGCTGTATATACATAGGGGCCGAATACTTTCACAAGGCACTGTATATATATAGGGGGCTGAATACTTTTACAAGGCACTGTATATACATAGGGGGCTGAATACTTTCACAAGGCACTGTATATATACATAGGGGGCTGAATACTTTCACAAGGCACTGTATATAGGGGGCTGAATACTTTCACAAGGCACTGTATATAGGGGGCTGAATACTTTCACAAGGTGCTGTATATACATAGGGGGCCGGATACTTTCACAAGGCACTGTATATACATAGGGGGCTGAATACTTTCACAAGGCACTGTGTATTAGGGGGCTGAATACTTTTACAGGGCACTGTATATACATAGGGGGCTGAATACTTTCACAAGGCACTGTATATAGGGGGCTGAATACTTTCACAAGGCGCTGTATATACATAGGGGGCCGGATACTTTCACAAGGCGCTGTATATACATAGGGGGCCGGATACTTTCACAAGGCACTGTATATATACATAGGGGGCTGAATACTTTCACAAGGCACTGTATATATACATATGGGGGCCGGATACTTTCACAAGGCGCTGTATATACATAGGGGGCCGGATACTTTCACAAGGCACTGTATATATACATAGGGGGCCGAATACTTTCATACTTTCGGCTAATGGAAACTGAAATGCAAATGTTCCCAGACTGTGAGGAAGGAGCTCATAAATCAGGAGTGACAGAACCACAGAGCAGCTGATGAAGGTTTATCAGAAACCATAGAAGGATCCGCAGGAGGATGGCGCCCAAACCGGGCAGAATCCTCGACCTCGCCAGATTCAGGGGCTCGGGGAAATCTTTGTATCTAGAGAATATATTTGCCCAAACAGTGTAAAGCTTGTGACGTTCCTGCTCTCCGGTGCCCGGTGCTGACCGCTGCTCGCTGGTCCCGCTATCCACCAGAGACACCATCTGCTCGCGGCCCGGGCGGCTGAAAACAAGGAGTGAACCGTACATGATCTCTGGCTCTTCCCGTGTCTGGTCACAAGGTGACGGCTGTGTAATTCTGGAATAACTCATAGGCACCTGGCACTAAAGGAGAAGCTCCTCGGGGATGTGACTGACCAGAACAGACGGGATGTAACATACGCACCGTATCGTGGAATTGATCCTATTAGGACGGCTCTGCTCCACCCGTTGTGCAGCATCATGTGGCATTGCCCTTAAGAGAACCTGTGTAATAATTATAATGGAGAACTCAGGATAACTGATCACCTGGAGCAAAGACACAGCAGAACACAGTTTATAGGTGAAAACGTCTATATGATAACACACAGTGATAACAACAAAGAGCAGAGGGAACCTCACAGTCCATAAACACACAATGTAGATATAGAATGACGCCTTAACGAAAAGTCTGTAGAAAACCTCACAGGAAAATGCACTCAGTGGAGCCGTCTATAAAGCGCAGTTTACACCTGGAGATGCTGAAAAAGGAAAGTCTATGGCAAGTCCAAACACAGAGATGTTTTAAGCAAGTCTATGTAACACCTTACATCATCCAGGGAGAGCTGGGAGGGAAGTCTGAGAAAGTCCAGAACCAGATGCAAAGCAAATAACAGTCCAGAACAGTCCTGTGCTCTGCATCTATACAAACATAGGAAGCGACAGAGCACTTAAAGCAAGAAGCTTACGTGTCATCAAAGGCAGGTGAGGCAAGAGCCGCAACAGAGAGAGCAGCACGAGCAGCCAGAAGCAGAAGGAACGCTGGTAACAGGTGTAGAGAGCAGAACCTCTGTGAGCAGCAACAGGAGATTCACACAGGACCTGCAGGAGAAGGTAGAGAAGCAAAGAAGCCACTAAGAGCAGGGAACCGGGCACAATACTCTGGATCTGACTAGAGGCTGGGGTGGGGATTATAAAGGCAGGAAGGCAAAAGGCACATGAAGCAAAGAACGCCATCTTGGAAGAGGGCAGAAATACTCCGAGTTTTGACAATCTGTCACATCAGATTTCCATATTATACTGCCTCCCTGTGTTCTGTGTCATGCAATGTGCATCACTAACATGGTGTCCTCAAGGCAAAGGCCAGGGGTCATGTCAGAAAACACTTTTTATAATGGGACTGCAGGCACCAAACCCCCCCACCACACGTTATCAGATAGGTTTATGGTCAACGCGTTTCCAGGCTCTCTGGGCCCTTCCTTGGTCACATTGGATTGTCCTGAAGAAGGGGCCAGAGAGCCTTGAAAGCGTTGACCATAAACTTATCTGATAACTTTAACCCTTGATGTTTCGTGGCTCTCGGCAGCGTGGTCATTAACCCTTCACCTGCTTCTCCTGGACATACACTAACTAGTGGGGATTGCGGCAGCCGTTTGTATGCCATTATAGTGGTTGTGACTCTCAGAACCACAAAAGGTGAAGCCTTTACAATAACTCATGTTACACATTAACTCTCAGATAAGACCCTATTTGTGATATGTTTATTCTTTCTAAGCAGCTTTCTCTCAGACATTTTCTCTCTCCCGTTCTCATTCTCTTGTTCTCTCTCTTATCCTCCTTCTCTCGTTCTTTCTCCCTTTCTCTCTCTTCCGTTCTCTCTCTTCTCCTTTCTCTCTCATTCTCTTGTTCTGTCTTTTGTCCTCTTTCTCTCTCATTCTCTTGTTCTGTATTTTGTCCTCTCTCTCTCCCGTTCACTCTTGCTCTCTCTCATTCTCATTCTCTTGTTCTGTCTTTTGTCCTCTCTCTCTCATTCTCTTCTCCTCCCTCTCTCTTTCTCTCTCATTCTTACTCTCTTGTTCTGTCTTTTGTCCTCTCTCTCTCCCGTTCACTCTTGCTCTCTCTCATTCTCTCTCTCCACCTCTGTTTCTCCTTTCTCCCCAGCTCCCTCCATAGACTACTATTGGCAGCAGCTGTAACCTGATCTCTCAGTTAGGGGATAATCTATTCTAATCCCATCCTGAATGAAGATGCATATTAGATGTGAATGAAGAGAAGGTGATCAGTGAAAAAAGCGGAGGGGAGAAGTTTATTATCTTGAGAACGAGTTGTTCTATGTATGACAGATGTATCACACGGTGACCGGAGACTCCCGGGAATGAATGCAACTTTGTAAAGAATCTATAAATATTGGAGCTTTGCTTTTCTGATAACAAAATCTTAAAATCCAATGAACAAGTCATAAATGTAAATCACAGAACTCTGTATAAATGAGTACACCCCTTTGAAAGGTAAGATCTTTTTTTTTAATCAGATGAATTTTTATTAGTATATCATTTATACAGTACACTATGAACAACTCCACTGCACATTTTCAATGTTAACACACATTCCCCCCCCCACCAACTCCCCCCTCCCCCTCAGATAGTACTTTCGGTTCACAATAACCGCCAATATTCACACACGGAGCTTCATAATAGAGCAGACATTATGGGCTAGACGTCCAGGTAGCATTTCCCCAGAACTAACGTAAACATTATTGCCTCATCATTCATGTTGCAGCCGTGGAGTCCACAACTTTACGTATGTTTTATGCACCCCTCTCTTTTCATAGACACCCCTTTCCAATTGGATAACATAATTCACCTGGCGACAGAATTCAGTCCTTGATGGCGGCTCCTCGCTGGTCCATTTCCTCGCTATCAGTTTCCTGGCTACATACAGTAGTCTAGCTATAGCAAGTTTAAACGAGTTATCTACAGCTATTCATTCCACATAACCCAATAGACAAACCACTGGATCATGGGAATGACACAATCATACACTCTCTCAATCCTAGAAAGTGTCCCACTCCAAAATGAACCCAATCTGGAACAGTGCCACATCATATGAAAAATGCCAGCACCAGAAACCCTACATCTCGGACACTCAGAGTCCGTCCTGAGGCCAATCCTGTGCAGTATTTCCGGAGAACGGTAAACTCTATGGATGACGTATAGGTGAGACAGCCTAGCCGGTTCACTGAGCGACAGTCTCGGGACATATTCCAGAATACAGTCCCACACGTCTCCTCCATATGACCAACCTCTTCCTCCCACTTAGCTTTAGCCTTCAGCGGGTAGCCCAAGAGGAACGTGTGCAGCAAATCTTTATAAGTTCCCGAAATCACCCCCCTAGTGAGGCCCCCCCACAAACATACTCCAATACCAAGTCTTGGTCTACTGTCAAACTCCCCTTAGTCCGTTGAGCATCTATGGCATGTTTTAACTGAAGGTAATGAAACCAGTCACCGGTAGAGAGAATTCAGACTGTAGCAGCACAAAAGACTTCAGCATCCCATTATCCAGAATCTGAGACATAAGCATTATTCCCTTTCGTCTCCATTCCTCCAGGGCACCCACCTATTGAATCTCTGCCAGCTTCCTATTGTTCCAAATGGGAGTAAATCTAGTCAGGCCCTCAAGTCCCCTGTTCCTTTTCAACGCTCCCCATATTTATCAATAAGTTCCAGCGTGGGAAATTCCTTGACCGATTATTCCTCCCTCTAGCCCCTGTAGTATTGGGACCCCCGCCATACAGTACTCTATCACACTTTTAACTGACCCCCCAACCTCAGGACTAGACTAGCCTCTAAAATGTTGGCTCTGAGCTGCGAGATAATACAGCTCTGGATTCGGCAATGCCAGCCCACCCCTGTCTACTGGACTCTGCAATGTCTCCAGTCTCATTCTGGGCTGTTTTCTACCCCACACCAGTCTCCTGAACAGAGAATTTATTACCTTGAATCTTGTTTTGGGTACCCACACCGGGGAATTATGCAAAATATACAGGAGCTTAGGCATCTCTATCATTTTCAGCAAATTAATGCGTCCCACCACCGATAAATGTAGCTTAGACCATGCATCAACTTTTGCTTTCAGCAACTCAAGTAGTGGGAACAAATTAAGGTTCAGATAGTCCGTAACAGGTAACGACACCTCAACTCCCAGATACCTGAAGACCTCCCTTCGCTGCAGCTCAGTCTCTATACGGCCAACATCATCCTCTTCCACTCCTCCATTCACTCTAAATAGTACAGACTTAGACCAGTTAATTCTAAGCCCCGAAATATTACCAAACCTGTCAATTAATCGCATGGCTCAATGACTCCGATGGGTTGTCCAAGAACAACAGCATGTCATCCGCATATAAGGCAATTTTCTCCTCCAGCTCCCCATATCTAAATCCTCGAACATCCTTTGATTTTCTAATGGCCGATGCCAATGGCTCAATTGCAATCGCAAAGAGAAGCGGCGACAGCGGGCACCCCTGTCTAGTTCCCCTATATAACTGGAATGTCGAAGAGACCGCCCCATTAACTCTGAGTCTCGCTGTTGGTTGGGAAAACAGTAATTGTATCCAGGAGATGAATTGTGGACCAAATCCCATCCTCTCCAGTACTCTCCAGAGATATCCCCATTCTATACTATCAAACACCTTATGGGCGTCCAATGAGGCGATCATTCTGTCATGGGCATTATCAGAGGGCATTTGTATATTAAGAAACAATCTTTTGATATTGGTCGCCGTGGACCTATTAGGCATGAAGCCTGATTGGTCTGGATGTATCAGTCTAGATATGACACTAGACAGCCTATTGGAAAGCACTTTGGCCAGGATCTATAAGAGCCAAGGACTCTAGTATCCTTACCCTCTTTTGGGATCACCACTATCACCTCCTCCCTCATAGATGCAGGTAAAAGACATTGACGTTTAGCCTCCTCAAACACTCTTAGCAGCTCAGGGAGCAAATAGTCCGCCAGATGTTTGTATACCTCCACCGGAATACCATCCGAACCCGGGGCCTTATCATTGGCCATGTCATGCAATGCCACCTCCAGCTCTTCAACTGTAATGGGCCGTTCCAGGTCTACTCTTTCCTCTAGGGTCAGTCTCCCAAGATCACCCAATCCCAAGAACCCATCAATATCCTCCTCCACTGGGGTCCCTGCGAGGAATACAAAGATTTATAAAAGTCCGTGAAGACTCCCAGTATCTCATCTATGTCAGTGACTGAGACCCCCCGGCTATTGATCATTTCACGTACATAAGAGTTCCCTCTCTGAGCCGCAGCAATCACAGAAAGCAGGTGCCCCACCTTCTCTCCCTCAGCATAAAACTCAACTTTCTGGAAGGCCTGCCTCCTCGTCATCTTATCCAACAATATTCTATTAATTGCACTTTGAGCCTTCAGGAGTTCCCTCCGAGCGTCCGGTGTATTATTCATAGTGACTTCCTCTTCCGCCCTTCGTAGTGTTTCCACACCCTCCGCCTCCTCCCTTTTTGATGAGGTCTTCCGTCTACATATGTCTCTAAACAGTATCCCTCTAAGAAATGCCTTCATAGCATCTCACATATTCAGCAGGTCAGTACTGCCTTCATTTAATGTGAAGAACTCCTCCACCTCCCTTAACGTACATTGCAAGTCAATATATTGTAGCCAGGCCGGGTGTATCTTCCATCCTTCCCTTCTCACCCCAGACTGATGGACACGAGGACAGGGCTATGATCAGACCGCACTCTCGGGAGATACTCCACTTGAAAGGTAAGATCTTAATCAATCTCTCACTGAACACAAGAACAATTTCCAACATTTTTACCGGATAGATCAAGTTTTGTAAAACTGACATGGAAATAAGATGAACAATGTAACTTTTATTACAACATCTTCAATTCTATAAATTCGCTGATTGAAAAATAAAACATCAAAATCCACCACACGTGTTCTGTTGTGTGACGGCGCCAGGTCTTCCAGGCTTGTAATACACAGATCCGGATGAGTGTAAGGCCTAGGAGTGCGGACACCGCGCAGCTGTCCATGGTGCTGAACTATACACAGCTCAGTCAAAGACAAACGTTTTCAGATTCAACCAAATTCCGATGTTTTATAAGTTTTTTTTCAAGTTTACAATTCAATTTTTTAGATTTTTCTGTGGTCACTGAAATACAATTGTAAGAATCCCCGGAAGGTTGAAACTTAGTGACAAATACATCAAGTTTATGTAAAGACTCCGTATTTACAGCTTTAATCTTTATTTTTTAAGTCTTCAGCTCCCTTTCAGAGGAGTATCAGCTTCTGTGCCAAATCTTAACTGATTATCAGAGCCGATGTCAGGCACCGGTGCACCCAGGCAAGCGCCGGGGGCCCTACAAGCCCAGGGGGCCCACTCACCATCTGAGGACACTGTCATGTACCCTGCCCTTGCACAGCTTCCTCCATCCTGCGCTGTGCAGTGCGTGTATCACACAGGGGCCCTCTGTAAGGGGGGAGCGAGCAGACTGCACACAGGGGCCCCCTGTCAGGGGGGAGCGAGCAGACAGCACACAGGGGCTCTCTGTAAGGGGGGAGCGAGCAAATAGCACACAGGGGCCCCCTGTCAGGAGGGAATGAGCAGGCAGCACACAGGGGCCCCCTGTCAGGAGGGAGCGAGCAGACAGCACACAGGGGCCCTCTGTAAGGGGGAAGCGAGCAGACAGCACACAGGGGCCCTCTGTAAAGGGGGAGCGAGCAGACAGCACACAGGGGCCCTCTGTAAGGGGGGAGCAAGCAGACAGCACACAGGGGCCCTCTGTAAGGGGCAAGTGAGCAGGCAGCACACAGGGGCCCTCTGTAAGGGGGGAGTGAGCAGGCAGCACACAGGGGCCCTCTGTAAGGGGGGAGTGAGCAGACAGCACACAGGGGCCCTCTGTAAGGGGCAAGTGAGCAGGCAGCACACAGGGGCCCTCTGTAATGGGGGAGTGAGCAGACAGCACACAGGGGCCCTCTGTAATGGGGGAGTGAGCAGACAGCACACAGGGTCCCTCTGTAATGGGGGAGTGACAAAGTGCACAGAGGGGGAGACACACAGCCAGCCGGATCCCATGATTTCACAGTCCGCCCTCTGCACATCCCGGTGTTTGTTCTTGTTTAATTTACGGTACATACATAAATGATCTCTCAGGATCTGTTTGGCTTTTCTTGGGATCTGATGATCTATGATCATTTTACACATTGTGTTCAGCTCTTGGTAGTTGTTAGATGATGGAGCTCAGATTTGTATATTGTTAACGCTTTCCTTGTACTGATCGTGTTTCGGGGTGACGATGACGCTGTGACGCCTCCTGTCTGTACTCGTTACCTGTATTTACACATTTCACAGCAATCAATATAGATATTAATCCTCCATTAATCATTGGTGTCGCTGCTCCCATTCACATCCTGAAATGCAGCCGATAAACAGGGAAATTAAACTTATTAACATTAAAGACTTAAGAAAAATGACACTTAGTGTCCTAGAGATGAGGGAACCTTTGAAGTTCGGGAGGTGCAGCTATTTGTGACCCCGAACTTGTCCCAAACCTCAATACAAGTCACTGATTGGCCGTTCAGCTCTCCGCCCACATAACGCCAGCCATAAGTAAAACACTTCTGGGGGTGCAGGCAGGCGGTTATTTTATAATTAATTTTGGACACCCAATGCAGCGGATCAAATACTGAATGTGGGTCACACTGACCCAAGCACCGAGTGTACCCAACCACAGCGATGCTCGCTCCAGTGAGTATACCTGACCACAGCGATGCTCGCTCCAGTGAGTGTACCCGACCACAGAGATGCTCGCCTCAGTGAGTGTACCTGATCCCAGCTATGCTCGCTCCACTGAGTGTACCTAACCACAGCGATGCTCGCTCCACTGAGTGTACCTAACCACAGCGATGCTCGCTCCAGTGAGTGTACCCAACCACAGCGATGCTCGCTCCAGTGAGTGTACCCAACCACAGCGATGCTCGCTCCAGTGAGTATACCTGACCACAGCGATGCTCGCTCCAGTAAGTGTACCCAACCACAATGATGCTCGCTCCAATGAGCGTACCCAACCACAGCGATGCTCACTCCAGTGAGTGTACCCGACCACAGCGATGCTCGCTCCAGTAAGTGTACCCGACCACAGCGATGCTCGCCTCAGTGAGTGTACCTGATCCCAGCTATGCTCGCTCCACTGAGTGTACCTAACCACAGCGATGCTCGCTCCAGTAAGTGTACCCGACCACAGCGATGCTCGCTCCAGTGAGTATACCTGACCACAGCGATGCTCGCTCCAGTGAGTATACCTGACCACAGCGATGCTCGCTCCAGTGAGTATACCTGACCACAGCGATGCTCGCTCCAGTAAGTGTACCCGACCACAGCGATGCTCGCTCCAGTGAGTATACCTGACCACAGCGATGCTCGCTCCAGTGAGTATACCTGACCACAGCGATGCTCGCTCCAGTGAGTGTACCCGACCACAGCGATGCTCGCCTCAGTGAGTGTACCTGATCCCAGCTATGCTCGCTCCACTGAGTGTACCTAACCACAGCGATGCTCGCTCCACTGAGTGTACCTAACCACAGCGATGCTCGCTCCAGTGAGTGTACCCAACCACAGCGATGCTCGCTCCAGTGAGTGTACCCAACCACAGCGATGCTCGCTCCAGTGAGTATACCTGACCACAGCGATGCTCGCTCCAGTAAGTGTACCCAACCACAATGATGCTCGCTCCAATGAGCGTACCCAACCACAGCGATGCTCACTCCAGTGAGTGTACCCGACCACAGCGATGCTCGCTCCAGTAAGTGTACCCGACCACAGCGATGCTCGCCTCAGTGAGTGTACCTGATCCCAGCTATGCTCGCTCCACTGAGTGTACCTAACCACAGCGATGCTCGCTCCAGTAAGTGTACCCGACCACAGCGATGCTCGCTCCAGTGAGTATACCTGACCACAGCGATGCTCGCTCCAGTGAGTATACCTGACCACAGCGATGCTCGCTCCAGTAAGTGTACCCGACCACAGCGATGCTCGCTCCAGTGAGTATACCTGACCACAGCGATGCTCGCTCCAGTGAGTATACCTGACCACAGCGATGCTCGCTCCAGTGAGTGTACCCGACCACAGCGATGCTCGCCTCAGTGAGTGTACCTGATCCCAGCTATGCTCGCTCCACTGAGTGTACCTAACCACAGCGATGCTCGCTCCACTGAGTGTACCTAACCACAGCGATGCTCGCTCCAGTGAGTGTACCCAACCACAGCGATGCTCGCTCCAGTGAGTGTACCCAACCACAGCGATGCTCGCTCCAGTGAGTATACCTGACCACAGCGATGCTCGCTCCAGTAAGTGTACCCAACCACAATGATGCTCGCTCCAGTGAGTGTACCCGACCACAGCGATGCTCACTCCAGTGAGTGTACCCGACCACAGCGATGCTCGCTCCAGTAAGTGTACCCGACCACAGCGATGCTCGCCTCAGTGAGTGTACCTGATCCCAGCTATGCTCGCTCCACTGAGTGTACCTAACCACAGCGATGCTCGCTCCAGTAAGTGTACCCGACCACAGCGATGCTCGCTCCAGTGAGTATACCTGACCACAGCGATGCTCGCTCCAGTGAGTATACCTGACCACAGCGATGCTCGCTCCAGTAAGTGTACCCGACCACAGCGATGCTCGCTCCAGTAAGTGTACCCGACCACAGCGATACTCGCTCCAGTGAGTATACCTGACCACAGCAATGCTCGCTCCAGTGAGTGTACCCGACCACAGCGATGCTCGCTCCAGTAAGTGTACCCGACCACAGCGATGCTCGCCTCAGTGAGTGTACCTGATCCCAGCTATGCTCGCTCCACTGAGTGTACCTAACCACAGCGATGCTCGCTCCACTGAGTGTACCTAACCACAGCGATGCTCGCTCCAGTGAGTGTACCCGACCACAGCGATGCTCACTCCAGTGAGTGTACCCAACCACAGCCATGCTCGCTCCAGTGAGTGTACCCGAGCACAGCGATGCTCGCTCCAGTGAGTATACCTGACCCTAGTGATGCTCACTCCAGTGCATTGCCATCATAAAGCACCCAAACAGGTTTGCTCAATACCGGGAAGTTCAGTGACCCAAACCGAACTGAACCTTGAAAAGTTCCCTCATCTCTGGTAGCTTCTGGTTGTAACAGAGTCTTAAAGAGGATATCAGACTTCTCGTCTGTAGACAAGGAGCGTCCACTACTTGACCCCTTTCTCATTACCCGTGTTCGCCCCATAAAAATAAAAATGCCTATTCTCCCCTCTGGTGCTGGATCCAGCAATGTCAGAACTCCCGTTCCAAGGACCCATGTGACATTATTGTGAGATATGAGTCCCGCGCCCGGTCAGCGCCGGCTTTATTCTCCTCCGACCTTTAGATGATTAAGAAATGAACATTAAGTGAAGCTGAGGCTGCCGCTGATCTCCTGGTGATCGCACCGCTGTCCATAGGCGGAGAGGGAAACCGGCACTGATAGGACGCGGGACTCACCGGTCAGAACAATGACACTGGTGCCCCAGAGAATGGGAGTTCTGACCGCGGCACCGGAGGGGAGTATAGGCTATTTGTGGGGGAGTAAAATGGGGTTGTCCAAGTTGCGAACGCCCCTTTACGTCAGTAATGTTACAGTCAGAAGCCAACAGAAAAATGACATAGATGATAAATGTAGAAAAACTAAGTGTGAGACTTAAGGGTCAAAAGTCAGTAAAATAAATAGTGAAAAAAAGTAAAGTCAATACTTGAATCCTCCCCATGTCGGTAAGTCAGGCAGCCATCATGGCCGCCCAGGACATACAGCTGGAGCAGCTCAGAGCGTCACCTACACAAGTCATAGCAACATCAAGACGAAGAAATCACTGATCTTATTCATTGTTATCTGAGGGATGTTCTGCTGTGCTAAGTGCAAATCATCAAGATGCGCTGCTGGCAGCTGCCTTTGTGACTTCACAGATGTGCTCGATGGGAGACAAGTCTGGAGACGCTGCAGAACATTGTAGCATGTTTAGGCTATGAAGAACACTCACAAGTGGCCTGGAGTCGTGTGGAGAAATGGTTCCTGGCACACTTCCACATTCCCACATCCAATGCCTCGTCCTAGCACTGCCCACGAGGAGCAGACCAGGCTCCAGCTATTATTACATCTGAGACTAAAGCAGAATTCATTACTGAGGAAGGAAGCTTCACTCCAGCCTCCATTGCGGTGGTGTTTGGAGGTGAATGGAGCACATGGATGTCTGCTTCACAGCTGATGTGTGCAGACACTGACACTTTGGGGTTGGTACATGATGTAACATCACATGTGGAGCACAGACGGCTCTCCGAGTCCTCTAATCTGATGACCTGGGCAATGCCATGAAGAGGGGACATCATGCGGGTCCTCCTGGGATTATGGTGTTGGGTGGAGTCATTTACTATAATGGGACCTGTCTACTCTCCAGTCCGGGGGCACTAGCGGCTGAGCGTTACCATGGTTGGGTTGTTCCGCCATCGGTGCCGCCATTGCTCCGGTCTCCAGGTTTTCATGGCTATAAATCCTGGGACTTTCAGAATTCTGTGACTTTTTCTTTCTTGTTGTAATTTTAATGTTGAAGTATAAATTCCCTTTCGCTTCTGCTATTTTCACCCTGGTGAACTCTTCAATGGTGTCAGGGTCAAGGGGGAGAGGTCAATGGCGTCTGGGTCAAGGGGGAGAGGTCAATGGCGTCTGGGTCAAGGGGGAGAGGTCAATGGCGTCAGGGTCAAGGGGAGAGGTCAATGGCGTCAGGGTCAAGGGGAGAGGTCAATGGCGTCAGGGTCAAGGGGAGAGGTCAATGGCGTCAGGATCAAGGGGAGAGGTCAATGGCGTCAGGATCAAGGGGGAGAGGTCAATGGCGTCAGGATCAAAGGGAGAGGTCAATGGCGTCAGGGTCAAGGGGGAGAGGTCAATGGCGTCAGGGTCAAGGGGGAGAGGTCAATGGCGTCTGGGTCAAGGGGGAGAGGTCAATGGCGTCAGGGTCAAGGGGGAGAGGTCAATGGCGTCAGGGTCAAGGGGGAGAGGTCAATGGCGTCTGGGTCAAGGGGGAGAGGTCAATGGCGTCTGGGTCAAGGGGGAGAGGTCAATTGTTGTTATGATGATCAAAGAGCAAAATACAGAAAAATGAATGAAAGAGATCAAATAACGAAACGTTCCTGAGTTACGGTATTTCCATGATGACCCCGCCGTGTCTTATGATGATGATACATTTCCATCGTCCCACATGTGATCAGGTAAAACATGTTTGTAGCGTGTTCTCCAGTAGAGAAATATTCCAATCTGAGAGTCCTGAATTGAAGGGTTAATGCAATGAAGGGTTGTTATCTGTGGTGACAGACAGCTGGTGGACGGTCCTTCCCTCAATAGTCACCTACGGTATGTACGGCCCCTGCGTCTTCTGCTGCGATCATATATATATATGTGTTACTGTATCCGTGTGTGGAAACTCATCTTGTCTATTTCCAGCTAATATAAACCCCGGCAGGATTTATTGCTATATCTAGTTTGCAGCTTATATGAGTCCCAGCAGCAATATGTGATCAATCCTAGACGTCAGCCTGACCAACAGATCGGATCAATACCAGCAGGTGTTACATGGTTTCCTATGGGACGATGGAGAAGTATTACAATCTGAGAGTCCTCAGGGGTTGATACCTATTAATGGTGAACTGATAAGATGGTAAATAATAGCAGCTTTCAAGATAACCCAGGTCTCCTCCTCAGGCTTAAGAAGAGACCTGATGTCATGTGTCCACTGCTTTGCAGTCCATGAGTGCTGCTGCCGTGATTAAATCTGAGCTTTTTTTCCTTGCGCAGCTCTGCAGGTGGAGGGATAAGTCACAGCATTTGGGTGGAGGTGGAGGGAAATGTCTTAGTATTCAGATTTCCACTCTCTCAGCCTTCAAATAGCTCCACTTCCCTCCACTAGGTGTTGCAGATAGATTTAATTTCTACTTGGACCCTGTGCTGTGAAGTCGTGCTGTACTGAGCTGTGTTTTTTGGCTGCTGTTGACTTCCATTGCAGCTGCTGGGTTTTCCTGGTCTGTGGGTGGAGATGAGGCGCTGTTACCCTAGGGCTGATCAGGAGCGAAGTCTAGGGTAGCAGCCCGAACCTCCTCACCTTCAGAGGTACCTTCGAGAACAGGGCTAGACAAGGACCCCAAGTCCAGGGCCAGACTAGCTCTCCTGAACGCCCTTGCCCACCTTACCATCTTGTGTCCTGATTCTGTTATACCGCCCCGTGACAAGAACATGAAATAATCCTTCACTTGTTGTGCGTCAGTTGTGCGATTCGTCCTCCATATATTGATACAATTTGTCCTTTCTTGTATCTCTTCTATCATCGGGGGGGATCGTTCTGTGATCTGATTGGTTGATTGACTCCATATCTGGAGATGACGTCTTCTGCCATCAGCTCCATGTTGTGTTGGACGCAGATCAGTGATTTCTCTATTTGTTACTTCACTTCCATGAAATCTCTGTGATTCCGGGACTGTGACCTCGGAATGATCACGTTGTGGGTGAGATCCCCTGTATCCTGTGAGATCTCTTGTCTTCTCTATCAGCTGTGTAATGTCACCATTATCTGCATTTAGAGATCTCTTATGTAATTCAGTATTATTGGAGGCATTCATGCTTGTGAAGTCAGCGGGAGGGAATCTGGGTCACACAAGGCTGACGCTTCATTAAGGTGTCGTGTGCTTAAAGAGGCGAAAAGCCCTGAAGACGTGAAGACGGCGGCCGGTGATGTCACACGGTAGATGATAGAGACCGGACACACAATCCTCCGTCACATAGTGGGCGCCATTCAGCAGAACGTACGTGTGCTTTATTCATTGAATCCCGGCTCGTTCCGTGCTCAGTGGGTAATTCTACTCAATGATTGACAGCACAGTCCTACAGGGAGGCTGTCAATCACTAAATAGCTCCGCCCACATGACTCCTCAGCATATACAGGATCAGGTCAAACAGTCCGGTCCTCACACACGACGGCGGCGGCACAGTGTAATGAGACAAGCGGCTGAACCTTCCTATCTTCTAATGAAGAACTTACAATGTTTTGGCCTAGTGTAAAGATGTTCTAGCCTAGAGGGTGCGTCTTATGGCTAGAGTCACACCGGCATCTGCCCTGAGCCTGGGGAATCTGGTAAAATCTGGCCGGAGCAGCGCATTGCGTTACCAGCATGTAACACGATGTAACACATGCACGCCTGCTCTATGCATCTATGACAACCCGATGCTTCCCGCACCCGCCGGGCTCCACAGACAATCCCCGGATATGTGCTTTTGCAGGGCGCACAGGAAACACATTCTGCAGCATTCTCCTGCATATCAGGGAGTGGTGAGTGTAGCTGGCGGGTGCAGTAAGCATCGGGTTGTCATAGATGCCTAGAGCAGGCGGTGCACAGTGTTACATCGTGTTACATGCTGGTAACGCCACGCACTGCTCCGGCCAGGCGCTACGTTTCTGCCTGGGGTCAGACCTGCGTCTGCTGTAAGTAATGTGAAGACATACAACCACAAACTTACCATGTTTTGTCCTAGCGTGAAAACGTTCCAGTCTAGAGTGCACGTCCCAAGGTTGCGGAACATGCAATATGACGACGTGCACCACAAACGTACAACATGGGAGGTTGCATCTGTTTGATGGATGCGTTAAAGTTTGCTTTTTTTGCCTTTTGCATTCACATGACTGTTTGCACTTTTGACGCATGCGTTTCCCATAGACGCCCATGTTAAAAAAACGCATCCGTTTACCATAACAGGTTAAAAAACGCTGCAGCCCAAGGTGTTATGTGCGCTACAAAAAACACATAGCACCAAATGTATTGTACTTTTTGCATTGGGGTCTATGGGTGCGTTAACGCATGCGTTTATCACATACATGGCACAAATCTGACCTTAGCCTAATCATGAAGGCGTTCCAGCCTAGAGCGCATGCCCCAAGGTCGCACGATGTGCACTACAACCTTATAACATTTGGGCCTAGTGTGCAGTTGGTGGACATATAGCGGTGGTTAGTAGAGGCTCGGCGCACCGTGCGAGGGAGAGCTAGCGGTGAGGGGAGCATTAGCATTTTATTTGTCTTTTTTTAACCTTTGATGGCCTTCTATAGTGCAGAGAAATGTCAGACGGCTGCAGACGCTTTGCTGAATTTGTGAGTAGCGAATTACAAGAATTCACAAGTTGTGAAATACAAGAGATATAAAGAGCAGCGTATGGCCGGCGCTCCCAGAGCATCACATGACGGCTATATAGGCTGATTTACATATTTGTTTATTATTATTCTACACATAGAAGGGAAAAACAACGCGTTTCGGATTGAAAAGAGCAAAAAACCTTCATCAGGTTATTATACATCCATCATGGGGCCACACTTGTGTCACAACTATCATATGATTATCGGGAACGCCGGCAATAAACTGTTCATTATATCTCATCATTGTAACCTGCAGATGATTGAGGATCGCCTCGTGCACCAGGAGCCGTGCAGCAGACAGGGACACCAGGAGCCGTGCAGCAGACAGGGACACCAGGGCCGTGCAGCAGACAGGGACACCAGGGCCGTGCAGCAGACAGGGACACCAGGGCCGCGGTCGGGATCTCCTCCCAGGGCCGGGTCGGGATCTCCTCCCAGGGCCGCGGTCGGCATCTCCTCCCAGGGCCGCGGTCGGCATCTCCTCCCAGGGCCGCGTCGGGATCTCCTCCCAGGGCCGCTGTTGGGATCTCCTCCCAGGGCCGCAGTTGGGATCTCCTCCCAGGGCTGCGGTTGGGATCTCCTCCCAGGGCTGCGGTTGGGCTCTCCTCCCAGGGCTGCGGTTGGGATCTCCTCCCAGGGCTGCGGTTGGGCTCTCCTCCCAGGGCCGCGGTTGGGATCTCCTCCCAGGGCTGCGGTTGGGATCTCCTCCCAGGGCCGCGGTTGGGATCTCCTCCCAGGGCTGTGGTTGGGATCTCCTCCCAGGGCTGTGGTTGGGATCTCCTCCCAGGGCTGTGGTTGGGATCTTCTCCCAGGGCCGCAGTTGGGATCTCCTCCCAGGGCCGCAGTTGGGATCTCCTCCCAGGGCCGCGGTTGGGATCTCCTCCCAGGGCTGCGGTTGGGATCTCCTCCCAGGGCTGTGGTTGGGATCTCCTCCCAGGGCCGCGGTTGGGCTCTCCTCCCAGGGCCGTGTTGGGATCTCCTCTCAGGGCTGCGGTTGAGATCTCCTCCCAGGGCCGCGGTTGGGATCTCCTCCCAGGGCTGTGGTTGGGATCTCTCCCAGGGCCGCAGTTGGGATCTCCTCCCAGGGCCGCAGTGGGATCTCCTCCCAGGGCCGCGGTTGGGATCTCCTCCCAGGGCCGCAGTTGGGATCTCCTCCCAGGGCCGCGGTTGGGATCTCCTCCAGGGCCATTTGCTGTTTCTTCCACAGTGGGTGAGTGCATTAGCTGTATACTTCTACTCTCCGCTCTCTTTAGCCTGCGCTCCGATCCTGCGCAGCGCTGTCCCCATCCTCAGGGTATTGTATGTAAATCTTGTGACATAGATTTTTGTAGAAGTCAATTCCCCATGATTAAGGTTGTCCAGTTCTGGGCTCTGTGCACATCTCCGGATGATCTGTAATCATGGTGTTCCCAATCTGAATTATTCACCTAATAGAATTTCACAATTAGGAGAACATGTAATGCTTGTCTGCAGTTTGCTGCCATTAATATGTTAAGCGCGCGTTCTCTGCTCTCAGCCTCAGGTGGCAATCAACTCTCCACGCTATTAATTTATTAAAAACTAACTCCACCATGACTGTTTAATGAATTAAGAAGAATTATTTACCTCTGTGTCTTTCAGCATCTGAAGGAAGTCGCCGGCCCGAAGCAGCGAGTTTAACTGTGTTAATATCGGCCTTTGATATTATTACAGCATTACACATCCCTCCTGTAATTCACTACACAAGCTTTATACGTCATTTAATTATAGAGAGTTTTATGCTTATGTTTCTATACTATATGGAGGAGCATTGTACTATAAAGAGGACTATGGGGTGCATTATACCATATGGAGGATAATGGGGGTGCATTATATTATATGGAGGACTATGGGGTGCATTATATTATATGGAGGCCTATGGGGAGTGCATTATACCATATGGAGGACTATGGGGTGCATTATATTATATGGAGGCCTATAGGGAGTGCATTATACCATATGGAGGACTATGGGGTGCATTATATTATATGGAGGCCTATAGGGAGTGCATTATACCATATGGAGGACTATGGGGTGCATTATATTATAATGAGGACTATGGGGGTGCATTATACCATATAGAGGACTATGGGGTGCATTATACTATATGGAGAACTATGGGGTGTTATACCATATGGAGGACTATGGGATGCATTATATTATATTGAGGACTATGGAGGT